>CM032812.1:10034476-10539476 GCA_019155185.1 Beaufortia kweichowensis | reverse complement strand
ACAATGTTTGAGCATGTGCTTCCTGTCTTTAGTGCTTCAACACTTTTCCATACTATATTTTTTAATCATACCTGGAGTTACTGAATAAATGGGCTCATCTGTTATGCAGAAAACAAAATCTCATTCCTGTTTCTGTGTTTTGGAGGACTTTGACATAATGTTGTTTTGACGTCCTGCTTATTGTGGAGTTGTGATTGTGCTGGTCTTCATTACAGAGTCAGATTTTGTTTTTCCTTGTCCTTCCTTTGGATCAAATCCATATCACAGGATATTCTTTGCATTTAAAATGAGAGTTTAAAGTGTATTTGAGGTCGCTGTGTACTTTGATAGGTTGTTTTGTTCTTTATATATGTTCTCCTTTGATTTCTGATTGGTTAGTGGGCAGTGTTGTTTGTAATGTATTTTATATGTTAGGGTATATATTTATTACATTTACATACATTACATACTAACATTTAACTATTGCTGGACTATATGAAGGATAGTAATATGCATTTACATTTATCCATTTAGCAGTATGAATACTATAGATGCAGTAGTAAGCCTTTTTTATATGCATAAAATACTACTTGCTAAAACATATTTTTTGGCTCATTACTTTATCTGTAAAACATTTTTACACAGAATTAAATAAAAAAAATACAAAAAGTAACATGTCATATTTAATTCAGTTAGTGTCTAGACACCATCTTTTTATTTTTTTATTTAATTCTGTGTAACAATGAGGTCACGTGAGGTGACATCAATAGACTGCAGATTTTGTGGTTTAGAGTAAAAGTACAGGCCGTGATTCTAGTATTAAGATGTCATTTTGCTTTTCCCTAATGTTTGTGTCTCTGTTTTGTTTTATTATCAAGTGATTTTGATTGTTTGGTTTCGTTGTTTCCAGGGTGACATCCAGCAGCTGATGATTGTAGCAGACCATCGAGCTGCAAATGACTACTGTGAACACTACAGCCCCGACTGTGAGGTTCCTGCTCCAGAACAGCCCCAAAACCAAGACCCAAACACTGATGAATTTGTAAGTACCCTGAGAATAATAATACATGGCATCAGACACAAGAAACTGTGCACTGGGAATTTCTCATATATACTGTATATATGTGTTCTGTTCAGTATGAGCCATGCAACCATTGATACCAAACACTGATCCTTCAGCAGACAGCAGAGATGAGTTCATTGTAAACTGAGCAATGACCTTTTTGTCTACATCTATGTAGCCATTACACAGAGATTAAGTCTAATAAAGTAAAGTTTGGACAGATCAAATCTTAACAGCTCTTTTTAAATGAATTTAATCCAGTGAAAAAATACAATTACATCACCAGCACTCTCAACAGTAATCCTTAAATAGTTCTGCTGGCATTTTTTATCTGAGGTCATAAAAGTTAAATGTTCCTTCAACAGATTAATGGTTAAAGGTTAAGTGTTTATAAGTGGTTCTTTCTAATAGATAGGGATTTAAACAAATTTATTTTGAAACAGGGATCAGAATATTATAGAAACGTGAACTCTCATGAACCCAACCCTATATGAATATGCAGCTTAGTAACCGTATAGAAATGTCCTGTCAACCACTCTCACACCTTAACATGACGGGTTTCACACCTCGTACATTTCTGCACATTTATGGAAAATGTGTTACATTTCCTCCCAGTGCATTATTAATAAATGTATTCAGCTGTTTTTTGGCTGTTGGAACGGGAAGCAAATTAAAATGCAGTAATGGTACCTGCCCATACTTGTGTGTACGTTTCAACAGTTTTCATTCTTTATGACTTTTCCATCTCATAGGAAAAGACCCAGCTGCAGGCGGTCTGTAGAATTTATTTTTCCAACTGAACAAATGATCTCATCAGTCGGAGAAAGACAGAGACAGACGGAGAGAGAGGATAGCGATGGGGAGGAGACGTGTTTTAAAGCAGGTCTTGGCCTGTAGTGTATTTGGTTGCGGAACAATGCACCTGTGTTATTTTATTAAAACTGTTTTGTTCCTAAATTGAAATCGTTCTTTAAGATCTCATACAAAAATCCTTTGTTGATGTATTTCCTGTCGAAACAGGAAGTTTAGTTTATAACTATATTTGGGGCATATTACTTTAAGTGGGACATATTGCCTTGTGTTGCGAGGTCAGGGACTGTGATGGTGAGATCTTCAAAACGTGTTTTTATTTATGATGTAAACACACATCTGGTTTAACTGTAGCAGACGTTAAACTCCATCACCCCATTGAGTACTAAGATTTGTTACCCGAAAAGCAACGCAGGAATGCATGTGAAGCTTGTGCATGTTGGGTATATCTGCTGAAAGTTAAATGTGTCAGCTTCTTAAGTTAATTGACATGGACTAAATGAGACAAAACTCCAGGTTTGATGTGCAATAATCGAATGTTTACTCTGTCTTTCCGACCATCTGGCTATACTCAGATGCCAATATCCGCTGAGCATTACAAAGAGAGGAAGAGACTGATTTAAATAAGAGACAGAAAGCTTTAACATGTGTAACACATAACAAATAAATAAACCGTGTGCTTTAAACCCAACTTTTTTGTACCTACTCATCAAGCTATAAAACAAAGGTGAAAAAAACATGAAAATTAAAAACACAGCTGTTTTGTGGAAGTCACGTC
This sequence comes from Beaufortia kweichowensis, assembly GCA_019155185.1. NCBI lineage: Eukaryota > Metazoa > Chordata > Actinopteri > Cypriniformes > Gastromyzontidae > Beaufortia > Beaufortia kweichowensis. The sequence continues at coordinate 10,536,846 of CM032812.1, read as the reverse complement.
TGTACAAGGAAATGATATATTGTACATGTGGTGTAGACTTTGATGTCAGCATGTTGCCACGGATACGATCTCCTGCTGACCTCACGTTCACCTTTATCAGGTTTGTGTATGTCAGGGACAGTAAATCAGTGTGTGGGGTGTCAGTAGGGTGCAATATGAAAGGAAGACCTGAAACCATTTCAAAAGCTTAAAAATCACATGAACCATGTTTACAGGTGAGGACGTGATGAGTTATCCGTCACTAATGTGTGGGAATTAAAGCGAAGCAGGATGGCAAATGTGAGCGAGAGGTCGTCGCTGTAGATAAGAGGACACAGATTTCCTCTGGATTTAGCTGAAGGGATTCCCTCCTTTAAATCATAATTAGAACACAAAGCGTGTCTGATGTATGACGGTGTGAAATACTGCATCAGCTACCCAAAATCTAAAGCATAGAACATTGTTTCATTGGTCGATGTTTTACTGTGTTTTGTTTTTAAATAATCGATGCCGATTACTGACTGTTGTGTAGACTTTGGTTTAATTACATTCTTTAACACTGATGATAATTTATTGATAATATTGTACTTTAGAACACAGAGGATGAAAACTACTACTACGAATACCCATACTATGAGGACATGGATGGAGAAAAGAACGAAGAGACAACGACAACCGATGAAGCGACCGGAACTGCAACAGAAGACCTAACGGTAATGAGATCTGGCACACTTGAATCAACAGTACTGGCTTAAAAATTGCCAGAAAAATCATTTAGTCAACATTAAAACTGTGTTCAGTACATTTTTGTATTTGTAAGTAAAACATGATATTTAAAGAGTAACATTATGACCTTTCCATTGTCAAGCCATGCCTTTTTTCTAAACCTTGTCATTTGATGAAATCACCAGGTGTCTGTTCCGGATAGCAGTCGCGTGATTACCTCGGTTATCACTGGAAATTCAAGAGGACCTGGAAGTTCCAGTAGCTCTTCTTCCTCATCTTCATCCTCCTCTTCATCATCCTCATCATCCTCATCTTCACCCTCTGGCTCGACCACAACAACCGGCGAAGAGTCATACGATGGCTATGATGGGTATGAGACCGGATACGAAACATACTATGACGAGTCAACCTCTCGGCCCGACGGCTCTCGGACCATCACGATCACCAGCACCAGTACTGGTACTGCTGGAGAGGTGGATGTTGGACTGGGCGGTGAGGTGGATCTCGGACTGGGAGAAGAACTGGATAGACGGATCATCACGTCTGGAGGTGGAGGAAGTGGGAGAGTTCACACAACCTTGACTATTACACGGAATGGAACATCTAGTTCTGGATCCGGTTCCAGTTTCAATGGCAACACTGGTTCCAGTTCTAGTTCCAGTGTCAGTACTGGTTCCAGTTCCAGTGTCAGCACTGGCTCCAGTTCTAGTTCCAGTGTCAGCACTGGCTCCAGTTCTAGTTCCAGTGTCAGTACTGGCTCCAGTTCTAGTTCCAGTGTCAGTACTGGCTCCAGCTCTTCATCTACCTCGGTCAGTTTACTATATGTATTAGATTAGATTCAAATACAGTTATAAATATATTTATACAGGGCACTTATATATATATTTTAATTGACTTTTATTACAAATGTAATTGTGATTATCAGTTAAATTATTAAACTTTTGATTTATAAGTATAACACACAGTGTACAAATGCTGTGATACGTGTAGATTAATATTTTCTTTCTGTGTGTGAATCTGGCATGTTTATTGTTTATGTTTGTGCAGGTCGGTGGTTATGATGATAACAATTACGGTGAAAGTTACGATCTGAACTACGGAGAAGGTTACGGTGAAGGATACGGAGAGGGAGATTACACCGTAGGAGGCGGCAGCACCGGCAGCACCGGCAGCACCTCTGTTTCCGTTGGAGGCGGTTCTGTGTCAGTCGGAGGTGGATCTGTATCGGTTGGTGGCGGATCCGTATCGTCAAGTGGCTCGGCCGTAGGGGCGGATCCTCCAGTGCTGGTGCCAGCGCGGGGGCGGGGTCTGTTGCCACAGGAGCTGGACAGGGAGGAATCGGTGGGGAGGCAGATTCCGTTGACATCGACAAGTTCAAGGAGGAGTCCATCACGGAATACGATGCAGAGCTGGAGAAGTTGTACGACTATGACGACTTATACACTGATGGTGATAAAGAGCTTCCTGCGGAGACCGTTGAGTCCTTCGGCCAGGTAAATGCCCTGTTCCCCCTGCGATAATCTCTGATCAAAGTTTATAAAGCTTTCAAATGTGTCAAATTAAGTAAAGATTAAATTAAAAATTAAATTAAAAATTAAATGCACAAACATAAACAATAAACATGCCAGAATCACACACAGAAAGAAAATATTAATCTACATGTATCACAGCATTTGTACCTATAGATTTATAATACTATTACCAAGTACCATACTTTATGGCTGGGGCGTAACTAAAACTGAATAATAAAAAATATTAAAAGTAGACAAACCTTTGGTCCCCTCCAAACTTCCCATTTCCATAACAATTTCATCAAAACATGAAAGTATAAAGAGCTGTGCTCTTCAAGACAGTTTACAGGCACTTTATTTATTACATACAATTTTAATATTAATCCAAATTATGTTTATACTGAGTCTAGATTTAATCAAATGTGTGTGTTTCTGAAGGTGGATGGACTCAGAGGAGAGAAAGGCCAGAAGGGAGAGCCCGCTATCATCGAGCCTGTAAGTAACACACTTTTTATGACACGTATACTTGTGTTAAAAAACAAATTGGCACAATAACAGATTTTACTGGCACAAATGCAAGGGTGCAAGTTTCCAAGTCTTTGCATCCTTCTCTTGTTTATAAATCCATCCAGTGTTCTCTTCACACACATGTTCAGGCATCTTAAAAATATCTTGCCACAGGCACCTGGAACAGTCATCTCTCTGAGAGTCATCTAGATTCACTCCTGATCTGCATTTACATTCATAATGATCGAATGTAACTCCAATGTGACTCCAGTTTCTCTTATTCACTCTGCACCGCAGCTCTTCATGTGAAGCTTAATGATTATATTCACATGATGTAAATCATTGGACTCTTTATGTTTTCTTTGCATACACTCTCCACTTTCATGAACTGCTCACGTGGCTCTTGATGTTAAACAGCTGTGAGATTTTCAACAGATGTCACAGTAATGCGAGTGTTTGAGCGTATATGTGTGCGCTCGAATTTCTGATTTTCTTAACAGCGTGAGAGCAGGGCAAGGCCGTAAAGGACATCTGGGTTTATTTTGAATGAGCAAAGAATGACCAGAGCATCATAGTTAGAGAGATATCATAGATCAGAGAGAGAGAGACATGAAAAGATCAATAAGAAGGTCTGTATTATTTAAATTTCAAGGAAAAGCCAGATCAGCCCTGTTTTGCAGAGAAAAAATACAATATCTGAATTTATTGGAAACGAGAACCATATGTTGCCCAAATCCCAAATTTCTTTCTGCTGACAGTCACATTGTCCTGTTTCTGCACAGACATTCACAGTGTCCGCTCTGCATTTCTGGCATGTATGATATCTAATACACGATTTTACCAAGTCAAGGCAAGCGATGTTATTGCACATCAGCATGCTCAGAGGACGCCTTTGGGAAGTCTTTTCAAAGGTTCAGCATCTTTAGAAAGTGTTAGAATAGGCCAAGCTTTTGCAATACACACTTATACACACTAATACACACTTTTGCTCTACATATCCTATAAACTGTGCTAAAGATGTTACACATACAGTAAACCTGCGCTTTGTTCCCTAGATCTGCCATGACCCTGTGCTCCCAAGTTTTGTTTATAATAATTGCACTGTTGTCGTTATGATGTAACTCATGGAAGCTGCACATTTTGATTACCATTTGATCATGACTGATGACTTGTACAGTAAGTCCCGGAACAGATCACAGTTTATTGGGCGTGCGAGTACGTCATTCGCAAATCATGTGCCTTGGCAGACTTTTGTAATCAGCAAGGGATGGGAAGGCACAAAGAGCTTGTCTATTCAATTAAGATTCTTCCTGTAATGAGAACAGGACATTTAGTCATTCAAAGCAGAATGTCTAAATCTTACTTTACCATGATACAGTAATTAAGTTTCTTATTGCTTTTCCAGATGAAGAATAAGATTAATACATTAATATAGTGTTTTAATGTCATCAACCATAAAGCTGTTTATAGATTATCATGGCCATAAAATATTTAGTTCATTTCATTTTCAAATATGAGAATTTGAGTTGTCGTCATGTTATGACAGAAATACCAACATGATGTGAATTCCATATTATTCTGCTGCGTTCTGGAATGTTCAGTCTGTGCAGAAGATCGTCTCATATGCTTCATAAACAGTCAAAGCCATGAGAAACAGACATCAGTGATTTAACAGACTTCCTCATGCTGATGTTTGCTACATTCGATACACAAAGACCAAAACCCCAAATCTCTCTTTCTCTCTCTCTCTCTCTCTCTCGCTCTCTCTGTAATGCTTTCTAAACTGAGAGGTTAAAAAGAAACAGACAAAGAAATTTTATAAATTTGTTTGAAGATCATCATGACACCAGCTGTCATGTTCTTTTCCTTTAAAGTTCACTTGTGTACAGATGTTGTCTTGACATTAATGTGTTTGTGTCGCTGTAGGGGATGCTGGTTGAAGGACCACCTGGTCCAGAGGGTCCAACGGTATGTGCACTCTTGTTTGTGAAAAAAATATTTTAATTAAAATTGTATTTTGGCAAGCTGCTCCAGTTTAGACTGACCTGGATTTCCAGATGCAAAATAACATTGAGATTAATAAAAAACAGAGGAATAGCATCTTATTTACATTTTAACGGTAAATAAACAAAAAAACTCATTCCTCTTTTAGCCAAGCAGTTTTAGAGATTCTCCAAAGCTTATTAATTATCAATGCCATGATGTCACACCATTTATATTCATAAGACAAGCTGATAGTTGATCAGATCACACAATACTTTATTCATGTATAAAGCAGATCTTCTGTCTGCTAGATTGATTGATATGTAGGGCTAAAGCGACATGGATTTGATTGAGAAATCAAGTCCAACAGTGATCTCACTAAACTCACTGGACCAACACACGTTTTAATGTCAAGTGATTCTTACTGTACCTTTGTGTTATTCTAGGGTCTCCCTGGTCCTCCAGGTGCATCAGGACCCCCGGGAAGCTCCGGAGATCCTGGTGAGAGGGTATGTAACCTGACAACAATCACAAGTTAATATGTGCATTCTGCAACACTTTAAGTTATACTCTGGAAAATGTCCAATGTTTACACAATGATTCAGTGAATTTCACGAAAACTGTAAAGAAATTGTACGGGTAATGTTTCCTTCAAAACCATAAAGCAGTCAGAATGCAAAAATCTAACTTTTTTGTTAAATAATGCGGAAAAACTACTGCATTACAGCAATGCAATTATATACCGTAATATAAAAATGTGTGCTGAAGAAAATGCCACAAAATAGCTTTATGATCCTAAAACTTGAAATATGACCTGGACATTTCCAGGTGTAACGCACACAGTGCCGTATAATGCATTACCCACAATCCTCTGGTGTTTTGACAGGGTCTGCCTGGTCGTCCTGGTCTTCCTGGTGCTGATGGTCTTCCCGGACCTCCTGGAACTGTTCTGATGTTGCCTGTATGTAAATATGAGCACAATTACCAGATAAAACACTAACTATACATTAAAATGTCAAATTATTAACAGACACACATCATATCAGCTTGACACAGCTAAATTAACCCAATGCAGATCTAACTATTAGGGTAAGACAGTTAAATTTACGTTGGCCCTTTTTACTGTTAGCCTTTCTCAGATCCTCTGTGTGATGTAATGAGTGTTGATTTGATTTATTTTCTGCATGCTCTAACAGTGATCGTTTTGTCAGACAGTTATCAGAAACATAATTGTCCCTTTGCTGGTATAATCTTCTCAATCAATCATGGGCTGGTAAACGTAGCGAGACATTTCCCAAATTCCATATACCGTTGGCTTTTCCAAATTTCCTCTTTCCCAGCTGTTCAATATATTTTACTGCACGGATTCTGATACCGGAACAAGTATAAACACCACAGTGCATTTCAGTCTAGAATTCTGGAATGTTTCCATGGCCATCACAGATGCTCATGAAAATCATCTTGACTGTGCTGGGTATACAGTATGTTTATACCCCAGATCTTCCACTACTCTCCTCAAAATCTAGTCACATTCATTACCAGTTTCATTAAAGCAACAATTATTATAACTCATCACCACTGATGAGTTATTCTTTACTTTAGAATCAGTGTTTCTCAACAAAAGCCTAAAAAACTACAGAAGGGCCTCAGCATGAATTCAAATGAGACAAAAGAAGAATTCAAATAATTTAAAAGAGCTAACAATCAGGAGTTTTCTTAGTGTTTGGTAATTTTATAAAGCTCAAGAATATTGTACTGGTTCAAAGGTTGTAATCCTGTCGTTTTGAAGCACCAGTCATGCTCCTGTTATACTGCTAGTCTAAAGTGTAGTGATCGTGTTGAGCCACCAGATGGCACCACTGATTAATTTGACTCATACACACACATGCAGACACAATAACACAACACAAATTATTCTGTTACTCAGTATTTAACTGAACTGCCAAAAAATAATTTTATCTAAAAAATAGAAACTTTCACTGCACATGATACTGTTTCAACATGATATTTTTCTGATGCATGTTCAGATTTATTATAATAAAAATAGTTCATGTTTATTTGATGTTTATTTTCAGATTTACACAATTTATCTGATGTATTATGGATGTGTATCTCTCTCTATAGTTCCGCATGAGTTCAGGAGACGGTGGACAAAAAGGTCCTGCTGTTTCTGCTCAAGAGGCTCAGATGCAAGCCATCATGCAGCAGGCCAGGGTAAGACACACACACACACACACATACACACACAAACAACAAGCTGTTTACTATTACCCACTTGCACATGTCTGTCTAACTGTCTGTTTTTGTTCATACAGCTGGCAATGAGAGGTCCAACCGGACCAATGGGATTGACAGGCCGTCCTGGACCTCTGGTATGACTATGTGTCTGTCTGTTTGTCTATGACAGTATTTATACAGTATTACTGTATTGTTGATTGTTGTGTATGTTTTTTGTTCCCCAGGGTCCTCCTGGTGTGAGTGGACTGAAAGGAGAGTCTGGAGAAGCAGGAACTCAGGTAGGGCCATCAGAGATTACCCACAATCCTCAGCAATATTTATATTATCTCATGCAAACATAATGAACAGAGACACTTCTTAGTTCAGATCTGTTAGATATGTACAGTGTATAAATGATAAGTGTGTGTGCCCACATTTTTTAGGGTCCTCGTGGTCCAATGGGATCCGCAGGCCCTCCAGGAAAGGCAGGCAGAAGGGTAAGTTAAGATTCGATCTGACACTTCCAGGATATAATCACAGCCTTGTAGCTAGACTAATTCTGTTCTGTATCAATATGGGAATTAATGACTGATAATGTTTCCTTTAGGGTCGACCTGGATCAGATGGAGCCAGAGGAATGCCTGGACAGACCGGACCAAAGGTAAAGTCAGAGACAGTGAATGGGTTAGAAATGAACCTGGGCTTGGGTATAAATTTACTTCATTTTATAAAAGTGTGTCTATCTGAATATTTATTTTAAATATTTAACACATTTGTGTTTGATGTTAATGTGACATCCTGCAATTCTGAAGTGTTTTCACACAATCTGTTTGCTTCACAGGGTGACAGAGGGTTCGACGGTCTCGCTGGTTTGCCTGGTGAAAAGGGTCACAGGGTAAACACTCCTGATTATTAACACTTTAAAATAAATCAGCCATGTTTTAAAGTGAATGTTAAAATGCATAACCGTAAAGGACCTGTGATATGAAAGTTATATGAATATTGATGAGTGTGTTTTTGTGGTTACTGTAGGGTGAGACGGGCCCTCAGGGGCCACCGGGACCTCCAGGAGAAGACGGAGAGAGAGTATGATATATTGTTTCTGTTATTTTAAACACTTTCTGTTTCATTTATCATCCATGTTATTTTCATTTATGTAAATGGATCATAAGGTTGTCGTTTTTCTTATTCCAGGGCGACGATGGAGAAGTTGGACCCAGAGGTCTGCCTGGAGAATCGGTGAGTTTCTTTTCTCCAGTATGTCAGCACTATCCCCCAAAAATCAGACAGGCAGATTATTGACAGGGTCATTAATTTAGTGCATATACACTACTAGTTAAATGTTTTCGAATAGTAGTAAGCTCATCAAAACCATGAAATAACACAACTGTAACAGTGTGAATTATGTTGTGACTAAAAGCATTTAAAATAAATGAACACTGTTATATTTTACCATCTTCAAAATAGTCACCCTTTGTCTAGAATTTGTAAAATCGTATTCTTGATGTTTTATCATCCAGCTGCTTGAGGTCCCAACCTGAGATGCTTTTTAAACAGCACTAAATTTCTACAAATGCTGGACTCTTATTAACAGCTTTTTATCAAATTAAAAGTGAGAGAAGCAGTAGGAGATATAAGGTGTGATGGAGACAAGCCAAGATAGAGAAGAAACTTAAGATGAATTAGAAATTTCTATCAATAAATTCACTAGCTTCAGTTTTAGATTCTGTTCAGCAGGGGGCGCTCCACATTCACTCTTTAGATTGGGATTATATTCATTTTTACATCATATGTGCATGACTATTTTTCCTGTATAGAACCCTTAGTATTAAGTACCATCTTTAACACCATAAAAGATTAAATTCTTCATGTTTTTTTGTAAATGCTAAAAGGTCACATCTCTCTTTATCTCTTGTTCAGGGTCCTCGTGGTTTGCTGGGCCCCAAAGGTCCCCAGGGTCCTCCAGGACCTCCTGTAAGTACACAGCTTTACAACTTTATTTGAATCAATTCATTAGATTCATTATGAAGCTTTTATATAATTAAGTCAATCTTGTACTTAATAAATTGCCTTTGTGTTCATCAGAATTTTCATGAACAACTAGAAATGAGACTGTCATATCTATTCTCATTTATTTGGATTTGATTTATTGCTCTTTTTCTACAGGGTGTGACTGGAATGGACGGTCACCCGGGACCTAAAGGAAACATTGTAAGTGTGATACACATGCACACACACACACAGTTAAATAACACACACACACATTATTAATTTTCTTTTTTCAACCATCAGGGACCTCAAGGTGAGCCTGGCCCCCCTGGACAACAAGGCAACCCCGGAGCTCAGGTGAACAGACCACGCCCTCTTTCACCCGCCCCTTATTTACTTTATCAAATCAAAATGCTTTAACTCCATCCTCCTTCTACAGGGTCTTCCAGGTCCTCAGGGAGCAATTGGACCTCCAGGAGAGAAGGTGAGATTATATTACATTTATGTATTTGACAGGTGCATTTATCCTGTGACTTACATGCAGTGGGATGTGAGTGCCACTTATTTTGGTTGTCCTCTCTTTAGGGTCCCAATGGAAAGCCGGGTTTACCGGGAATGCCGGGAGCCGACGGACCTCCGGTGAGATCTAGAAACACACACATACAGTACATTAAGTTTTTTATATCTGTAATTATTATGGTTTAACTGGCAATTTCTCTTCTTCTTTCTTGTGAACAACCAGGGCCACCCTGGAAAAGAAGGGCCTGCTGGGGAGAAAGGACACATGGTACATATTTATCCTTTTATACTTTTATTATGACTATTCTATTTTACAGATGTAGACTCGTAGATATGGCCGGTATGTTTGTTAAAATCACATTTGTATTTTACAGGGACCTACTGGTGCTCAGGGGCCGATTGGATATCCTGGACCGAGAGGTGTTAAGGTGGGTGGTTTCAATCCTCGCATTTCACCGGTCATTGTAACACTTATAATAGTCTTCGATTGGTTGTAAGTGAATATTACTGTAGTTCTAACATTCTGTGGTTAAGATGTTAACCAAATGTCCCCCAGTTTGGCTACAAGCATTGCCTTAAGCATTTACCCATGATGCACAAAGGCAGCGGTGATCTGCTGTCTGACTTGTTTCCAATATTTTCCTGAGGCCACATTTATACCCCGAAAGGAGTTTTAGACATCGTACAGCTTGTTCCAAAAGATAGACGGCATCATATCATAGTGACAGTGAAAGGACAGTGTTGATTTTATATCATTTTTAAGTATCATACTTGACAGTTTCAAATATAAATCATTAATATAAAATTATTATTGTGAATCGATAAAGGAGACATTTTTAAACACCAGTTTTGTAGTTTTGTATGATGCATTTTTTTATGGTTGCAGTATTTTGTCAAATCTTGCATGAGAAGCACTATTTGTGTAGCGTTCCAGATCTGTCACTTATAAGGTTTCATTTCACTTAGAACGTAGGCAGTAGACAGAAGGGCAGCTTACCATTTCATTTCTTTGTTTCATCCGCAGGGTGCTGATGGAGTCCGTGGGCTGAAAGGAAACAAGGGTGAAAAGGTAATTTTACACTGTGTGTTTGTGTGATTATGTCTGGATGAGCGTCTGGATGTGTGTGTGCCGACGGCTAATGCACTGTTCCTGTGCCATTACTGTTTCATTTCTGCATCTGAATATGTAACCCATCAAATACTCAGAGATGGATGTTTAGACCTTCCCGCTCTCATTCTTAAAAAGTTTTATCCTGCAAAAGAAAAAGAAAATCAGGCTGCAAATACAGCAGAAATAGCAGTTGCCATGGAGATTTGTTAAAGAGGGGTATTATGTGCAAAAGAAAGTTTATAGGTGTCTCAGTGTCAAATATTAATCTTAACGTGTCTTTTTTCTGTTAGGGAGAAGATGGTTTTCCTGGATTTAAAGGAGATATGGGCATCAAAGGAGATCGGGTGAGATTTTTATAGTCTACTCTGTATATCATCTATCTCTTTCTTTGTAGGTTTGTTGTGTTTGGATCTGCCCAGTCTGATCTGATCGGATGGTTAGCTTATGTCTGTTTTGCTACTGGATCTTCTCATTGTTTTGACTCTATGAAGTAAAAATGTGTCTTAGTTGTAAAGTTTTGTGTGTGTTTAGGGAGAACTTGGACCTGCTGGGCCCAGAGGTGAGGATGGACCGGAAGGACCCAAAGGAAGATCCGGTCTCCCCGGAGACCCCGGACCTCTCGGATCAACTGGAGAGAAGGTGAGTGTGACACAGACACAGGCTTTCCTTAAAGAGATCTTCTTGCGAGTGTTATTCCCCGTCTGTCACTTGAAGTTTAGAATGCTGTCTTATAAGGTAGTTGTCTATGTAGGCAGTAGACACAGCAGGACTGAGAGTTTGTGTGTGTCTTTCATGAATTTACTCTCATTCATTAGCTGGAGAGTTTCATTTATCTTAATTTAAGAGTGACAGCAGAAATGTTTAGATGTTTGTTTTGTTGCAGCTGTATGACCAACTTTTTATTCTTCAATACACCTGTCTCTCTCTCTCTCTCTCTCTCTCTCTCTCTCTCTCTCTCTCTCTCTCTCTCTCTCTCTCTCTCTCTCTCTCTCTCTCTCTCTCTCTCTCTCTCTCTCTCTCTCTCTCTCTCTCTCTCTCTCTCTCTCTCTCTCTCTCTCTCTCTCTCTCTCTCTCTCTCTCTCTCTCTCTCTCTCTCTCTCTCTCTCTCTCTCTCTCTCTCTCTCTCTCTCTCTCTCTCTCTCTCTCTCTCTCTCTCTCTCTCTCTCTCTCTCTCTCTCTCTCTCTCATTTAAGACACAAACAAGGTTAGAATACTAACAAAGTACCACTGCAACTCAACACAAACAAACACTGCAACACAAATTTTGGACGTGTACTGTTATACTTCCGCAGTATTCTTTCTTTTACAGTACTCAATATTACAGATCATTTTAATATTATCTAAAATATTTTTATGATTCTTGAAAAATGAATAGAAAGAATAATGATTCTTTGGAATATATGTCAAAATCAGCTATATATATATATCAGCTATCAAAATACTATGATTTTACCACCTGCTCTTAAGACTGTAGTGTGTATTGATGCAGTTTTATGTAAAATGGCATGACAGGAACTGTGATCTTTTTTATCTTGACAAAACTGTGACAATTTTGTGTTCATTTTGTGTGTTTTTGTTTTAGGGTAAGCTCGGTGTACCCGGGTTGCCAGGTTATCCAGGAAGACAAGGCCCCAAGGTAAATATACTTGATCTGTGATTACCCAGCATTCAGAGCATCAGTGTTTGAGTGGATCCATGTATTGATATTAGTACAAGAGTGTGTGCATGCATTAGAGTGGAATTGGAAAGCAGACATGTTTGAAGTTCTTGATCAAAGCCAAGTGGATTTACCCATAATGCCATCTGGTGTCAGCTTTCCATTTGACCGTGACCCAGCATGCACTGCTGTGACAGCACTTTTCTTTCTTCTCTTCTCCTCCTTATATCCTTCTCTCTCTTCTTGCTTTGATGGACTCGTGACTTAATCTCTCTCTTTTTTCCTCTGTAGGGTTCTCAGGGATTCCAAGGATTCCAAGGAACCAGTGGAGAGAAAGGCACAAGGGTATGTAAAAGAGCATGTTTTAGTACTTTCACCACTTTTTTTTTATAGCTGTTTCCCTAGTATGTGTTTGCTCTTTTTGTTCTCTCTTTGTACACTCCTGTTACTTTTGCTTTTACAGTATGAACTTAACAAATCTACATGCACAGTAATACTAAATACTGAGCAACTGATTGTAATGAATGTACTTCATCAGATTCATCTGGGTATTATCACTAAATAAAGCCCTTGAGGGATGAAACAAACCGCCAACATCCCTACCAAATGATTTAAACTCAAATCAATATTTCACATCCATTTATTGATTTTTTTAGCATCTTACTTGTAGACCAGCTTAAAGATCCACTGAAGTGCCTTAAAATGTGCAGCTTTGTTTGATGCGTTGACATAATTTACACTGAAGCAGCAAGTTAGGACGGGAAATATTTAGTGGCTCCTCCCCCTTTTAAAATAGCCTGTAGAATTTTGTTTACCTCACAGTGTAGAATGATGTCATATTGTTGGTCCATATGATGTTAATAGTAATCATTTATATATTAGCATTGCAATCCAACCTGTTTTTTGACCTACAGTAATTTGCTAAAATTTCATTGATATGTATGTAGAAAACGATGGTAACAGTAGCGGTTATTTTATCTGTAAAAATATGCTATGATTAACAAATCACAATCACGCACCCCATATAGCTAAGCAATGAACAGCTGCACGCAGCAAATAAATATACACCAGTGGCTTTGGAAAGGCAATCTGAATTTTGGGGTGCACTGTCTCTTTAAACTCTGCAGTACAGTGTTATGGATTAAAACTGAAGTTCAGGGCCGTTTTATCCGTGTGTGGAGGATAACAGCTTTATGAGCTGCAGTGTGTTTGTGAGTGTGTGTGGTCATGCCTGCTATCAAAGCCATTATGACCAAGAAGAGCTGGGAAAGTCTGAGAGTAAACTCACTGCTCTCCGTCTGGATACTTTATGAGCTGTACATCAGCACATTTAAGTTGAAAGCAGCAACCGACTACCATTAGGAACACAATGCACTGCCATAAACACATTATAATCCAAAAACCTCTTATTCTCTTAGGCCATCACAAACACACACACACACACGGCTTCAATCCATAGCTCTCTACATTAAGTATTTATGAAATGGATAGTGGCAGCCTAATCTACAGATAATTCAATTAATTATAATATTTTTCGGGGGGGCTGAAGGAAGTATTGTTTTGTTTCAATTAAGCAAACAATATCCATCAGATTTTTCATGGCTGCAAAGAGAATCAATTGATCAGGAAGTAAAGAGTATTTGATAGTCATTCGTTTTTTATCCTAAATTTTTATGCTGCAATATATTATTAAAAATGATATCACATGAGTAATATTATACATATTTATATTTAGGGAAAATTTAACTAAAATTAATCATCCTCATGTTGTTCAAAACCTGTATATGACTCATTCTTCTGAATATAAAAGAAAATATTTTAAGAAGTGTATCAGGGGTTTTGTGTTCATACAGTAGAAGTCAATGGCAGTCAATGTTGTTTGGTTACCAACGTTCTTTAGAATATCTTCTTTTGTTTTCTGCAAATGAAAGAAAGTCATACAGGAATGACATGAAATAAAAAAATAATGAAAGTATTTAAATGTTTGGGTGAACTATTACGTTTATATGTTAATATTTTAATAATGCTAAAAGCTCTGCCAAAAGGGAACTGACAAATAAAATAGTTTATCTAAAAATCAATGTTTAATCAAATATTTGTCTCTCACATGTACAGGGGACAGCAGGAAAGTCTGGCCCCCGGGGACAGAGAGGACCTACGGTAAGATGACATACAGAAGACAAAAACAAACAATACCTTCCCCTTTTTCTGATTGAGTTAAGAACGCCACACAGCACTGCATCACTTTCTCAGACAGCTGTCTTCTTTTATCTCTCTTTATAGGGACCTCGAGGAGAAAGAGGCCCCAGGGGACCCACAGGAAAAGCAGGACCAAAGGTGAGCCTGTCCTTTTATATTGGAGCCCTTAGTAAATGGGATATTGAGACTGTTTTTTTCTCCCTTGATATAATAAACAAGTAAATATTCATAATATGAATAAACACAAATAATATGATACAGTAGTTAGGTAAAAATTCAATTAAACACAGACACTTCCTAGTTATGAGACTTTCCACTAATGCTCTTTTACAACTGGAAAGGATCTCAGACTTTAATTTTCGGATATAGTAAACGTCATCATTTGAGCTGCCATGAATTTTAAAAGCTAATTCGTCCATTTCAGTAGCAGCTAATGGTCCATCTATCACATTATAAAGCAATGTTTCTCTCCACCACTCAGCTGGAACAAATGTGAATTCAACAGTTTTTAAAGCGCCCTGTTTATTTTTCGCTTCTTCACAGGGAAACTCAGGAAGCGATGGACCCCCAGGACCACCCGGTGAACGGGTAAGATATAATGATAATTGAATCCTTCCTCTTAGTGTTGTAATGGATTTACTGTAAGTATTGATTATCGAATATCATCTTAGAAGGAGGTGCTTATCAACCATTACCGTCTTCTCTTACAGGGTCTGATGGGACCACAGGGACCTACTGGATTCCCCGGCCCCAAGGGTCCACCCGTACGTGTCGATAATTCCAGAGAAATCAATTAACAGAATCAATTTCTTCTATCCCACTTGCATCTTCTTCATCCTCTCATCTGTTTTAATGTCTTCTCTCCAGGGACCTCCCGGAAAGGATGGATTGCCCGGACACCCCGGCCAGAGAGGAGAAACTGTGAGTTTTGTTTGATTTCACATCACACGCTTTTATTAACACACCTATCAAAAATAAATCATTTTGTCTTCTTTCAGGGTTTCCAAGGCAAAACTGGACCACCCGGACCCCCTGGTGTTGTAGGACCTCAGGTGAGTGGAAAACAAAATGCTAATTTTATTTATTTTTAATTTAAATTTTTAAAATCTTAAGTTTTTTTTATTTAAGGTATCTTTAAAAATAACAATAACATATTTTTTGTCAAATATTTATTTATTCTTGAGTCATAGACCTTAAGAGCAACTCTGGCAACCCACGGCACTCATATTCTGTAGTTTCATTTGCTATAGTGTTTTTTTCACCATATTGCAGCTTTATAACTGTATCAATGATGAAGGCCAATAGCGGCATTAGTTACTCGCCTGCATTTAAGATCCACCATATAAAACATAATAAAGCCAGTAAACAAACACACAACAGTTTCTCCCGCCTCACAGTCAGAGGCCAAAGAAACATCATCCATATTTATAAACCTGTCACCAGCCATCACTTGCTCATTAGATTATCTTAAAGGTGTCCTAAGGTTGTCATTGGGGACTCGTAATGGTTCCATTAGGCCACACATGAGCCATTTGTTGGGCTGTCCGCATTTGTCTCCTGACATGCTTTTGTTTATCCGGTTGGATGTGGGTACTTGGCGGGTAATGAAATATTCATAAGCAATCATGATATTCTAGTTTTTATGCAAATGTCGAGATGGGCACAGCCACCTGCCCACACACACGCGGACACACATATGGATGTTCAAGTGCGTGTGGATCGCCGTGCATATGGATACATATAACACCATTATCTTTCTTCGTGTCGCATAAATACATTTACATATCCATCAGCACCTGTAGCATCTTCAGTCTCCGGACTGGCAATAGAATCGCATCAGTAATGAAAAATGACTTTTTGCATAATTATGCAAACTGTTGAGTGTTTTAAATCAGTGTGAATTTATAACAAAAATGAATTGTAAATCAAAGTCTAATGTCTAAATCTTCAATATCTGTTTAGGGACCAACAGGTGAGACAGGACCAATGGGAGAACGAGGTCACCCTGGACCCCCAGGACCACCTGGTGAACAGGGTCTACCTGGACCTGCAGGCAAAGAAGGAGCAAAGGTGAGAACCTCCATTCGTACATCCATTGGTCAGTCATATGTTTTCATGTCAATGCAGCACATTCAACACGATGTCCGGTTCTGTGTGATCACAGGGAGATCCAGGTCCAGCGGGTCCCACGGGTAAAGACGGACCTCCGGGGCTCCGAGGATTCCCAGGCGAGAGAGGTTTACCAGGTCCTATGGTGAGTACCGCATATTAAGCATGCCTGCTTAACTCCCGATCCATTTTTGCAAAAAGCTATTGCTTTTATTTTATGAGCAATCGGACTTCTGATTTTTCATAGAAAATAAATTGAAGGATGTCATAGAAATAAATCAAAGGGGGATCCAAATCATATTTTGTGCCCTTTAGACCATTTAACAGCCATCTAAAGTAGCAACAACCACACCGATGTGTACCGATGCGTTACAAACTCATGGTAGCTGCGTGACATTGAGTTTTGTCCAGATAAGCAGCATCTTCTCTTACTTCTCAGAAATAAATTTGTTTGTCTGAGCTTTGTCGGTTTTTGTTTGCTGTTAAATATAAATAGACATCCCTTGTGTCCGCTCTCACCATCAGACGTGTGGTACAGACACAACTGAAGGAGTGTGTATGTTCATTCAGCAGTTTTATATTTCTCTTTGCAGGGATCAGCAGGTTTGAAGGGAAGTGAAGGACCTCCTGGTCCACCTGGACCTGCTGTAAGTACATATATTCTTTCTCTTTTTGTTTATCTTTTCTCCTGTGCTTGTTATTCACCTGGTTTTCTCTCTCTCTTTTATCCTTTTGCTCCAAACATTGGCTTTTCAGTGAGTATAGTGATTTATGTGCAGACAGATATTGTTGATTTTCTGCACTACCAGTTTAAGGTTTGGGCAAACATGATTGTGTTTATATTGTGTATAGTTTCCATTTACTTATACTTGTGTTATTTTGTAGTTTTAATAATTTAATTATTATTTTAAATTGGGGAAATAATCTACAAAAACCTATAAAAATCTATAAATGATACATAATTATACAGGATTAAATGATGTATCAATCCAACCCTTTTCTTACTCTCTCTGTCTCTCTTTCTCTCTCACTTTCTGCAGTCTTGACATCAGGATTTTAATATTCAGATTTACAGATTGACGTTTATATAACGTCAAAATATGCATAGTTGCATAATCAATAACTCGTCAGCTCAGCATTTATTTCTGCATTACAATCTCAGCTTGTGTTGTTATCTGCATGCTGGGCTGTCGGTCCCTCCATGTGAAATTATCAGAATAAATGAATACATAATCAAAGCAGACAATTAAGTGATGAGTAGCACATGCAAGGCATTGCATATAATGTTTACAATTTTATAATATCATTTTCTTTCAGGGTTCTCCTGGTGAACGTGGTCCGGCTGGCCCAGCTGGTCCCACTGGCATCCCGGGCCGACCTGGACCTCAAGGACCCCCGGGTCCTGCTGGAGAGAAAGGTGGACCTGTGAGTACTCTATCAAATTCATCCAGTCTTCATTACTGATCTTTTTATAGCCAAGTTGGATGAATTAAGTCTTATGCTGAACTTTAACCTCTCTCTGTTTTAGGGTGAGAAAGGACCTCAAGGCCCAGCTGGTAGAGATGGTATTCAGGGACCCGTAGGACTTCCAGGTCCAGCTGGACCCATTGGACCACCAGGAGAGGATGGTGATAAGGTATAGTTCATCATTTTTATGTCTGCTATGTATTTTGGATCGATTGATTGTTAGTTTTTTTATGCAGTAAATGCCAGCTTGTGGAGAGATTGTGTTAGTTGTCTTTAGGGCTTAATATACAGTCGAAATATTGGAAGAATTCCTTTAGGAACACACAAAGGCAGATGAAATATATTCGACCATTTTAAATCTACAGTTTTTCATATTGAAAATGATTTGCTTCACTGCTTAACACTTCAAGGAAACAACATCCCTGTGACATGTTCACACACACTCCTACACACACAGATTGGCAGTGTTAGCGTGTCCAAAAATGTGGGATATGTGTGTCAAATCCCAAAGCCAGATAAATAGATAAGAGTGTTTTCTAATTGCCTCTCTCAATCTCTCAAAAGTGAAATAAGAGGTACCATGGTATTATTTAATGGGCCATTATTTATTGTGTATGCAAATTAGTTAATCTATGTTTCTTCTTTACATACAATAACAGATAACAATTTTATATGACATTTTATCTATTTGCATATATGTTAATGTTGTATTCTTATGGCAGGGAGAGCTCGGAGAACCGGGACAGAAGGGAAGCAAAGGTGACAAAGGGCGAACAAGTGAGTCACTCCAAACTTACTGTTTACATTTACATCCCAATTCACATTAAAAGGATTCATCTTTTTTTGAGTTTGTTTCTCATGATTCTCTCATGGCAAGCATTCATTGTTTAGTTCCCACTGTGCATTTATGAATATACATGCCGTTTTTGTTATGGAAATCAATGATTAACCAGAGGTGTTTCTTTCTCATCTTTTTTAACTCCTATCATTCTCTCTGTCATTTTCAGGGTCCTCCAGGGCCAACCGGTCCCCAGGGTCCCGTGGGTCAGCCTGGTCCTTCTGTAAGTATTCTGATATGTAAACTTTGTCTTCCTGTGGTGAAAACAGTGTTAGTGATGTCACTTCCTGTATGCAGGGTGCAGATGGAGAGCCAGGTCCCAGAGGTCAACAGGGTCTGTTCGGACAAAAGGGAGATGAGGGTTCACGAGGTTTCCCAGGACCACCCGGACCCGTCGGCCTTCAGGTGAGATGACACTTATACATATTAAAGTATTATTGTGAACAGGTAAGATTTAGTGTGTGCTTGTTTAAAAAAAAATTATTAGGCATTGATGTAAAAGTAATTTTTTTCTATTTGGGAGCTAGTCTGTCTTAAAGAATAAGAAGTATAAGAAGTGAACCAAAAGTGATGTTTTCTTTTGCAACAACTGTGAGAATCAACATGGAAAGAAAATAGTTGTAGGATCTATTAGGCAACACAAGCTTCGAAGGCTTTACTGTATTTTGCATATTCATACTTTACATACTAAAATCACACACTTGTTCATTGCTACATATTTGGGGAAAGAGTAAGTGGATTGGAGGATGATGTTACATTCAGGACATAATATGATGAAAAACTACTCAGGCAGTTCAGTCCGAGACACATTTCTGAAAAATTAGATTTTGGCTGCTTTTCAAACCACCTTCAAATGTAGTTCGGATCAGGTTTGTGTAAAAGTGTTTTTTCTGCTGTTCAGTCCAAGTACACTAGTAACTGGTTTTAATGGTTTGTGCGCAGGGTTTGCCTGGACCGCCCGGTGAGAAAGGAGAGACTGGTGATGTTGGTCAGATGGTATGCTCACATTGACATTCATTTATAAAATAAAATAGCCAAAATCAGATTCATCATTACATTTAATTGAATTGACTTTCTTGTCCTTAGGGTCCCCCTGGACCACCTGGCCCTAGAGGCCCTTCTGGACCCCCGGGAGCCGACGGACCGCAGGGTCCTCCAGGAGGTATCGGAAACCCAGGAGCGGTGGGAGAAAAGGTACAGAAGCATCTTTCTGTCTCCTCATCCTTCATCTGACTCACCGTCACGCACCGAACACTCTTTAATTTCATTTTAATTAGAAACTGACAGCGTTAATGATCTGATGAAGAAGGTGTCGGTAATGATCCCAGCGTGAGTGTGTACGTTTGTGTGATCATACCGAGTGTGTGTCCTTGTAAAAAATTACCATAGCAATTACAGTTATCCTTACTTCTGTAAAATCATAGTGAATAATGTGTTTGCTTGAGCAATTGCCTAACACACCAACACTGTTTCAGACAATTTCCACGAGTTTCTTGTGTTCAGGATGACTTAACAGTCTACAGGGTGTGATGCCAGACCTTCTTCTGTTTCCATTTACAAAGTCTGCAAAAAAAGTCCCCTGATGTTTGTTGGTGCGTCTCTGTGAATTTTTTACTAAAACACAAGCGTGTTGCATCATTGGGTTCGGTCAACCGAACACCATCCGCTGTCAAGATTATTGAATACAACTGTTCAGTCACGGAAGACCCATTTGAGTTCCCAGAGGAGTTTTCATGACCCGGGAAAACACAGAGAGGAGAGACGGCAACAGAAACAGATCGAGATGACAGAATAAGAGCTTGAGATGGTGTTAACAGCTCCTGAAGTAGATTTACCTCAGTACTTCACATAGACAAGCCACTTAGAGAGGGAGATAGCTCACACACACACACTCCGGAAACCACTTGAAACGAGAGAAAGGTGTAAAAAAGAAAGAGACTGTCGGGTTAATCTGTAGTTCATTCCCAGGCCTGGTGTTAAAGTAAATAAAGTGACTCATTTGGTGACATTTTTGTCAAGGCAAATGTGAATATTGCTGTTGCTTATATAGATATATACATAGATGCCTTATTAGCGGCTGTCAAACTTACACAATACAACAAGACAAAGGTGTTAGCTAACAGAACAAACCAAACCATAGTTACCATAGTTTAAAATTGAGTAAATACATACAAAAACACAAGGCAACACATTCTCACCTGTGACGGGTTTGCCCATTTCTTCTGGGAATGTAAATCTTGGTGGTTTTTTACAACTAAATGCTTGTTTTGCAGCAGTCCAAAAACGTATAAATAAGGATTTAATTTAATGAAGAATATCTGCCAGTGGGGTAAAAAAGGAAAACTTAATATTAAGGTAAAACTTAATTCAAGTTTATTTTTCTACCCCACTGGCATTTTTTTTGCTTGTTTTAAGAATATACTTGAAACTTTGTGTATAAACCATGACTTAATATCTTAGGTCAGGAAAATGTATCCTGATTTAAGAATTTGCAAAACAAGACAAAATACTAAGTGAGAAAATCATTTTTTGAAGTGCAATTTGTAGCATCTTGATTTTTACTGTGAGTGATGACAGCAGCAGAAATGTTGACTGTTCCAAGATGGCGGACGATTGCCGTGTGTGAAGCGGTTGAGTGTGCGGACGTGAATAAGTGTCTGAAATCTGGAAGCATGTTCAATTGAATGTTCAATTCATGTTTTCTAATAGATATGACATATAATTTTAATGTAGTGAGATGATCAAATAAATAATAATATTTATTAAATGTAAGGAGTAAAGAAATGTAGTTTATGTTTTGTGTTTTCGTTCCATGTGTCCAGTGGATTGCAGTATGTAAGAGATTTGTATGTTAGAGATTTTCAGAATGTGGTGGTCTGATGCGGCGGTTCTGCTGACGTGACAGTGAATAATGATGCTGACGTGCTCTTCTGTCCAGTGGAGAAAAACTGCAGTGTTAAAAAGACAGAGAGATTGTGTGTGTGTGTTAAAGTAACCCTGCTGTACAGTGTAGACCTGCTGTGATTCACTGTTAACCGTAGTTTACAGCAACACCTTTCACTTTTTTCTTTCTGTCTGTAGGGTGACTCTGGTGAAGCAGGAGAACCGGGTCCACAGGGAGATGTTGGCCCTCCGGTATGACCAAAAACACAAAACCGCAGTTCTGCTACACATGAAAGAGATGCTTATATCACTAGATTATGGTTAGATCATGGTTTAATATATGTGTGTGTTTATGTGTGTGTGTCATAGGGTCCGAGGGGAGAAAGAGGAGAAAAGGGAGAAGCTGGACCTGCTGGTTCTGCTGGTCCTCCTGGTCCAAAAGGACCACCAGGAGATGATGGTCCTAAAGGAAGTCCTGTAAGTTTGAACATGTTCACTTGTGCTATATAAACTCAATACTGTTTATTTTGGGGTTTTAGTATATTAAAACACAATTCTGTATGGTGATTGGTCTATACAGAATTCCAACCAATCGGAAATGAGCTACTGTGTGCATCCAGTGTCCACTTGTGCTCAAGCAAAACAAGATTTTATCATTTTAAAATGTACATGTTTTTGTATTCAGTATGTAATTATATCAATATTTTGGTTGGATTTTTAGGGTCCGAGTGGTTTCCCTGGTGACCCTGGTCCTCCTGGAGAGCCTGGACCACATGTAAGCTACATGCAAAAATGCATATCTGGGCATGAAGTAAGAGGGTGAGGGTTATATACAGGAAGTGACATCACTCATATTTTCTCCCCTCCCATAGGGTTTGGATGGAGCACCTGGTGACAAGGGAGATGACGGAGAGGCTGGTCAGCCGGTGTGTATTCTTCTGAATCAACTAATCCACTTTACTGCTTTCTGACACATATATGTGTTTGAATTTAGAGTGCTGCTTTTAAAATGTGTTTGTTTGTTTATGTGTTTGTTGTAGGGTTCCCCTGGACCAACTGGTGAAACTGGACCCACCGGTCCACCTGGAAAGAGAGTGAGTAGCTCTTACATAGAGATATTATTTAGATGGATTTACAGCTGAATTGTATAATTATTTTATTTTATTTTACCTTCTCAGGGACCTCATGGACCTGCTGGACCTGAAGGAAGACAGGGGGAGAAGGGTGCCAAGGTAACATACAAACTGACACACACATTCAGGTTCTGTATGAAAGCGTTTTGTGTGTAATAACATCAGATGTTGTGTCTTTAGGGTGAATCTGGTCTGGAGGGTCCCGCTGGTAAGACTGGTCCGGTTGGTCCTCAGGGAGCCCCTGGAAAACCTGGTCCTGAGGGTCTGAGAGGAGTTCCTGGTCCAGTGGTGAGTGAACAAGCCTATTGTCAGATAACAAGATCTCACATTCACACCAAATCAAATATATATGTATTTTTATCTAAAAGAAAAGTTAGGACTATTAAAATACTATATAAAAAGTTAAAAGTATTTATACAGTATTATCTGTACTGTATTGTACAGTATTATTTTTCTGCTTATAATTTAAGCTGATAAAATATTGTCTTGGCAGGATGGTTTGTACTATATTCTCTATTATAATAATACAACTCTTCTAAGAGTATATATTTTATTAATATGACATGAAAAGCATGTCTGTTCGGTTTTGTTTAGGGAGAGCAAGGACTGCCTGGTGCTTCTGGACCCGATGGACCCCCTGGACCCATGGTACTGACATTTCTATCACAATTTATTCATTACATTCACACACACACACACTTATACACACGCTTCCATGTTTTATGGGGACTTTCCATAAACATAATGACTTTTATATTGTACAAACTGTTTATTGTATTATGTAATGTTTTGTGACTTCCTCACCTCCTCTCTCTCTCTCTCTCTCTCTCCCAGGGTCCTCCTGGTCTGCCTGGTTTGAAGGGAGATACTGGTATCAAAGGTGAAAAGGTGAGAAAAGCCGTATATGTCAGTATATCTCTCTGTAGTCTTTGTTGCTCTTGTAATTGTTCATATGTTGACTTGATTATTTGATGTATGAGTCACTGTGCTCTGGCTGACATTCCTGATTATGCATGAACGTGTTGAGTACAGCTGAATGTAATAACCTTGTATCATTTCTCAGGGTCACCCTGGTCTTATTGGTCTGATTGGGCCTCCAGGAGAACAGGGCGAGAAGGGTGACCGGGGGTTGCCAGGTCCACAGGGTGCTTCAGGACCTAAAGGAGACAATGTATGCAACGCACACACATAAACTTTGTTAGAAGGCTTAGTATTTTTTGTAATACTGTGTAATAATAAATTGTGTTTGTTGTTCTTTTCTTTAGGGTATCTCAGGACCCTCTGGGCCTCTCGGACCGATTGGACCACCTGGACCTCCGGTATTATATCTGACATTTTTCTAAAAATGTTAAGGCTGTACAATCGTAAAATTAAGATTCTTTGATGATTCCTAGGATGAACAAATATCTTAAATCTTAAGATAATTCCAACTAAAGGCTGTAAAACCATCTTTAATCTATTATTTTTAGGAATGTTCAGTATTGTCATATAATACATCATTTAATAACTATGATTGTGTGTTTTGCTCTTGTATAGGGTCCTGCTGGTCCTAAAGGTGCTAAAGGATCATCTGTAAGTGAATCTTACAGCAGTTTTAACAGGTGTATCTTTGTTGTTCCCCTTGTCAAATACAGTTCTGTATTTTTCTCTGTAGGGTCAAACTGGTCCAAAGGGAGAATCTGGATATCCGGGACCTCCTGGACCTCCGGTACGTAACAGATAAAAAATACAAACAATTTATTCTGCTGTGAGAAAACCACATATTTAACTAGATTATTCAGCAGGAGCTGTTATATAACTATAATTAAGGTTGATTATGGTGTAAACTGAATCTGTTTAGTTGCTCTGTTCGGATACCTCTGAGATTCATTGCTTTATTGAGAAAACCCGATATTTCAAATTTGTATTATGTTGTATTTTTATGTACTCTGTAAATGAGCCGAGGGTGATTTTTTAGGTTTTAAGGTGATGTCTGTGTTTCTAATTATTTAGATTTGTTTACTTTTTTCTTTTTGGTAATTTTGCTACTTTAAAAGTCTGTTTTGGGCCTCAGCAACCAGCAAAGGACAATCATAGAATATGACTTAAACATTAAAAATTAATGTTTTAAAAAATTATATATTATATATATAATGAAAATTAACTGTTGTCCTCTTCTGTAGGGTCCACCTGGTGATGTCATCCACGCTCTGCCTATGCAGTCCAGCCCAAAACGGGCAAAGAGGAACATCGATGCCAGCCAGATGATGGACGACGCTGCAGATACCAACTACAAAGACTACGAGGATGGTATGGAGGAGATCTTCGGCTCTCTGAACTCTCTCAAACTGGAGATTGAACAGATGAAGCATCCGCTGGGCACACAGAGTAACCCCGCCCGTACCTGCAAAGACCTACAGCTGTGCCATCCAGATTTCCCAGATGGTGGGTCGTGTTTTTCTCTCTCACATGTGCAGTTTTCAATTTCAAAGTGTTTTATTTGCATGACTATTTTACAAGAGAATATATTTATTAGTTATTAAACCTATTACATTTATGAGTTATGATTCCTCTCTGTATTTCTCAGGTGAATACTGGATCGATCCAAACCAGGGCTGTTCCAGAGACTCTTTCAAAGTCTACTGTAATTTCACAGCGGGTGGGGAGAGCTGCATATTCCCTGATAAAAAGAGCGAAGGGGTAAGAAATATTCTCCTGACAGCCGCTAAACAAAATACAGTGGCCCGTCTTCACAGACGCAGTTATCTTGGATTAATATTAGTTTCAAATCAGCCGGTTTCTTATTAAAGCAAAGTTCTACCGAGTATAAAACTCAACCGTGATAAATATGTGATAATATATTCGTTCTTGATTTAATTAGAATTCTCATTTCATAGTTCTTCAGCTTGACTAATGGAGAATCACTCAGTAGGGTGATGACTTCAGTTCTTCCACAGGTTCATCCCAGCACACACTTTTAAAGAATGCATCCCTGCGGACCTTCACCCTGGATGCAAAAACAAATTTATTTATCTATTTTTTCATAGCTGGCCCATGATTGGATCATTTCGAAACTAATGCACAACTTTCAGACATTTCTCTCTCTCTCTCTCTCTCTCTTCAGTATGTAACTCTCTCTCTCTCTCTCCCGCTCTGGTGTGCAGGCCAGGCTCACCTCCTGGGTGAAGGAGAATCCAGGATCGTGGTTCAGTGAATTCAAACGTGGTAAACTGGTAAGAACGACTCCTTTATCTCCTCCTGAACTAGTCTTCTATTTTACAGAGCAAAATGGCTCGCTGGCCCAAAGACAGTCCAGGCACATGGTATAGTCGCTACAAGAGAGGGTCAATGGTAAGTAGGAATGCATGAGAGAACGGACCCAAGGTTCTTGCTCAATGGTTCTGAGGATCTGGGTTCTGTCTCCGGAGGCCTGAGCTTCTGCATGCGGTTATGTTTGTGCCAGAGCATGGTCATCGTCAGAACGGCAGAAATGTGTGTTTGATCAGGCTTATGGGTTGTCTGAGGGCTGTGGGCGGGGCCATCGGTCAGTCTGTTGCTGTGGAAACACCACCAAAACCTTTATAAATCCCATCGGATTACTTCGGCAAAATGTTTGTAAATATTTAACAAGATTTTATGTCTGACTGATGGAATCTGTCTCGTCTTCTGTGCCTGTAAGTTTAAGTTCACAAACACATGATTTTAGACTCATTAGCTCTGTTTTAAACCCTAGTAAGCTTACTACCTAGACAGCATTTTAGGTGTTTAGCATAAAGTGTATTTTTTATCAATATGCTTCAGTTTTATCAAACAGGTTGATGTTGAGGACATACAACCCTGATAGTAATGATAATTGATTTAATGTTGCATCAATGTTGAGAGTAACCAGTTTAACATTGATTAAACATTAAATCATCATTGCTATATGGGAAGTTACTTTTTCAGTAATTTTAAAAATATTATTATTATTATTATATTATCTAATTTAAAAGAAATCCAATATTGTTTAATTATCTGTGTAAATTAATGACCATGAAGAGTGTTTTAAATCAATCTTTCTTGAAGTTTCATTTCAGTGAGTTTGTTGTAGGCAATCGACAGAAAAACAGTAGACAAGCAAGGCAGGTGACTGAGGTTTGAAACTGAGCTTTTGTGTCTGTTTGCTCTCAGTCATTTCACGGTAACACTTTACAATAAGGTTGTACAGTATTTGTTAACATAGTTAATGCATTAGATAACACAAACCAACAATGAACAATACGTCTGTAGCATTTACTAATGTTAGTTTGTGCTCATTTTGAAATCAAAAGTAGTTTATTTTAGTTAATGTACAATGAATTAAGATGAACAATTGTTTTGGCATTAACTAATATGAACAAAGATTAATAAATGCTGAAAAACTATATTGTTCATTGTTGGCTAATGCATTTACTAATGTTAACAAATGCAACCTTATTGTAAAGTGTTTCCTGTTTCTCTGGATTCAGCCTCTCTTGACATGCGGTAATCATGAGGTAATGTGTGGATGTGGAACAGAACAGGGAGGATGGGATGAAAGTATGTGTGTAACTTGTGTCACTGTACTTGTGGGGCCAAATATAACTACAAAACCTGTATTAAAAAAATATACTACGGTACAATTTAATATGGTTTAATAAGGTATATTTACCTCTATGGTATGCTTTTTATGGTACTATATACATAAAATGTCAACCATAACCAATGGTCCTCACAAGTGTTTGTGTACAAGTTTTTGTTGTGTGTGTGTATAAAGTCCGGCATGCATGCAAGGTCAATGCATATGAGTGTGTGAAGGAAGCACCACCCGTAAGTATATGATGTGGCATGTATGCAGCATGTGCTTTACTCTCTCAGTCAGTCAAATATGTGTGTGTTTGTGGATCAGAGGAGTTGGAGTTTCTTCTCAACATGGGTTGGTATATTAAAAAATGAAAACAAAACATTTGCATATTTTGGGGAATGCAAATGTTGCATCACACCACAAGGGGAATTTGCATATAAAGCAGTACAACTGGTTTGCATATATTAGTGAATCTCTGAATGTTTAGAATTAGTTTAAACTTTGTGTCTAAATGTGTTTGTGCTTCTACAGATCTGAAAAATTTTCCATTCTTTAAAATGGTTCAACAAAAATGTTTTAGTCATTAGATTATCTCAGACACAGATTTTCACATAAAATGTTGCCACTGCACAGGTGCATTATGGGTAATAGATTGTGAGATTGGCCATTAGAAACACAGAATCATAAAGGTTTATTATTGTATTGTTTAAACTTCTTTCAGCCTTTATGATAACATTAAATTATATGAACATAAAATCTGATTTTTAGCTTCGGTTTAACAGCACCAATAGTACAATATAAACCGCATGGGTGTGATGAGTAGTTTTCAACAGTGTCTCTTAAAACAGTTTTTTTTAGCTGTTGTCTAGACAAGACTTCTCTCTGTTTGTACATATAGCTCTCATACGTGGATGCAGAAGGAAACCCGATCGGCGTCGTCCAGATGACATTCATGCGTTTGCTCAGCGCTACGGCACGGCAGAACCTCACCTATAACTGTTACCAGTCTGTGGCTTGGCACGATCAGGACCAGGACTCATATGATAAAGCCATCCGCTTCCTGGGCTCCAACGATGAAGAGATGTCATACGACAACAACCCGTACATCAGAGCCGCTGTCGACGGCTGTGCGGTAAGTTTAAACTGAAAAGTATTCTGATAAGAATTTGGCGACGAGCTGACAAACTTTGTGTTATTGATGTCATATTCAATAGTTTGTCTTATTGACATTTTCTTTTACTTTTTCCTCTCGTAGTTGAAAAAGGGCTACGAAAAGACTATTCTTGAGATCAACACACCTAAAGTGGAACAGGTGCCGTTTGTTGACATTATGTTCAACGATTTTGGCGGAGCGACGCAGAAGTTCGGCTTCGAAGTCGGACCGGCCTGTTTCATCGGCTAAGACTGCTCGCTGAGCGCACACGAAACATATTCATTTCCTCTGAAACAAAACACAAGAAAGAAATAGGACGACATATTTGTAAAGTTTTGTGTTTCCAAAAAACCCACGAGAAAAGAAATTTGAAGAACGGATGTCTAACCAATGGGTTATTAGAAAAGAGCAACCTTTATAACCTCAGTGTACCCTCTTCATCACATGCAAGTTTTGAAACTGGATGAGGTCATCGCTCATGTCTCTCCAAGCCCCGCTCACCCTATGCTTGTCCGACTCTTCACCCCGCCCCCGCGATGCCACTCCCACAGGCTGTATAGACAGATTAGATCCATCATTTATTTCCGCCACGGGGAGACCTATTCACGGACTCCTCCTGTAACGCTCTGTGTTTCTCCTACGAGAAGTTGTTTTATTTGTTTGTTTGTTTAAATGGGTTTTGTTTATGTTGTTCCCCGTACACCTTCACTTTAAAGCTTTGTTTTTTTTGTGCATACTTGTCCTCCATTCCCTGGAATGGTGATTATATATATAAATATATATAAATATTTTTTCTATGTTTGTAAGTACTTTCTGTATATTTTTTCTGGTGAAGTGATTTTTTTTGGCTCTGGCTTCAAAACATGCATGTGAACCCATTGAGCGATAAGGACAGAGCTGCTGGTTATTGGATAGAGTAAAAAACAAATATCAAATATGGAAACCTCCCCCAAATAAAGATGAGCCTGAAGGTCTTTCCCGTGAGTTTGAAGAAAACAACAAAATAAAGGAAATTATTAAAGAAGACCAAACAAGTATTGCAAACGTCAACAGCGTCATTTGTAAAAGTAAGATACAGCGCACGCGGCCATAATGTGAGCTTTAATTTCTAACCCTAATATTGAAGGGACTCCAGGGGTCATTGAGATGGAGACTCAGGTGCGAAAGACGAGTCTGATCCCAAACATACATAATGGAAGACCGTCACACTGAGGAAACACAATATTGGTAAACTAGGTGCTATTTCCTTCTGTCTGTGGTGCTACAAATATATACCATTCCTGTTTTTTGTTTGTTTTGATTGAAAATGGCTCTGCGGTGACACCCAAACAGTTCCACGTCTTATGTCAAAGTCTCTGGCTGTTGCTTTGAGGTGGTGGAGTATTTTTATGCATGTCGTACAATCATATTCATTCAAACATGTTTTCGTTCCTCTCAGACATTTGACATTGTCCAGATAGACCAATTGTATTATATAAGGTGAAATGTTTTGTACTTCTGGTCCTCCAAAGCATTTGGTTTATACTTTACATTACAATGTTCATGTTACATTAGCAACATTCATACAACTTGTTTTATACGATTGCTGTTAATGCTATTTGAATGAATTATAATATCATGTATTGGATGTAACATGGACCGTGTAATGTGAAGTGTTACCGTAGTTTAGTTACAATACAACTGAGAGCTTGAATTTTTTTGTAACTTTCCCGTGTGGAAATCAGTGCAATGGAACAGCTTTCACCTCAAACTTTTAACAGCTCTAATAGCTCTGGAAAATTGGTTTGGGACCATTTGTATTTTCGAAGGGTTCTGTGAATATCTTTATCTCTTACCAAACGCTTATGCAAAGCAGTGAATAGTTTAGTAACTTTCATGCCAACTACAGCTTTTCTTCCAAAGATATTTCTCAGTTCTAGTTTTTAATTTAAGAAACTTGAAGACCAAGAATCTGATTTTCCTGTAGGAATGTTTCGAGTATGTTGTACATTACACATTTCTGCTAGGTACTATTGCATTGCATTGATGCACACGTAGTCCTTCACGGATTGTTTTGAGGATTTGTTTTAATTGAATAGAGCCATCCTGTTATTCATCTAAAGTCTAATGCTATTCAGCATCTTTTGCCACTTCATGCGCTCTTATTCTAGCTTTTGACCACTAGACCTGCTACTGCAAAATCTTGTTTTTCAATTTTTAAATATGACTTGAACTATTTCTTTAAAGACGATTGGAAATACAAATGGAATATTCAGTTTTGACACGTTTTTGTCAATGCAAAATAATGGAAAAATAAAAAAGAATCGACTAATATTTCTGTACATTTCAAAACCAGCAGTGATGCTGCCAATAAAGTTTATTCTGTTTTGTTTTTGTCTTTGTAATGTTTGTTTGTTCGTTTTGAGTTCCTGTCAAACCTGTGTACGAGCAGATAGAAGAGATATGGGTTTTGTGTCAATAAATTCAAGTTTTCTGTGTCCACCCACCCTTGTATGTCTTTTGAAGCATTAAAACTTTTCTGTATGCATGAAATTGTTAAGCTTTTTCTCTTGATGTTTATCTTCCACAATTTGATTTGATTTGAATCCAGCCGCATTAGACTTTAAGTGATCGATGAAAACAGGCCTGTCCTTCATTGTGAAATGGAGCGAGAGCGATGATTGTTGTAACGCTCTACTAAAGCCCATGTTCCTTTGTAGTATATTTATTGTATTATTTAAAAATAAATGTTAATTGATACCAGTAGTGTTCTGTATATCTGATAAATATATATCTGAAATCAGATATATATAATCGTCTGATAATGCTATTGATGTTCTAATACGTATGCAGAAATACAGCAGGGGTCATGTGTTTACATGTGTGAAATTCAAGGATGGTCACATGTTACATGCAAGTTGACACAAGTTGACGTTCATTTGGCTGGACTGATGTGTTCACGCTCTTAATATCAACCGGTCAGTCCTGTAATGAAACAAGAGATGGATATATTACAACATGAAAATTGTTAAGATCAAGTTTATAAAAGTCAGGTAAGAACAGCTAAAACATTAATATTAAATGTAATTCAAAGAGGTTAAAAAACAAACTATGAAGAACTATATATAAACAGTGGGTATGTTAAGGATTTGTAAAGGAAGGGTTAAAATTAAATAGCCAATTGTCATTAATTGTCAATAGCTAGATAAACGATCAAATTACATGAGTAATTAGTTTAATATACTATTAATTATAAAATAAAACTGTTTTTATGTATGTTGCATTTTTTAAAAATAAATCAGTATTTTATTTTAAAACCAGTTAACCGTCACCATTCCACAGGTGAAACACTTAGGTTATTTCATTATTCACTTTAATATTACATAGTTGAATTCTGTTCCAGTCATGACAAACTATATATTGATGGAAAGGTCTAAGACTCAAGAATAAAAACAAATTTTCATTCAAATAAACATAAACTACAAAATATAGGTATAAGACTCAAGATGAAGTATTTGACAAATGAACAATAAACATAAACAAAAATAATAATAAAAAAATACATTACTGTAATTTATAAAAATACCTAAAATGTTCAAAAAATTTAAAAACATTTTTCAAAGACTTGAAAATGTTTGAAAAAATATCTAATAATGAGAAAATGTAGTTAGGTAGTTCATTTTCATGTGTAAACTCAATTTCTGCCGTGACAGTTATCAGGTTAATCTCTATAATATTCATATGCACGTGTTGTATAAACTCCATTCAGATCATTAAGAAATAAACGAACATTTTATCTCTCTGTGGGAAATGTGAGTTTCAGTCTTTCCAGATTGTTGCTATGAATCAAACGGATATTTTCTCTTAACCTTTCAGAAAAGCAGCAGTAATAATGAGCTGTAGACATCTGTAATCTCCCGAGTCTCTCTGACTGGAGTCTTTCCTCAGGAGAGCAGAGTCACTGGCCTAGATCCATTTCAAACAGGCCAGACCTCAGGACCAGTGCTGAAGCCCAAACTACTATCATATTTATTCATTCAGCCCACCGGCTTCAATCTCAGCTGGGCACGATTCACAATCTGATAGCTACGATCCTTTTTTATCTTTGATGAAAATATTGGGCCAAAATGTAAATGGTTATTGAATGCAGGTCTCTAATCTTCAATAACTAACATAAAAACTAAACCAAGCGAGAAGCAAACTGTACTTAAAAATTATAATAAATATACAATGAAAGCACTCACTGGTTTGAACTGTATAAATACTTGAAAATAATTTTAAGCTTTTATGTAGCTCAGGTACATAGACAGGCATTCCATCCAAAATCAGAAAGTCATATAATATGTACGGAATCCCTGGACCGAACAAAAAATGGCCTTATATTCCTTTCTGGAGCCTAAGTCATAAAGATTTTCTTTTTTAAAGATGTAAAAAAAATTGAAGATGAAACGTTTTTTTAAGATGGAAAATAAGTTTGTTGAAAAGGAATTGTTTTTGGAAGATAAAATTTTTTTTTTGAAGATGAATTTTTTTTAAAAAGGAAAAAGAAGAAAATCTTTAAAAAGAAGAAACTTAAAGAATAACTTAAGAACTTAAGACTTAAAAAAGTAACTTAAAAACTTAAAGAAGTAACTTCAAAACTTAAAGAAAATCTAGCAAGAAAAAAATCTATTGTGTGGACACAAGATTTTTGAAGATGAAAAAAAGGATTTTTGAAGAAGAAAATATTTTTTTTAAGAATTTTTTTTTTGAAAATGAAAAGAAGTTTGAAGAAAAGAAATTTAAGAAACTTAAATAAACTTAAAGACTGTAAGAACTGAGGGGAAAAATGTTTGAAGATGACATTTTTTTAAAGAAAAAACATATGTAAAAATACATGACAAATAGATGAAAAAACTTTTTGAAAAAAAAAATTGAAGATGAATTTTTTTTTCAAGAAAAATAATTTTGAACATGGAAAAAAAATGTTTAAGATGGAAAATAATTTTTTTGAAGAGGATTTTTTTGGAAGATGAAAAAGAAGAAAATCTTTAAAAAGAAGAAACTAAAAGAAGAACTTAAGACTTAAAGATGTAACTTAAAGAAACTTAAAGAAGGAAATCTAGCAACGAAAAAAAATTCTTGTGTGGACTCTTTTGTGTGGAAGAAAAAAAATTTGAAGAGGGGAAAAAATGTTCAAAGATGATTTTTTTTTAAAGAAAAACATATTTTGAAGATGAAAAAAACTATTTTTGAAGAAAACATTTTTTTGAAGATAAAAAAAATAAGTTGGAAAAAAAAAATTTGAGGAGGAAATTTGTTTTCAAGATAAACATGTTTTAAAGATGAAAAAAAATTTTGAGGAGGAAGAAACTTCTTGAGAAGAAAAACTTCAGGAAGAACTTAAGACTTAAGACTTAAAGAATTACCCTAAAGAAACTTATAGACTTAAATTTTAGACTTCAATAATTTTTTAAAGATGGAAAACATATTTTGAAGATAAGTTTTATCCATCTTAAAAAAATGTTAAAGATGAAAAGAAAATGTTTGAAGAAAAGAAATTTAAGAAACTTAAATAAACTTAAAGACTGTAAGAACTGAGGGGAAAAATGTTTGAAGATGAATTTTTTTTAAAGAAAAAACACATGTAAAAATACATGACAAATAGATGAAAAAAGCTTTTTGAAAAAAAAAATTGAAGATTAATTTTTTTTTTCAAGAAAAATAATTTTGAACATGGAAAAAAAATGTTTAAGATGGAAAATAATTTTTTTGAAGAGGATTTTTTTGGAAGATGAAAAAGAAGAAAATCTTTAAAAAGAAGAAACTAAAAGAAGAACTTAAGACTTAAAGATGTAACTTAAAGAAACTTAAAGAAGGAAATCTAGCAACGAAAAAAAATTCTTGTGTGGACTCTTTTGTGTGGAAGAAAAAAAAGGTTTGAAGAGGGGAAAAAATGTTCAAAGATGATTTTTTTTTTAAAGAAAAACATATTTTGAAGATGAAAAAAACTATTTTTGAAGATAAAAAAAATTAAGTTGGAAAAAAAATTTGAGGAGGAAATTTGTTTTCAAGATAAACATTTTTTTAAAGATGAAAAAAAATTTGAGGAGGAAGAAACATCTTGAGAAGAAAAACTTAAGGAAGAACTTAAGACTTAAGACTTAAAGAATTACCCTAAAGAAACTTATAGACTTAAATTTTAGACTTAATAATTTTTTAAAGATGGAAAAAATATTTTGAAGATAAGTTTTATCCATCCTAAAAAAGTGTTAAAGATGAAAAGAAAATGTTTGAAGAAAACTATTTTTTTAAGATGGAAAATAATTTTTTCGAAGAGGAAATTTCTTCTGGAAGATGAAAATTTTTTTTTTGAAAGTTGAAAAGAAATTTTGGAAGAGGAAAAAAAGAAAAAAGAAGAAACTTAAAGAAGAAAATCTAGCAAGGAAAAAAATTATTTTGTGTACTCTCAAAGAGAAAAAAAAATTTAAAGAGGGGAAAAATAAAAAAAATTTAAAAAAAAATTTTGAAGATGAAAAAATAGTTTGATTAAAAATACATTTTGTAAAGAGGAAATTGTGAACAAAAAGGAAGATGAAAAGATGAAAACTTATTTTAAAAAATATTAAAAAAATATTTTAGGAGAAAAAAATCTTTAGGACTTAGGCTTCAAAAAGGAATATATGAACAAAATTTTTTCTTCACCATGATTTTTTTTTAAGTTGCAGTTCAGAGATTCTGTACATATGCTGGTATACAAACAATCACTTTCAATTTTAAAGGGATAGTTCACCTAAAAATAAAAAAACTAATTTTGAAGAATGTTAGTAATCAAACAACACTGACCCCTATTGACTTCCGTTTTATGAATACAAAACCAAATATATATTTCTCAAAATATTATAATATACAATTTTTGAATGACATGAGGGTGAATAAATGATGACAGAATATTTATTTTTGGGTGAACTATCCCATTAACGCCTGTAATATTAAAAAAGTGTCCTTGAAAATGATTACATAAGCATGAAATAAGAAGGGCAACTGAGTCAATGAGATGCTTTAGTTTATGAACAGGATGAGAGAGAGGTGTAACAGTAAACATGGCCTTTAGGATTGTTTGAAATGCACCACACAGTGAGGACACTATGGTGCGGAGAGAGAAAAAGAGAGTTTGAAAGCTTTGAAATGGAAAGTGCACTTTTGAGGATATTACGTGTAGGAGTGTCTTTGAAAGTAAATTGAAAGGAATGTGACTCACATTAAGAGCCAGAGGATATTTCCAGAAGCATTTCTCCATCGCAGCCTGTGGAGAGAGATGGAGCGAAGGACTCTTGCAGGAGAAAGAAGAGCAGACGTGAGGAACTGCATCACACTATGAGTGTGTTTGCTTTTGTCACATGAAATAGGGTGTTTAATGTTATTATCTGCACTGATTATAGACCATAAGGATGAACATATGGCTATTTACTTCCATTACTGCAGGCCTGTGGCATTTTTGGCAGCAAGAAGCGGGAGTTGGTACAGTACATGGTCTCTTTTACACTTACACACACACAAGTTGGGTTTCAATGTTTCAATGTTTTTTACACATAATGGTTTTTATACTGTACAAACTGTATAATGTATGGTGTAACCCGCAACCTATCTGTCAACCTAACCCTTACACAAAAAATGTCCTCACAAGGTTACAAAATTACTGGTGTTACTGATTACAATTTACTGGTACAAACTGGTACTATTTATGTTGGAACGTCCCTGTCCCACAGCCCCAACCTAAAAGCTCAAATTTAATGTTGTTTACTTATGGGTACAAATTCATTCTCAAAATATAGTTAAGTGAGTATACACACTCGAATCCCTTCCTCACATTCCAGAATGAAAGCATAATTAGAAAAGTCTATAAAAGAAAAATTCAGCATGATGTGAAGTGCAGGATGTAGAGGATGTGACATCTCACATCACTGCCAAGAGAAACACGCTGCTGTTAAAGACATTCTCGATGAGCCCCAGAGCAAAATATCATCATCACGTTGCTTACGTCATATGAAGATAAAAGATGAATTATTGCAGAAATGCATTAACGTGAGAGAATAAAATGCTGCGTTTGGCTTCACTTTGATCAATCCATTTTTTAATTATTCATCAGTAGATGAGCTGCCGTCACAATCTGTCTCCTGTCATATCATTCAGCAACCGCTCCTCACGGACTGCAGATCTCCTGATGAAAACTGAGGGCTCCAAGAAGTTACATCATCAGCAAAAGAAGAGGTTTTCTTGATCACAGCTCTGAAACATCAAAAAACTGTTGACCAAGCTTAAAAGAAGAGGATGAGCTGAGTCAGGGTTTCATCTTCAAGATGCTGACAAGTTAGTAAAGGTTAAAAGGTCAGATTGAAGAATGTGGAGCCACAGCACATCCTCTCATGAATTGTTTGTGAGGATATTTAAGTATATTTAAATATAGATATCCACACAAGGATGGTAAAAGTGGAAAGTGATCATTAAACAGCCCACATGATCTTCAGCACACACAGATAGTGATACTGACTGTGTTTTCCACTTTAACATGGGAAAGAAAGGATCATGAGGAGAGAACGAAGAAGAAGCAGAGAAGTATGTGAAAGGAGAAGAGCACAGGAAGCACGAGGAGAGAGAGGAGCACAAACATATCTGACAATATATTTTAAAAAGTGAGTGTGTGTGCAGATCAGATATATCTAAAACACATTTCTGTCTGTTGATTCTCTCTGGAAATAATTCTCTTCTGCAACAGGTAGTTTTGGTTAATATTTCCTCATGCCAAACTCCTACAGTTCCATCCTTCAACTTTTCTATCCTTCAATATCTCTCCCTCAGCATCTCTCTCTCTTTTCTATTTTTATCATCTCCTCAGGATTTTTTTCATTCTCTTCATGTATCTGACGGTCTCTCGTTCTCTTTTTGCGTGACTGTGGGCGGGTGGGCGAATTTGCCATCACCCTGCCTGTCATGACAGGTTTAAACTTAAACCTTGACACTAATGAGCGTGACTCTCTCTCTCTCTCTCTCTACACACACACAAACACACATATTTAGGAAATCCTGACAGTCACGAATTAACACGCCTCCGATTGCACTTTTCCACCTGCACACCTCCAAAAACAATCAGCTCATCTTCTGAATCCTGACGCCTCTGTCTTACTGTCAGATAGATTTCATACCTTCAGCAGTTGTTCTCTTTCACATTTCTCAACTTTTCTTTGTCTTTTCTCTCCCTCCTCCCTCCTGTTTCATCACAGTCATATGATTCTGTGAAATGAGCGAATGCTGTTGAAAATAGTTTCAGACAAAAAGTAGCTGAAACTTTACAAAACAAAGATCTTCCCTTTGTCTTTTTTCTACCGCTGTATTTGATGCTTTTTAGAAGGTGATATATTGTGAAAACATCATACTTGTGCTGTTGTGTAAAAGTAGTGTTTCTTCATTTATTTTTACCAAAGCTGGTGTAAGTCATGTTAGATAAACTGCATATGTTATAATTGTGTATCTATCCAAATCATGTATTATGTATTATGTATTATGTATTATAAGTTATGTCTCTTTTTCTATCCAAACTTTTAAAAAAGTTGCATCTGTTAACATTTGTTAATGCACAATGAATGAACTAAGATGAACAATTGTTCTGGCGTTAACAAAGATGAATATATACTAATACTATATGAACTAATGCATTTAGAAATGTTAATAAATACAATCAAAATTATTAATATGCAGTCTAGGTAACTCTGCTGCCCACAATACAGAAATACTATTTCTAATATAAGCCGAAGTCTAAAAACTGTGTCATGGAGGAACCAAAGTTAAAAATGGTTCCTTCCTTCCTGTCTGCTGCGATTCCTCTGTGTCGCAGAGTACATGGTGACAGTTCTGAACTCATTAAAATGAGACTGTGTGTGTGTGCATGTGTGTGTGTGTGCGCATGTGTGTGTGTGTGTGTGTGTGTGTGTGTAGCAGCAAGGTTTATACAGAGCTCATTAGAGAAGTTGTATTTCTGAGCCCATGTTTGGCCTGAGAGATTTAAATCACACAAATTCACACATTTTGTGATATATAACACGTTCATGCATATATACTACGAGCTCCTAAAAACAGCTGTGTGTGTGTGTGTGTGTGTGATACTGTCTGACTATTTTGCTAATAGAGGTCAATCCCAGCAGAGCCCAGAGAAAACACATGGTTTTCTCTAACAGAGTATCTGTGTTACAGGTGGATTTCAAACATGAGGGTTTATATATATAATATATATATATATATAAACGGGAGCAAATAAAAGCACAACTCCAGCATTCTTTTACGTACTTGGGAAGTGTATATCTTACAGAATTACTAATGAATTACCATGACATCATTGATGGTCTCAGAAAGGCATGTTAATAAAATTGAGGTCTATGTCCTTATGGTGTACGTGTGTGTGTGCGTGCGTGCGTCTCGACTCCACAGGTGTGATATGTTGCTGTGCTGTATTGATTTGTTTCCTTGCAGTCTGAATGAATGAACTTGTATTGATTTTTAGCCATTGCTCAATCAGGGTGCTGGTGTGTGACAGTGTGTATATATGTGTGTGTGTGTGTGTGTGTGTGTGTGTGTGTGTTTCTAACAGTCCAAACCAAATCAATACAAAGCAGGATGAATGTTTCATGGGAAAGAGATTAACTGCCTGCCATTATAATTGACACAAAACACACTTTTCTGGCGTCAGCGAGAAGATAAACTATTACGGATATTTTGCATCTGGAACATTCAATCATTCTTCTGCATAGCAATAAATATAAGAATCATTTAAAGATGTGCAAGTTACTTAAACTACACACTTCTTTTGACAAATGGATATAAAACACTCAAACACGTCGAATTAAAGCTTCAGTTATATCAGTAGCCACAATAAATGTGCTGAAACATTAAAACCCTTCATGTTATCATAGTATTCTCGCATTGGACTCAATTGGACTTAACTCGATATTGATGTTAGCTAACAATGCAGTACTGTAGTAAGAAAAGGTATAAATAACACTAATTTTAATGATACTGAAAAGAAATCTGTGTTCATGTAAACAGGTATTGATTTTGTATCGAACCTTTCTCATTCTGTTTTTCACTTCAGCAAAGAGGACTTATTATAGACAGAGAAACATTCTGGCTTCGAAAGACAAAGAGAAAATCATTATAACCAATAACAGGTCTCTCTCTCTCTCACACACACACACTTTGAACTTTTGATTTTGTGACAGTTTTTAGAGATGTACAAGATTTATGTAAATCTTTTCTGCATATTGCATTTTGCATACTGACAACACAATATTCAAAATGTAATTTTTGACATATTCTCAGAGGAAAGCGCACTTACAGGCGTGTGTGGTGTGGGAATGGGGTCGTGTATTAATTCTCTCGTGAGTTTCTCACTATGTGTTGCCCGTGGCAACAGCTGTAGAAATCATTGCAATTAAAAAAGCAATATTTAGACACAAACATAACACATTCACACAACAAGCTTTAACACGTCATCTGGTAATTTCCTATAACATCATTTATTGAACATTGTACAACAAAATTCAAATTCTGGTCCTTAAATGTGATTGGGTGAGTTTTGTTGAAATATTTGTAAAGTCAGAATAAATGTAAAAAACAGTACATCACTTAAATTTAAAATCTATTTTTAGCATCATTATTTATTATTTTTGATAAAATTACAGAGATTATTTTTGCATTGCAAGAAAATAAATGTAAGGGGGAAAATGGGCTTATCTGACCAAACCTCATTAGTCCTAAATAACTTTAATTTTCTTAAAGTAAAATATATTTTTTGTTTTTTTTTAGGGTGATATATGACTCAAACATGTTTTTGACAACTTTCGTGAGCTTTATCCAGACAGCATTATAATGAAAGCGTTCTTGGGGTTGCGTCAGTTGCGTATAGAGAGTGTCAAACATTCATACACTCACGCACATACAACACATACTATTTCTCATATAGTTTGGCACTCTGTACAAAAAATCCCTGCAGACACGTTGTGTCATCTCAACACACCAGCTCATTCACATACCCTGACAGCTTTACCCTACACAATCTGGCAACCCATCAGTGTGGCTCTGCGAGAGTGTAATTAGAAAATGAGTGAAGATCTGGCAACTAGTGGATCTGAATCCCCTTGAGCAGATTTGATTATGTTCAGTCTTTGTAGTCAAACAGACATTTCTAAAATTAATATTTCTGACTCAAAATTCATCAAAACTGATTGTCTGTTAACATTACAACTATTACAAAAATCCTTTACGTAGTGTGTTTTGGGTCTTATTTCATTAGGGTTTAAGACACCAATAGAACCATAGCAGTAGAGACCCATTAAACCCAATAAAACTCTGTGATGATTTCTATTGTTTTTTGTTGCGTCATGCATAAGAACACCCTGGTAAAATCATGTGAATGCACAGCCTCTAAAGGCTTTTTGCTTTTACATCTATAGCACAAACACATGCTTTCCTCAACTCAAACTAGTGTAATGCCTGAGGGTTCTTGAACCTGTGTATTCTCTTCATTGTTTATTCTCCATCTCACTTCGGTCTCTCTGTCTTTGGGAAACCATTAGTGACCTACATACTGTACAGCCCAGACATAAATACTGCATATAGCCATCCAACACACACAAACAAATTATATCACCCAGAGGCTCAAAGCTCTGGAGAATTTTTGGTGTTTTATCAATTTGTTCTCAGATATGTCTCCTAAAATGTTCTAAAATGGGGATATAAAGAAGACATAAAGGAGACGATTGTTTACAAATGTGATCCTGCCTGTAAAAACCAGACTAAAGTTTGATATCACCTATAAATATCACTATGATTTTAATCTTTGACATGTCATTACTTAGTCCATATTAAATATATCAAGGTTATATTTTTAGAGAATGTTTTTTACATTATGTAGGATGATTTTATGTAGAAAACATTAAATCATAAAAAGATGACTTTATTGGGTTTTCACAGGCAGAGTCACATATAGTAGGAGTAAACAGCCGTGAAGGTAATTTAGTCTTTTTGTCTGTCAAAAGGCTTTCCTTGATGTTGGCAGATCAAGATACGACCAAAAAGTAAGACACTTGAGGAACATATCTTCATTGCTATCAATTTATTTTCAGTGCCAAAATAGCAACCAATACCAAGCATCAGCTATTAAAACACAACAAATGAACAACCTTGAAGTTGATCAGGTGTCATACTGGCCCGTCAGTTCTCACTTTCTCTATTAGGAGAAGAACATCACAGTCTTTAGCTTTTTACCTCTATACCGCCATATGAGGTTTTTCATTTTACACCTCTTCAAAGAGTTTCTTCAAAGTGTTTGCAACTGATATTTCCTTGCTAAGAGATTTGAAATGTTATGTAATTCTGAGAACATTGCTGGGAAAAATTTACAAAATATAAATGCAGTTATGCAACTCGAAGACAGGTTAAGAGTTTCATAATGAGAACTCATTATCTTTGCCTCAGTTGAACATAATGTACTAAAAATAAAGCCAGCAATTTTAAATCATAAGCAATCAGGGGTTTTTGTTCAGGTTTGAAAGAAATCATGTTTTTTTATTCATAAATCTGTGTGTGGTGAATGGTGGATTATGTACATTATTATATATTAAACATGTATATATATTAATGCTGTGCTAATATATTCATGACAGCAATGTGATTGCAGGTGTGATTTTTTGCAATTTTAACAGTCCAAAAAAGTAATCAAACCGACATTTCAGAATAAATAATAAAGCTCTCTTCTCATTTAGCAAAATTACTCTTAAACAGGGTTCACAATATTTATCTTTGCTAATGTCATAACTCCCAGACGCTGAGTACTGAAAAAACCGTGGCTCAAACAAAACAAAATTATATGAATTACATTACAGATGTTTTAGTAACATACAGTATTTATCTAGTTACTTTTTGCAACAACATTTTTTTTTTAAAGAGGTAACCTGTCCACTTTACACCCCTGTTACACACATGTACCGTTTACAAGAAAGAAAGAGAGAGTGAGAGAAAAGCAAAAAATAAAGAAAGAATGAAAGAGAAATAGAGTTTGGAAGTGAATATATGAAAAGGAAGTTAAAAGTAGAAAAATAAAAGGTTGGAAGACAAAAATTGAGAGAAATTGGGATTAAAGGAGAGAGAGTGCAGTAACATGAGCAAGAGAGAGAACTGCTAAAAAAAATAGTAAGACAAAGCAAGTTAGTCATGTATGTAGGGCAGGATTGACAAATGAAAACGAAAGAAATAAATCCTGAATCTGAAACCTTAAAATTGTAAGATTCAAAATTTAAAAAATTCAAGACATATTGGCATGCAAAGTTTGATGAGCGGGGTAAAGCAAGAAGGGAGGTTACTTGTGGGGAAAAAAATAGACACTGAAAATTCCACATCATTACAAAGTCAAGAGCCGCATGGCATTAGAGTCATGGTGTCAGCACACAACCATTGTCAATGTCATTGTCAGCTGGCCAATTTTTTCCCATAAATAACAGATATGAGTGATTGGGAGTCAGACACATGTGGGCTTGACTTTTTTCAGTGCTGTTAGTGTTTTAATGATCTTGACAAGGTGAATGGCCTCATTAAAGTCTTGTTAAATGAGTTATTTTCCCCAGGGACACTCCCAGCATCACTAAGATCCTCATGACTGACAGCTCTGAAGGCCAGTGATGGCTACCCTAAAGAACATAAACTCTACCCACAGAACACATCTCAGGCTGACAGCTTCAGTGGTATCAAGTATTACCTGCTAAATAATAAATCTAAAGGATTTTTGAAGACCGTGTAAGGGATGGTTGCAAAACATGCCACTTGTCATCGCTAGATGATTTGTAGGTTGTCTGGGGAGATTGCTCTGCTCTGTATGATGGTATGGTATTAGGAATGGCTCTGGTCAGTCCTGTAATGTACATATGTCTGGACAACAAAAAATTATACAACACTTCACATCTTCAAATCTTTGGTTTACACCTTAAGTTTGTTCAAAACCCAACCTTAAATGTAAAAAATTGCTTTAGGATGCACCACTAATAAAACTCTTAGAATAAAATGCACTTTTTAAAAGTTCAAAGGAAACCAAGTTTAGTTGAAATATTACATATAGCTGCATCTATCAGTGGATTTGGCAGTTATCAGAAAACTCATAAAGGAAAAGTAAATGTCAGGTCAGTTTGTCTACTAAACGACCACGGTGGCTGAGAAATCGAGTTGAAAATTACATGACAATAATAAATTCTGCAAACCAATCAAAGAGTATCTATCCGAATTCAGCTGATGTGTGAAAATATAAAAACGAACAAACGGTTGCTTGAGGGAACGTTAAGGGTTAAAGTTAGAAATTATCCTTAGCTCAGTTTGAAATAAAGTCAAGTTGCCACTATGATGAACAAATAAATACATATTTGTGATACTGACTGCCTTCTGGATCCAATCTGAGCTGTTTTTATATCTGTATCGATCTCTGTATTGATGTGTTTATTGAGAGTGATAAACTCTGGAGTGTGTGTGAAATTGTATTTGTTGTGTGTGTGTGAGCTCTCAGATTAGTTTTAAAAGCAGTACTGATCCTCTTCTAAAAGGTCAGGACTCAAAACAGACACTGATGTAGTTGTGAACTTTCCCTCATGCTCTTTTGAGACAGCAAGAGAACATTTTGTTCTTTCGCACAGTGTCTGTTTTGTTCTGTTTCTTGTCCAAATCGCTGTTTAGCCGTGTTTTAAGGGAGACTG
This sequence comes from Beaufortia kweichowensis, assembly GCA_019155185.1. Taxonomy (NCBI): domain Eukaryota; kingdom Metazoa; phylum Chordata; class Actinopteri; order Cypriniformes; family Gastromyzontidae; genus Beaufortia; species Beaufortia kweichowensis. Next base: position 10,492,561 of record CM032812.1, on the reverse strand, counting down.
CGTTAACTCTAACTAGGTCGCAACTTCTTATGATGTCTGTCAAAGCGTAATTAGAGATATTTTTAATTCTGAGGAAGTAAATTAAGCTCCTGACAGATGCTGAATCTGTAATGCATCTCTTTGGGAAAACACTTCCCACTGGTACAAAAATCGTTTGATGTCTAGCAAGGATGTAAGCACATATTCATATAATAAGAATTATTATGAATCACCCTTTTAAAATCTATTTCTGTCCAACAGTAATTTCAATATTGGGGAATCCCTTGATGACCACGTCACTGTTTATGGTTTTGTCCCTGGAAATCTTTAATGAAAACACTGTTGATGCCTTAGACTCTCAAAAATGATCACTGCATCTTAGAAACCAACCAGTTATGATAATGAGTATTTATGTATTTTATTCTGCAGTTACATTTAATCTTTAAGTCTACATTGTTGTCACATTACTTCACTACGTAACATGTTCAAATGAGTGTCCAAATATTAAATTAAATATTGCATTTGCATTTTAATTTTGAGTAAATTTTCTAAATTAATTTCTTTTTTTTTTTTATAATATTTAAATTTAATGGGGATATTGAATGATGATTATTTTGAAATTTAAAGGTGGATGGATACTTTGCAGAGTATACTACTTCTATCATAAATAGTAGGTTGTGTGTCAGCAGGTCTGTGTCAATCTGAGTTACTCACCAAACAATGAATTTGTAATATCGTTCTATACTGCTTCAGGTTTTTGATCAGCATTCCAGGAAGAAAGCTGCCTCTCTCTCTCTCTCTCTCTCTGTCTCTAGTTAAACAAAAGAACATTAATCTTCGGCCCTCTTTTAGAAGGAGAGACTCACTGTGGGTAAGTATGTGTGTGACCAATTGAGAATGGCATCAAAGAGTCCCTGTTACATAATGTCTGGGAGTTACACTTTATTCTAATCAAAGAGACAGGATAACAATATGAGAGAGAGAGAGAGAGAGAGAGAGAGAGAGAGAGAGAGAGAGAGAGAGAGAGAGAGAGAGAGAGAGAGAGAGAGAGAGAGAGAGAGAGAGAGAGAGAGAGAGAGAGAGAGAGAGAATATAAACAAAATGGGAAATGGAGCATACAGTACAACAGACCCTGAGGACGCGCACACACACAAACACACTGTATTGTAATGATGCCACACAGCACAAGAGAAATTAAATTCCGCCTCCTTCATGCACTCTATTAAAGAAACCTATATGCAGTTTCTCAGCTTGATCAATGCTGCTCACACAGTGTACGAAAACACACACGCATAAAGATATTTTATGACAGCTAATGTTCATAAAACAGCCTGCTGAGATGAAACCAATTAGATTCTGTTCCCACGAGAAACATTTCCACCCATGAGATTGCCACACACACACACACGCCTAGATGTATAAATATAATAGCAGTGAGACAAGCCCTATTCCCTGCCTCTAGTTTTCTGCCAGGACTACAAATAAACTGCAGCAGCTCAGAAACATCTGAGATTCTTCTTACACAAGGAACTCGTATTGATATTTCTGCAAGAAAAAATCCGTTTTACAGCCACAGACAAGGATCATTACCATTTTTCTGTATCAGGGTGAGAAATCAGGGCCGAACCGGTGAAAAAAACTATAGCCTTTCTTACTATAAAGCTCATTACCATGGTTACCATGCCACAGGTTAAAAAGTCTATCGCCTATAAATTTTAAATGACATCAATGTAAAGTGTACAAGGGCATTTTAATAAACAAGTTAACAAGATCTGCACTGAAACCCAAACCTGTTTCTGTGAGGTTGGATTTACACACCTCCAGCTGGTCTGGCGGCCTTTACAAGCAGAAATCGGATGAAATCGATTAAACTTTCACAATAAATCACAGAGATGATTTATGTTTGTGGAATGTAAAAAGTCTGTGAATGCCATTTAAGATCAGAGACAGAAAGTCACTTAGTTTCTGATGCATTATGATATGCCACAAGAGAAAACATGAGTTTCTGCATTAATCTTCAGAGAAATAAAATGATGTATAAAAGATAATAGTTTGATATTATGAGCTCTTGTGAAAAAGAATTAATCAACAGATTTGACAAAGTTTTGTTGAAAGAGCAAGCAAAGTAGATGGTACAATCTGCTTTGTTTTCTGCTTGAGAAATATTGCACGTATTACTTTTAGAGACTGAATTTCTGATAATAAAATCTACATTGATTTTCTGGGAAATCTGTTTTTTGTTTATCCATTTTGCAGATGCCATTGCACTACAATTTTCTTTTTTCCTCCACAAATATCTATTATTATTTTCATCATTTCAAGATTTGCCTGCCCTTAAATCACACAGATCTGTGGTGTGCTTTATATGCTGATGGCCTACGAGATTTGGCTCCTGATGCAGAATGAGACACAAAAACACATAATGACTTTAATGGTATACCACAGGAGATCCCAGCAGGGAGAAAGGCCTTCTGTTGTTTACAAGGCCTTCCATGGATAGCAAGGTTGTTATTTTTCACTGTGTTTAACATTGACATATTCACCTTGAATTTTATAGTGAGATTCTTTACTGGGTATCAATTAAATGTTAATTTGAGCTTTTTGTTGATATCAATAGATAATGCACCGAGCAGGCGTGTTGCTGAGCAACAGAACCTGCGATCATCTTTAAATTAATTGAATCAATGAATTTGCTGCCAAATGTTCAAGTGGTGATTTCACATAACAGTTTGGCAGAAAGTGAGCAAGCTGGATCAGTCAACAAAACTAATAACCAGACAAATTTAATCAGGTGTGTTTACTAGTGGTGAGTTAATGCAGTCTCATAAAGCGCATACTGATACTTAAAACTGCTTTCCGAAAGATTTAAAAAAATGTGTATAATGCAATTTCAGAAATCATTAAAACCCATTAAAGATTAAAGACAAAATGAATCTATGCATGCTACATGGCTTAATCACAAAGATGCACAATTATTCTCACATAATAAAGTCTGCACGTCTGTTTGTTGGTCATAAACACATGGGTTTATTTAACTAAACAGAGTCTTTCATCTTCACAACCCATTAGAAAAACATTAGCTGCCCAAAGATGAAGAAATAGTTGTAGGAGAGACTGCACTGACAAGCAGTGAAACCGATTTTAAACTAAACTGAATCATTAATGCATATACAGAAATCTTTAAACATTCGTAACCCTTTTCATAATTACACTGAGCATTCTGCTCCAAATGTAAATCATGTTAATATTTAATCTTATTTTTAAACACCTCAATATATTATCTTAACTGTTGTTAGTATGAATTTCTCACACAGGCTGAAAGCATTACTCGTGGGTTCTGTGGTGAAATAAAGGCATATAAATTTACTATAATGGCTTCCACACACTAATCAATAATGCATAGGACTGGAATAATGCTGCTATTGATTTTATAAATAAATCCTCCAAACTTAACTGAACAGGACTCTTTTTTTCGCTCTCTTTTTCTGCACACAGGCAGTGGCTCCTGAAAGTATTTGGACATTTTAAATGTATGAATTTCATTGCATAGAAGTGGAACTTGTAATCAAAGAATATTAAAGGTCTCTGGATGGTATTGCATAATTTGGGGTGGGGTCTTTTCTTCAAAGAAAACTAAGCATTGTTTTATTATAGTAAATGTTTAGTAACCATGTCTTTTTTAAATGACTACCTTTTACCATAACTAAAAGCAACCAAAATCACAGTTAGACTATGGTTACTATAGTGAGACCACGGTAAATTTGTGGTTACTCTGATTTTAATAAAAACAAAAGACTATGATTACTATAGGTAAACTATTGTAAATTTCCGTAAGGGTTGAGCAACACAGCAACCACCCAGACAGCCCAAGCAACCGCACAGCAACTCTCTGGCAACCGCCTAAAACACTTAAGACATCGTGGCTGTGATGTTAATACAGGCACTTAATACTTAATATAGTGTCTTTTGTAAAAGGGTTTCTCACCCAATTACTTTGCGCATCTTCCATTAAAAATATGAAACATTTTAAAACAAATATAGTCGGACTGTTTTGATGCCTCACAACGTTCGACCAATCACCCCCTCCGCTCTGCTTGAATTTCCCACGCGCTCCCTACGTCACATCCGATTTCAGCACCTTGGTCAGCTCTCGCTCGCGCAGCCCCGAATCTTTTCGCCTCAAACAACGATACACGCGCAAACTTTTGAGTGTTTTTAAATATTTACCCCACCCCCCCTCCCGCGTAACACCGTGCCTTCAGACCCGATAATCGACGCTCGGGAGCAAACGGCAGGCACGAGACGACGCTTCGCGCGCGAGATGACCAGAGACGGCTGCGCGAGACTGATTTCTGATTCTCTGTCATTCCGTTGCTGAGAAGAAAGAGAGAGAGAGTGAGAGAGAAGTAAGAGACCGGGGACTGAGGAGAGAGGAGAGCACCGACGAGCGGCTCTTACCGAGGAACCGGACCGGATCTGCATGCGAGAGCGAGCCCGAGCGAGCGGAGGCGCGAGATGCAGCGCGTGAACAAGCTCATGAGTCTCGTCGTGCTGGTGCTGATGGGCACGAAACTCACGCAAGTAGGTCTATCGCCATCTTAACCTCCCACACACACATCTACCACAGATCAGACTGCGGGGAATTAGCCAGATTCACATGCATAAAGAGATTAGTGAATGGGATTACAGGAGCGGAGATATGTACAGTCCGGTGTTATGGCTCTTGACAGCGCACACTGTACAGGCGAAACCATCCGTGCGCGTCCAAGTTGTAAGCAAAACCTGTGATTTACATATTTATCAATACACAGACCTCATGCATTAAAGAAAACGCTGGGCAAAAGCCTTTGTTTGCATTTATATTATGATACATTAGCCCTCTAGTCTGCTGAGACTGATGTTGTTGTTTTGGATCCAAAGACCTCATGCTGTTCATGTAAATAGCAATTTTCTCTTTTAATACCTTCTTCTGCTTTAATCAAAATCCATTCAGTAGATATCATTGATGCAAAACGATTGGTTGTATCATCTATGGACATTTCAGAAATGTGAGCATTATATAAAAGAATAAGATTACATCTGTCTGGGGTCAATAACAACATCTGTTTGGTAGACAGTGAGACTATACAATTCATTTATCTTGTTTTCCAGGGGTCTCTGAGAGCCAAACATAAATAATTCAGAATTTGACATTTGAAAGGTGTTAGCAAGTTGATGTGTTTATAATAAGTTTACATACGATGAGAAAAACATAATTTAGTATCAACATAACTTAAATGTTAAGTGCGTTTCTTAAACATTTTTCCTGGCTCTGGGGTCTCTTTTGGTGTCACTACTAGATTTATTTGTATTTCTTTACAAAAAAATACATGTTTCCACATTACATTTAATAGTTATCTGTTATCAGATGTGAGTGTGTCAAAATTATATCCATATTGCAGATATGTACAGGTTTAATACAAATCATGCAGTTAGCAATCATCATGTATTCACTGAAGCAGCTGCTTATAATAGCTGCTGTTGACATTAGTCAGTGTAGACGCCATATTTAAATGTCAAGTAAATTGAAATGCCTCAGTTTTTGTATGCTGTTTCATATACCGTTTGGTGTTGCTTATTTAGCTGATGACAAATTAAAAATATGTCTTTACAAAATTACTAAGTACAAACTACTATAGAAATGTATATTTCTTTTAAAGCCTTTTTTGTGGTTTTAAATATGGCTGACTATAGTCACTAATGTGTAGATTCAGGGTATATTTTGGAGATCAATTTAGTCACTCTGTAGTGTTCTTGGCCCCTGTACACATGCAGACATCACTCATCAGGGATCAGTTATCACTTTAAGCATGTAAGTGTGGTTGTGTTTTCATAACTGGAAGAGATGAGCATTTAAACAGTGCAGCCTGTGTAAACGTTGCACTAGGATGGTAGTGGGCAGCATGCTTAGTCCGCATGTGCGTGCACGTAAATCTCAACTGACTCTGCCAAACACATCAATTACTGCAGTGTGGCTCTGTTCAACTTCTCATCTCTGAGATTTACGGCCCATTGAATCAGTGATAATTTGCCATTTTCTGCAGCTTTACCCCCCAGGATACACAAAAACATACACACAACCACAAAAAACCCAACAAAAGGCACGCCATTTAAAATGACTCTATATTATAAAATGAATGATTGTCTTTCGGATGTTAGGAACAGTTCCCAGTAGAACAGTATTGATGGATTTAATTTGGCTCCATTGTCAGTGTTTAATGAAAGACATTAAATACTTCAGGAGTGCCATTGCATGCCAAGACAAAGTGATATGCTCATCACAATGCAAACACAATTATGTTTCAGATGAAAAACGCTCACAAACCTGTAGTAATCCATTATTGTTTTATAATTCTGTGTTTATGTAGTATATAGCGGTGTGTTTGTATGCTTATACCAGGAATTTCTCATGTGTTATCCTGTTATTTTGCCTCATTCGCTTTACTAATGGGTATAATGGCTGTCAGAGTGACACGGGGTGAGATCTGTTTCAGCAAACACAGTGTGGACTCAAAACCAATAAAGTCCTAATTACCACATACAAAATAACTTGTGTACCCAAACACCACTGCACTCTTAAAAATAAAGGCTTTGAAAAATAAAGGGATTTTATGGCTTGAAAGCCCATTTAAATTCCTTTATTGTTCTTAGGCAAATCATCAGTGTACCATTGCTTTGATTTATTTAAAAAATGTATAATGTAACTTTTAAAGAAAACTTTTTAAAAAACAAGTACAGTGAAAATATTTCTTTAAAAGAGGGACAAAGTGCTGTAAAGAACTTTCATTTTTAAGAGTGTACAGAACGCATTCTAAACCTTATAGGGCACGACTGATGTACAACATTCACAGCACATTTACCGAACACCACCCACATAACAAATCCAAAATACCACTTACTGAACACATCCTAGACATCAGTTGCAGAACACCACCCACGAGACACCCTCAACACCACCCACAGAACAGCTGATACACGTCAAACCTACACAGCTCAACTTTGGTCTAAAGTGGGTCTTTTTTTGTATTAGAAAACATAATTTAAGTCAGAATGTAAGAACTAGTTATGTGTCAAGCATTTAGTCAATCTGAAATCAATCCAGTGAGAATTTTTTTCTAGAGGGCTTTTTCATATGTAAAAATATACTTTATTAAGTATTGACTGGTGAATAATTGCTGAGATGACCCTAGATTGTGTGATTGAATACACCATTGATAAGAAAAATTTTTAGGCATATGCAGAGAACAGCCCTCTGTTTCAGGCCTGAGATATCCATGCTTTTGGTCCCAGAGGCACTCTTGCTGTCTTTTCAATTTGTGTTAATGTCCTAAACGTATTTCAGAATATAGCCCAAGTCCAAATGTAGAATCCATTCAAACCTCCATTAACAAGAGAGAGAGACAGAGAAAGAGAGACCGCAAGAGAGAGAGCAAGAAAGTGGAAAAGCGAGTTAGCGAATGCGAGAAAAAGAGAAATAGATAATGTAGTCACATTGTATATGGTAAGCTCCCCCAGCTATAGAATGAATGGGATTATTTCTTGATTACCACAGTACAGATACATGTCTCCTAAGGTCTTATCACCTTCATGGAGATAAAGGTCACGACCAGTCTCACACAATAGAATAATCTGTCTTGTGGATGAGAGGAGTTATCACATTAGTAATGGCTTTGCATTTCATCGATTGGGTTTAGTTTGGTATGAAAGGCAGATCAAGCGAAAGACAATGTGTTTATATGACAGCCTTTTACCATCTTTGACACGTATTGTTTTTTGTAACGTAATCCATAAATCAAACACACACACACACATACACACACTTTTTCGAATCTCCAATAGATTACTAGACAGATCTATCATCAGCGCAAACACTCAATCTTTATCCTTCTGTTGTCCATCATATATTTCTGCTGTCTTTAGCCGTGAAAAGGGCATGTCTGTGTGTGTGTTCATTTTATTGGTGAGAGACAGAGAGAGACAGAGAGAGAGAGAGAGAGAGAGAGAGAGAGAGAGAGAGAGAGAGAGAGAGAGAGAGAGAGAGAGAGAGAGAGAGAGAGATTTAATAGCTTGAATATATGTATGATGTGACTTTTCTAAAACATCCACACTTATGATTTTTTGCATGATGGATGATAAAATGTGTATAATCTCATACGGTAAAGGAGAAACTCAAGCCGTATCTACTGATCAAAATATAGAAACTTGGAGGTTTGCTCTTTTGACCAATTAGCAACCACCCAGAACACCGTAATCACATAGCAAAAATCCTAAACACCTTAGCAACCATAAAGCAACACCCCGAGAACCATTAAATTCCACCTTAACAAGTGTTTAGCACAACCTTGGCAACCACCCAAAACACAGTAGTGTGCTGTGGGAAGATTTGATGTGCTGTGATAAGTACTGCTTATCTAGTTTCCCCTTATTTTCAAATACACATGCACCACCATCCCTTTCCTAAATTTCCAAACCAGAGTAAATGACTATGTTTTCTGTAATAATATGTCAGCTGTGAACGAATATTCAATAATGTTGCAACATAACCAGAACAACAGCCTGCCTGGAAGACGCAGAAAAAACACAAGGGTAGGCACAAGTAAATGTTCAAAAAGCAGGGATCCGTTCCAAACACCTCTGCGGTACACCAGAGGCCCAGAGTCAAGCAAATCATTCGAAGTTTCCTTCAGAAAAACCTTGGAAAACATTGACTGCTCCTCCTCGCATCTATGCTGCAGAACTGTTTATTGGGAGGTCTCCAGCACTCCGGTTCAGACCGATTGGTAAATCACTCATATCGTGTTGGAGGTTTTTTACACGCAGCCCGAAGCTGAAAGCTTTACTGTAGACCGTTACCCACGAGTTAATGCCACACGGTCTCTTTCTGTACAAGAGCTCATGCCGTTTCCACTGGTACATTCTGAACAAAACATCATCCAGCCTCTTCATCTGCAGGATATTATCGTTTTGCTGGGGGCTGCAAAAATTGTACAGTCTAGATATGAATTATTAAACATGATAAAAAAAATGGATTAAAAGGAATCCCAGTTTGAGATTTCAGTTTTGCTGCTCACTCGTTGATGAAAGTAATATTGATCGCTGTTCCCTCAGAGAATGTTGCTGTTGTATAAAACATTAACATGGTGTGTTAATCCGCAAATCTTGTTTCAGAATTAACAGCACCTGACCCAACAGAGGGACTGTATTACAATAAAAATCATTTACTCACATTTATGTTTTTTATTCCTTCCTCCGTAAAAGTGCCTGGTAATAGTCCAAATATTGTTTAAATAAACAAAATATACATAATACTTATTAAGTCGTATAATAGTAACCGTTATGCAAGGAACAGAGCAAAATTTATACCAAACCTGCAAGATTGTGGTACCTTATGAGCTTCGTAACGCACCACATTGTCTTCAAATACCATCCATCCTCTGTGTTCTGTAGAAGGAGAAACCCAATGGATTTAGAATTACATAAGGGTGAGGAAATTTATTTTATTTTTTTATTTTATTTTTATTTATTTAAATGAATATTCACTTTAACTTGGTCATGGCATGAGGTTAAAAACTGATTTGGTGACCAAATTATAGCATACTTTTTTAGCGTACACATTAAAGCGTAAAGTGTAATGTGTAAAAATGAGACGCTTTTACACTGAACCAAAAGATACACAATCTAAAGGCGAAAGGATAGAGTCACAACCTGATTGCTTAGTCTTTATGATTATATCTGGGTAAACAACTTGTTACATATGGAGGTATTTTTACCATCCGAGAATGCATGAAGAGCTCATAGAATGTTTAAAGGAGTCAAAACTGCACCAGGTTTTTGGTTTATCTAGATGTCTTTAGTCCAAGCTGCTTTTATTATTCATATTTTTAAGTACTTTCATCAATAAGATTAAGAAAAAAAGTAAATACACTAAAAACACACCGCACATCATAATATGACAAACAAAAAAGTGTCAGTTACAGGCATGAGGTGTTAACACAAGGTCATCCAGACACACACAAACATGCAATTCAACAACAGGCTGTAATAAAGCAAGAAATATTTTTATGCAAAACATAATTCTTCAATGTGTTCTGATATGTTGCTCATTAATCTCTTAAATATATAAAAGCAACAATGTGACTCACGCTCCGTTTTACGTTCACTCTTTCACATACACACTCACACTGATATCTCAAGGCCAAACAAGCTGTAGCTCAGTGTGATTTGTGCTGAAGTGACCTTCTGCTGCTATGGCTCTATCATTCATGTACTTCATTTCTCTTTTATATCTCTCTCTATCTCCTCTCACACAAAATACAATCAGAGTGGCGTTTGATAAGCTGATGTTGTCTACAGGAGGGGCTGAGTCCTCTGCTTAATATTTATGGTCAGGACAGAAAGATTGGATGATTGTGGCTCCATACTTTGCAACCACACGAACATGTGTGCACTTGTGTGTGTGTGTGTGTAATAGAAAGTGACAGGCCCGGAAAGAATATATGCCCTAGATTCAGTGTTTTAGATGTTTTGCTATGTGATGTTTTATTGAAGCGAGGATGGATATGCTGAGAGACACAACTGCATGCCTAAAACTTTTTTATGACATTGGGATAACTTTAGAATCAAGCTACTTTTAGATAAACAAATTATTTGAAAATATTGCATTATAATATTTCATAAATTATTAACTCTGTGTGTGGAGGTGGATTATTTTTTTAAATACCTGTTTTCAATACCCATGACAACATGTTATGGTCATGGAAATGGTCAATTGCTTTAATGTAGCCAAGACTTTAAGATGTTTCTACACACTATCTGACTTCTCATTGTAGTATAAATGGGATATTCTATAATATAGAGGTTATTTATGACATTATGACGTGGTTTGCACCTCTTACTGTGTCAGGATTACTCACTGAAACGTCTGTGTGTGTATAAGGTGTAATACACGACTCATTCTGTCACATGGCCAGGGGCCCGGTTGGTGGTCGGTGTAATGGCATTACAGTACCACTGATCGCGACACGGGGGCGCTCGAGTCATTCTAATCCAAACTGACTGAACGCACTAATGCACCGGCGCGCACTCGACTTCTGTGCGCGTGCAGGGCGGGTTCTTACCATGCGTTCTCTTATACGGTGTTATTTCTCACGACATTAACAATCTGTCTGACATACACATCTATGTCACGTGTATGAGTCATTTATTTCATGTCACATGTGTATAAATATATTTAAATATAAAAAAATATATGAAAATATTAAACTTTTGAAAGATCATATTTGTATTGCATTTAAGTGGATATGAAGATTTTACTACTTTAGTTGTAGCTTTGTTGCTATTTCTGCCAACTTTTAAAATAGAAAACTTGCAATCGACACATTCCAAGCATGTGTTTCTCCTTACCCAAACAAAATGTATCCAGTTCTAATATGTTTTTTATTTTCAAGTAATTCCTCAATATCATTTTCTGTAAGTCTCAGGCAACAAATGACGTCATCCTTCAGTAACAGAGTAGGTGAGAAAACTGCAGCACAATATCAGTACTTTGCAGTGGGTTGTATAAATGTATAAATGGTATTAATTGCTTTGTCTTCTTTTACAACACATTATAATATCAAAACTACATTTGGCTACATTTGACAGAAATAATTGTTAATTGTCAGGTGACCCCCAATCTCTCAATGAATCATATCTTGCTCTATATATACACTCTAGGTTCCACCCTGTTAATTTTCATGCCCTTGTGTACGTTATAATCAATAAAGTTTACGTGCATCTGTTGAACACTTTCATAGAAACACTTTCTTAAATTACAAAAGAGTTATGTTTTTAAAAGCTAGTAAAAGATACTTATTTTGCATAATAAGAATGAGTAATATCAATAAATATATATGCTTGCAATAAAGACATTTCAACCACACGACCTTCAGTGCCCCTTATTTTTATTTTAACATGAAATAGTGACATTTAACGAATGATATTATTTCAGCCAAAGTTGTGGCATGGTGCTTGTTAAATTAACATCACTTGGGATCATTTTCACTCCTGTTATCCTGGAGTGGGTCGTGACATTAAGATGTTTACTTTACGACCCTCCTGGACTCTCGGCCGAAACAATAGCGGGCTATTAGTGCGATCGGTTGCCAAGCGCGCGTCCCCGGTGGCGCGCAAAGGGCGTCTGGTGAGCGGAGACATCACGCGTTGCGTTATATAGGGGCGCGTTGCGCCGCCCCCTTTCTCATCCACGGAGGAGCAGTCGGTGCGCTCGAACCAGAGTAAATCAGTTGCGTGGAGAAGGCAGACCGATAAGGGCGTGAACGCACACAAAAGAGACACGACTTACGAGAGAGATACCAGTTAAACGGTACCAGCGCGAAGGTCACCATAGCTTTTGGCTGGCTTGTGTTACATGAACCCTACAGGACTCCATACAACATTAAACAGCGCCAAGATGAACATCGTGATACCGTCCGTAACGGGACCGTTAGAGGAGATAATGACAGTTATGATGGTGATGTACGAGGCGCTCACGGGCAGCGATGCTCGCCATGGTTCTCCGATGGCTTGTGTAGAATAATGAGAGTTTGTCTCCGAGCGCAAAGATGACGGTGCCTTTGCTGAAGATCGGTGTGGTGCTGAGCACCATGGCAATGATCACCAACTGGATGTCCCAGACTCTGCCATCACTGGTGGGGCTGAACACCACCAAACTAACCGCGGCGCAGGGTGGCTATCCAGACCGGAGTATAGGAGTAAGTTTCGTGCTATTTACGCGCAAAATTTTGATAAAAGTTAAGATATTAATATTGCATGCAATGTGCGATTTTTCTTCTGCGTCTGTCAGCGTTATGCAGCTCTGCGCGTATTTGGATAAGAATGCGTTTAAAAACTGAGTGCAGTGATTTAAAGTTGGAACTTGTTGAAAGTAAATGCTTTATGCTGATAACGCGAGTCCAAAGACGCATGTGTGCATAGACATCAATTTAAAAAATGCGCAGACGGGAGGCAAGAACGCGTCTTTTGCGCACGACCCATTACCTTTACCTATATTTGGTCACGCGTTAAAACGTACAGTAGTTCAACTGAACAGGATGCACCTGTTTTGCAATGCTTTGTTCGTATAGTTATATATATTTACATATACTATATTGTGACAATGGTTTAATATTTTTACCTCATTCTTTACTTGTCCGTTAAAAGCGTGTGATGGCAGAAAATCAAATCTCGTGTTGTGGAAAGGTGTGAAATAATCCCACCGTCCTGTGAAACAGAGACAGAATTAGAGGCTTCTTTGTGCTGCTAACGCAATGATCTACCAACTGAGCTACAGGAGCATGCAATTTAATTTTGAAGAGGTTATTTAAAGGTGTTTGACATGCTGAGTATGTCTTATGGTTCACATCTGAGATGATGTTTAAAAATGTAACAGTGAAACAAAGCATAACTATAAAAGTAGAAAAGACTGCATAGTAGACAGAACAGAAGTATGTTTTGCAATGCTGTAATCGTAGATAAGCACGCTATTGGTTCGGCTGTTTTGTCTAAATGATCTGAGCGGATGCTCATCGGTCGACCGTCTGTGTTTCACATCTGCCAGATCCAGACTGGCTGTGATTGAATCTGTAACTCCACAGCAGTTTGAGACTGACAGAAAGGTCCTTTATATCTAACAGCTGTCAGTCAAATACAACTTAGAAATTGTGCTCTTAATGTTTGTCTTGCTGATTGAGATGGTAGTAGATGTGCGCATCGATTGGTGTGTGGGAAGCGGGGTGTGACCTGACGTGACGGAACAGATGGGGCTTTGTGAAATCTTGTGTGTGTGAGAGATTATAAATGAAACTGTGAACATCGGATGACAGTAAGGTATACTGATGTAATCTCTCTCGTTCGCTTTCATAGGTTTTACCCACTAACCCAGAGGAGTCCTGGCAGGTATACAGCTCAGCACAGGACAGCGAGGGCAGGTGTGTGTGTACGGTCGTCGCACCTCAACAGACCATGTGCTCAAGAGACGCCCGCACCAAACAACTCCGTCAGCTCCTGGAGAAGGTAACCGAACCACAACAACCAGTGATCTTTCACCTCTTGACATCATGTTACCTTTAACTATAAACTCTCAATCCCTATCAACAGTTACTCCTCCAGAGATCAGTGACATTAGGTCAGTTGTGCCTAACAACAGCTCACAAACACGGTTAATGAGTTCCCCAGGAACAGGGTTAGCACTATGGCAAACATGGTCCAGAAATATAATTAGTTTTTCCTGATAAAGGGAATGATGCAACTAGGGATAAATACCATAAGCATATCAAAACATTACGTGAAATAGCTATAGAAGAAATCACAATCGATTTTTTGGAAATAAGATCCCTATTAGTAGGCTTAAAACATATAATATTAATCATATTCTTGTATTTTATTAAATAAAAAGAGTCAGATCTAATTAAATTGTGCTATGTTGCTCAATATCTTTATGTCTATTAGAGTTTTTATTACCATTGTAAAATAATGTTCATGTTAACGTCAAAATTCATCATACACTTTACTAGACAAGGACAATTTCTTTTACATATCAGTCACTAAAGGTCCATTTCACACAGAATGCTTTTTAAAGACTAAAGTTAGCAAGACTGATCTTATATGTCTGCCATCTGTTTGTGTTTGGTGTAGGTGCAAAACATGACGCAATCAATCCAGGTATTGGACCAGCGGACCCAGAGGGACCTGCAATATGTAGTGAAGATGGAAGATCAGCTCCGTGGCCTGGAGACCAAATTCAAACAGGTGGAGGAAAACCACAAACAAAACATCGCCAAGCAATACAAGGTACAAATGCACGAAGACTGATGCAAAGCAGTCCATACGGACACAGCACGTACACATACAAGCAAACGTTCAAGATTGCATGAAGATATGTTACAAAATGTGCAGACCCATCTGATCAGGTTGGATTTTTTATTGTTAATTGCTAATGAAAAAAACATAACATAACAATAAAATATGGCTCTGCACATTTCGGTTTCTTTAATGTATTGTAAAAATGTGACCGCTATGAAAACCAGGACACACAAACTGCCTGACACATGCATGAAATGTTATTTTGCACTTTTTACCACGACAGCGTGCATGTGTGAGTACAAGAGACTGTGTGTGAATGTGTTAGATAGGTTAGCGAGTTAGCTCCCTGTGCTGAGTCTGTTGTTTCTTGCTTGCAGGGCTAACTTTAAAGACATGATAGGAGAGCCAGAGGCCAGAAGAGGCAGGTCTAACCCACGATTGGCTGAAGTGGGCGTCAATCACGCTGTTTATGTCACGATTCTCATATTCTATACGACATTAGCTGTAAGAAACACCCCTCCCCTTCTTTATCCAACCACCAATCAGATCTCTTCCTGCATGCCACCCTAAAGAATTGTTACGTTTCATTTCTATGATCTTCATTATTTTTTAGCTACATTGATATTGCTATTATGATTATTACTCTCATATTATTCTCATCTTTGCTTAAATAGTATTGCTTAAGGTTTTTTTTTGTTTTGTCACTATGAATTTTGGGTTATTGGAGTAATATGCGTTTGAAGTAAAGAATTCAATCTTAACATCACATTGTTGTATGTGAGTTGTAATTTTCAGCATGTGTCCCTTCTGCTGTTGCATTCTAAACGATAACTAATAAAGTCTTTTCCCAATTGTTTACCGTGTTCAGAGCGCTTGATTTCGCCGGTAAATGTATGACGATTATATATACGGATCTGAGTAAATTTACTGCAGTTTGGCCTCTGGACTCTCAATGGCTCTACAAACACACAACACACACTCTTACAAATGAAGGTTGTTTAAAGGTTCAGCATAAAAAATTGAAATGAATAATGTATGAGGTTTTTTTATTGTTTAATGTATAAGTTCATAAGAGTTTATAAAAAGTTATTATATCTGTTAACCCCTACAATAAAGTATACCTGAAATTCATTGAATTAAAAATGCATAAAGATGCGGTCCATAATCTTAATCTCTCTTTACAACATAAAATTGCAGGTTACTTTACGCACTAGCTTCATGTGGATTGAAAAATAAATATTTCTGTAAAATTCAACCCCACAGCTCAGATTATAAATCATTATTAAAATCCTACAGCACTGTTGTGAATCGGCTAAGATAAGGAATCAGATTTAAACACTGATCTTATATGTACTTGCTCAATAACAGATTTTTTTGTTTATTTTAACCAAAAAAGTTATGAATTTCTGTTTTAAGCAAAGTTTAAATATATTTTTCAGCATACTTTATGTAGTTAGATGTTTATTTCAATACTACTTGGGACTAAATTGGTGCACTTTTTAGTTGGTAAAACTGAGAAGCACATAAAAAATGTCTATCTGAGAAGCACATAAAAAGTGTCTTTCTGAGAAGCACATAAAAAGTGTCTATCTGAGAAGCACATAAAAAGTAGAAAGAGAGTATATTTTCTTTTTCTGGCTTAAAAGCACACTTGAACAGTGAAGTGAGGTCTTCCTGGGTACTACACATGCACAAACATTATGTTTCAGACCATCTAGTAAAAAGGGCCTTATTAATGTCCATGGATCTGACATCAAATGTTTGATGGGTGTCTACATACATAGCATATATGGTTTAAGCACCCTAAAAGGTTCTCCGTTTGTTCCCCAATAATACATTTTTGGAACCTTTATTCTTTATTTATAAGAGTGTACAGATCAACAAACACAAACTCTGTAGCAATCACTATAAAAGGAGACCAGGTTTGTCAGATTAGACAGATTTACCTTCCCTTCAGAACCCGAGAGAGACATTATCCTTCCCATCATCCATCTGTTCCCATCCCGTCTCGTACCTGAGCAGCTCTGTTACGTATTTTCAGGCCATAAAGGCAAAAATGGCGGAGTTGCGACCGCTGATTCCCGTACTGGAGGAGTATAAAGCCGACGCGCGGCTGGTGCAGCAGTTTAAAGAGGAGGTGCAGAACCTGACGTCCAGCCTCAGCCTCCTCCAGCAGGAGATGGGAGCGTACGACTACGATGACCTCCACTCCCGCGTGGTTAACCTGGAGGAGAGGCTGCGGGCATGCATGCAGAAACTTGGTACGACACATACACACAATAAAAATTTTGAGGTTTACATAGCTGTCAAATTCACAACATGAGCTAACCAAATCCATCACACTTGTCTTGGGTAAATTACAGAATGGTTAAACATGAAAATGAAACTTCTGTCTTTTCCTCATCATAATTTCCTCATCCTTATGACATGATCAGCAGGGACCCGAGACAAGAATAAGACACTTAAACATGACAACTGAGAGACATCTTAGCAATAAAATTTGTTCTGGGACTCTGCTGCCTCTCCAGCTCATACACACAATTATACATTCGCTGTCTCTATAAAGTCTCTACAGAATCCACACACACACAAACAAATACACAACTGTGGGCATCATGTGTCTCTCTCTCTCCGTCTCCGTCTCCGTCTCCGTCTCCTCTCTCTCTCTCTCTCTCTCTCTCTCTCTCTCTCTCTCTCTCTCTCTCTCTCTCTCGGAGAAATGTGGGCCAGCCTTAGTGTACAATCAATTGTCTTTAAAACGACCTCATTTATTTCTTGGTTTCAAAACACACACAAACCCACACACACACTTAGGCTTTACCCTTGTGTAACTTAGCTTGTAAAACTATTCTTATTAAAAAACCTACACGCAGTTCTACATGCAGACACCACTGTTATGGTGCATAACTCATGTTTGTACTTTACACATAAATGACATCTCAGGTGTGCCGTTATATTGACTGATGATAAAACTGTAGATTTGCATTAAACTATAGAAAAAAGGAAGTGGACTCTGTTGACCTGAACCAAAAAACAACCAGATTATCATATTGATTACAAAGCAATTCACTAGAGAGCACAAAGAACACTTTAGAAACCACAAAGCGACCTCTCAGAACAGTAGTGTAGTGACAGAAGTCTTGCGTTTTACAGGCATTTAACACGTCATGACATGATACTCTGTGATTAAACAACATGTTCACACATGTGAAAGTCCATTTTTTCCATCTAACAACAATTTATCATGTTGGATATTGTGTATGATGGTTATATTTTCAGTTGTGAGTGTGAATGTGGCGTATGCAGTATGTGTGAGACAGGGCTTTCGTCTAAAAATAGTCCTGTAATAATTTCCCTCTAGACTCTAGATTATGTGTGTTAATCTCAGTATGTGTGTGTGTGTGTGTGTGTGGGGGGATGAAAACAGACATGCTGTACTACACCACATACACTTGATCATGTTACATAATATTGTATTCTTATATTCTATTCCATTTTATTTGTCTAGCATTCTTCATAGTGTGCATTGTTACATTGTTACATCTTTAAGGAAGCATTGATCACATTAATCACAAAAGGAAGCATTAATCACAAATTTTCCCCAAAAAATATTTAGATATTGTAGATTAAACTAGTGACATAAAAAAATTTCATTAAATTTTTATTAAACCCAAACCAAAAGGGGTGGGGTTATGGGTGGGGTTAATATTGCTTTTTTTCTAAAAATCATATTTTTTTGTATGATTCACATTGTACAAATTTTTTCAAATTAGCCACCTTTTAAAATACGCAGAAACTCACGTAAGATCAGAATTTTTATGACTCGCCAGAACATTAAAACATCAGCTTAACAAAGTAATTAGGACACCATTTAAATACATCATAATATTACAACATTAAATGATCAAAGTCATTTATGTGTGTACACTTGTGTTTTGCAGCATGCGGGAAGCTTACCGGCATTAGTGACGCCATCACCATTAAAACATCCGGCTCCCGGTTCGGATCCTGGATGACAGACCCACTCGCTCCTGAAGGAGACACAAGGGTGAGTGTTGTTCTTGAGGGTTTTATTGTATTTGGACAAATTTAGAGTAAAAATTATACTAATTCTGACACAAAGCATGTGCAGGATTTCTTCATTTGTAAGCTCATTAGCATGCACATAATGTCAAACAGTGTATTTTATGCAGTCAATCCCGAGCAACAGATTTATAATCATGTTGAAATGCCACAAAGCAGAAACACTGTAAAGCAAAGCTTAAGGCTCGAGCTGTCACGCACTAATGCAGAAAACAGTGAGAATGCAGTCACATATATTGTCACATGCATTAAAACAGAAAGACAAAACTCTGATCTGGTGAAAGGATTTCATAAATCAACGAGTTATCTTCTTAACTTAATATCTCTAAAGCACATCTGCGGCATGCTGTTGATTCTTACAGACAATAATTTCACAGCAGTAGTACGCAGGGCCGTAACCTTGAGGTTAATGGATTGTGATTTATACCATTGTATAGCAGTTAAAAATCTGGGCTTCTAACCAAAAGGTTGAAGTTTGAACCGCAGCAGGGTTGATCTATGAGCTGTCCACATTGAGCAAGACATGAGAATGTTCTTGTGATAAATGTACTGCATGTGCTTTTGAATTGAAGTGTTTGCTACTGCAAACGTAAATTAGTTATTTGCATCCCAAGGCTGTGTATGCTTTCAACGGAGCATCTGTGGGACGTTTCTGGCACAATTAAAGTTTTATTTGACAATTTCTTTCAAAAAAGACAGAGACTATAAACTACAAAGACAATAAAAATATACAGAGTACACAAATTACAGAATAAATATACGCAAATAAAACAATAACAATAAGCATATACTACTATAAGGTAAAGATAAATTTACTATAAAGTTTCAGTTTATACTACTTTACTATACTAAAAAAGGATGGAACTTACGTGTATTTGCCATAAAAACAATTATGAAAACGAGTCCTTTTTTAACATATATTAATACTAAGGTACAGAACGACGCATGAACAACATTCATACTAAATATTAGAACCCACTACAAGTTTCCACGGCACGCACACAAAAACACAAAACTACAAACCCAGTACAGCCATTAAAAACCAGCTTTTAACAAGCTGTTCAACATGCCCAGAAACAATAAAAACAATACAGCAATTATAAATCAAGCTATTGAATCTGTACCTCTCTTCACACCCACAGACCCTGAGTTTCTCTCGCTCTCTTTCTGTTGTTCTCACACTTTCTAAGAGATGGATGAGACCGTAGGCTGTATGTGTGAGACGGACAGAGTGTGTGTGTGTGTGGGAGAAATAAGAAATATGGCATTCAGTGTGGCTTTTGGCTGTTGAAATATAACCAGCTGTAGCGGAGCATCGTGTTTCTGTCAGAGATACCAAGCAGAGATGGAGCATTTAAGGTCTGCACTGATATGAAGTTCAAGCCCAAAACCGGCCTGCAGACGAGACCCTGTGACCCGGCCGATACTGTCAAATATTAATGCAGCATCTATCCAATGATGTATTTATACTTGCTTTGTTTTGTAGTCGGAGCTTAAAGGCTTTGCATTGATTGACACAAAGAAGAAACGATGGTAAAGAAAAAAAGAATAATATACTATGTAGGATTTCTGTGAATTAAAATCCACAAACCAGAAGCAATAATTTCCAAAAAATAAAGAACAGATGACTATTCAAAGAACATAAAATAGTAATTAACTCATTTATGAGGAACATGGACTGTTATGGATGTGACAATTCTGAAAATAGCACTTTACCTGACTATGAAAAATCATGCTTTAAACATAAAAACTGCTTTCAAAACCTTAAGAGAGACCTCACATGGGTATTTAAACCACCAAATATTGACATCCGAGCTATAATAAAAACCTTTGGTAAAACCTTTTTCTGGTAAGGTTGAAACTTGTATGGAATAGTGAACGTCAAGTGTGCAAAACAGTAAAATCTTGTGAGTGTGTGTGCTGTATATATGGTACATGTTGTGCTTTGTGCCTCCTATAGAGAGCACACAGACGTCCCGCTGGGACTCTGGAATATTCCATAAACGTAACTGCTCTGTTTCCATTCCACCCCTCCCATTCAATGAAAGAGACACTCCAGCCATGCTGGGATTTCTCCACAGAGAGTCAGCTTTTATCCGGAATGATGTGGAATTATCCCCATAGGGTTCATAATGCCTGGCACACGGCATCTTCCTGGCTGTCAGTTTTCACCGTCTGCATTCTGCCACAGTCGGGGGGATGATCGCCTCCGGTCTCCAATT
This sequence comes from Beaufortia kweichowensis, assembly GCA_019155185.1. Classification (NCBI taxonomy): domain Eukaryota; kingdom Metazoa; phylum Chordata; class Actinopteri; order Cypriniformes; family Gastromyzontidae; genus Beaufortia; species Beaufortia kweichowensis. Next base: position 10,471,397 of record CM032812.1, on the reverse strand, counting down.
TAATTAAGACGCCATTGACGCCACGCTGCAGTTTACTGAACGTGTCCTGCTGTGCTGGCAGATTTGTGCCAAAACAACAAAAATTCACATGCCGCCACAAGACAAATAAACAACTTGACCTACTTTGATTTAGTCACAGGTTTGATCGGTGGTCAGAGGTTGATGCAGTTGATAAATGTTTGTGTTAAGTGGTTTTTCTTATTGAGAAGGTGAATATGAGTTTAGTTAAGTTTTATATTTGATACAATTTATTTTAATAGCTTTTTCTTTATAGTGCACATTGATCCAAAGCAGCTTCACAGACAGACGAAATGAGGAAAAATAAGGAAAATATTACTTTAAAGCCTCTTATTACACAAGCCAAACATGAAAGTGGAAAAGCTAACAGACAGACAGGCAGACAGATAATTGATATAAAACATATATAATTATAATAATTCTATATATAAAAATATTTTTATATTATATATAAATATTATGACCAAATATTATATATTATATTATTATATAATATATATTTAGAGATATTTTTATAATAAATCATTTTAATCTTTTTCATTAAACCCTTTTTACTGTAAAATAAATATAAAATGCCAAACAAAGTTTCATTTTTAAGTGTTGGTTGTGAGTCTGTGTTTTGAATTAATTTGCTAGTACATCCAGTTTGAAAAAAAAAACAGATTTCTATGAATAATTTATAAGAATTACTCTTTATTTTTTATTATTTTTCAGGTGTGGTACATGGACGGTTACCATAACAACCGCTTTGTACGAGAATACAAGTCTATGGCAGACTTCATGACGTCAGATAATTTCACCTCTCACCGACTGCCGCACCCCTGGTCCGGGACGGGTCAGGTGGTCTACAACGGCTCCATCTACTTCAACAAATTCCAGAGTAACATGATCATAAAATTCGATTTCAAGACCTCCACCATCAGCAAATCACAACGTCTGGACAACGCAGGCTACAGCAACACCTACCACTACGCCTGGGGCGGCCACTCGGACATCGATCTCATGGTGGACGAGGGCGGTCTCTGGGCCGTGTACGCCACCAATCAGAACGCAGGGAATATTGTCATCAGCAAGCTCAACCCTACGACCTTGCACATTATGCAGTCCTGGACCACCAATCACCCGAGACGCAGCGCCGGCGAGTCCTTTATGATTTGTGGAACGTTGTACGTAACCAACGGCTACTCGGGAGGTACCAAAGTCTACTACGCGTATCACACCAACTCCTCGACGTACGAGTACATCGATATCGTTCTGCAGAACAAGTACTCACACATCTCGATGCTGGACTACAATCCACGAGATCGTGCGCTGTACGCTTGGAACAACGGCCATCAGGTGCTCTACAACGTCACCCTTTTCCATGTTATCCGCTCTGAGCAGTTGTAACCATAGAGACCTGATGATAGAAATGGATTGACATTTTGGGATTTAGTTTGGAGTATCTCAAATAGAACATTAAAGAGAACCCAACATTCCCAAGACAATCCTTTGGAATGTTCTTTAATAATAAAAAAAAACTAAAACTATAGACATGTGAATGAAAGAAACAAAAATCTAAAACCATAAACAGATGCCAAAAACAACAACAACAAATACATAAAGCCACGCCTTTCTTTTATACATAAGAACCTTTCTTTGTAAAAAAAAACGGTTCAATTGGATGTTTCCAGTAGCACCAAAAAGACATTTGTCCTTGCTTTCTGTGCATAAAAGTGAGCGATGGGAACAACAATGTCAGTTATGGACCAATAACCAACATGGAATATTAAATCTTTTCCTCATTAACCGAGTGTGCAGGAATATCGCTGGTGCTTCATTCGGCAGACTAACTCGGACATCTACTGTACCAGTCTGTGCAATATCACAGTCTAACTTATGTGTGCTTTGCAAAGCTAAATTCTTTAGATGATAAAAATGAAATGATAAAAGTGATTGCCTGAAGGCGCTGACTGTTGAAAGCTCTGTTGTTGTTCAAAGGACTCTGGTGAGGTTTTACTTGAACTTCTCTGTGATTAACTTCTCTAGACGTGGTCACAATATTTTATGATGACATATGTAGCAACTAAGATCAGACCAAAGTGTGCTGTTAAAGTCAATATGAAATCAAAATTGATGTCATTTGCCTAATGCAAAAACATTTTTCAACGTGTAAAAATTCCCTCTGTCTCAGATAATTTTTCAAAACCCTCCAACCAGAATTCACAATAGACAAAATCAAACCTTTGAATAATTTGTTTATATCTATTATAAAAGTAAAATGTCTTTCATGAAACCGCATTTCATGTTGACTTTAAACATCTCACCCTTCAAAGAAATGATACACAACTAGTTGTGTTTGTATATAGACGGGAGTAATACGAGCATCACGGTTGCTACGATACATCACGTCTGTGCAACAGATGCGCGAGATGTTACTAACAGATGGTTCAGGTAGAATCAAACTCTGATTTTGTCTCTGTGCTGGTAAATTTTTGTGAAATGTTTCGTTTTTTGCATGAGCAGTTTGTACATGCGGCGGTGTGCTCAAAGGAATGTTTACCTGTATGATGCTGTACATGACTGATGCAGGATCAGTGCTGCGGGTGGGGCGGGGGGTGTACAGGAACCTGTGGGAAGAAAGGAAAATGCGGGTTGGGTGGGTTGGTTTCTAACATACAATAACAAAATGCTTGTTTCAAACTTGTTTGTTTTAAGTGGCTTGTTTCCCCATTTTCATTTTTGTAGATTTATAGTTTGATGTTTTTTGTAATATAGTACCGTATGCTTGGATGAAGCTTTAATGTCTTTGTTTTAGTTTGATGGTGCTAGAAAGTCACGTTTCTCACAAATTAAAAAAAAGACCATTATGATATCAGAATGTAAAATGTCTCAGAGTTTAGAAGGCATCAAAAATATGATTATGAAACTTTATGAAAATGTGATGCAGGCATTATAATAAGGCTCATACTGTCTTACGAAGGTTAATATTAGCTTTCATTTATTTGACGCTTTGCTGGATGTGTGTGTTGTATCTGTAAATCAATGATTCTTACCAATAAACTAAGGATCTGTATCCTGATGTCATTCTAGATTCATGTCTCTGTTACTAAAGTTTTGGTTGTATTTGTATTAAAACCATTGTAACCACAAATTTGCAACTGTCTTACTATAGTGACAGAAGTGTACCCATGGGATTTCTAGATTTTTGGTCATTAATCCACCAAAAATCATACTTACTACATTTTTACCATAATAAAACCATGGTTAATTTTGTTAAAAATCTTCTAAACTTCTCCTAAACTAGCATAAACAGCCTGCAGATGGTTAAACTCTTTTTGTAGTGGGTTTATAGATGCACAAAGAAAAAATATCTGCAAAAATATATAAGATATATATATTTAAAATATTCAGACACTGTCTTAAAGAATTATTTGGCACATGCAGTACCACGACAGGCAGCCGTAAAAACATGATCCATGATGTTAAACTTGCTAAGCTGGTACTTTTTATAAGCACAGAAATCATTCATAAATATTCTTTTTAACATTTATTTTAACATTATTTGAAACACTTTTAAACATTCTTACTGTGTGAATAATAATACTATTCAATGTCTTTCAAGAGCAGATGAGTTTCCAACACTGTTGCAAGAATAATACGTTTAAAGACCGCATTGGCAATGATTTCCACTTATTTTTAACAATATAAGCACTATCCTATTCCAAATGATAATGATAATGTTTAGTCAGAATACTGCAGAAATATCTGAAAGACTAAAACTGTCTTGGGACTATGGTAATTACATTTTGTTATGTAAAAGAGCAATAGCTTCTTTCTGTTGTGTAGTGATATTGATTCAACAAATTTCTGCTTATCAGAAGTTGTTCTCTTTGTGCAGCCTAACCTATTTACTTTCTTATTACACATTTTTGGTTTTATTGTCAACCATTTAGATTTTTTCAAGATCGTGCTTCAAAATGGCATTGGAGAATCAGTTTTGTCTTAATGGGTTTATAAAGAACCTTCAACCTTCAACAACATTGTTTCACAAAAGATTCTTTGTAGTGGAAGAAGGTTCTTTAGACTATAAAAAGGTCAAAAAAGAAATTGTGCTTTTAAGAACTTTTAAGGATTATTGGGGAACCAAAAAATTTTCTTCTATAACTTCATTGTAAACTTTATTTTTTTAAGAGAAGAATCCAGATTTTCTATGTAAAATGTTATAATAACTTTAACTTATAATAATTAAAAAGAAAACAGACATTATGCTTAAGAGACAAAAGTCTAAATATTTATTAACTGTTTTTTAAATAACTACACATCAACTATTAAATGTCTTGGCTTTGAATAAAAGTTGTGCTCGAGAGGAACCCATCGTTCTGCAAATGAATAATGGAATTTAAAATGGACAGCAATGCAGTGTGCTGATGAATATAAAAGACCCTCAGTGACCTCTCGGCCCTGATGAAATGATGACGGGACTCAGGCAAACAGCATATGAGATTCTGAACGGTGAAACCTTTTTCTCCTGGCAAAAGGGCTCCTGAAAAGTCAAGTATGTCTTTCTGTCCTCCCACCTCTATTTTTCATGTCTGAGGTCTCTTTCCTCCTCTTTACTCTTGCTGTATTTCCAAAGTCCTCTTATCTCTCTCATGTGGGTTTTAGCCATCTATTTTAAAGCAGGAAAGATAAATCTTCAATCTGTTAATTCAGCCCTTCCCCCTTTTGCCTTCCATAAGCCCCGGTCACCCTGCTCTCTCTCACTTCCTCTGCAATCTGTCCATCCTCTTATCCTCCTCTTTTATTTCTCTCTCTCTCATTTGATGTTTCAATCGATGAATAAATGATTGTTTCTATTCTGAGCTCCACAGCCTAAGAGACAATGCAGATCGAGGTAATCGTGCGTATGCAACAATGTGCTATTCGGACTGAATCAATCTAAATTCTGAACAGGCCAAAAATTCGGCTTGCCTTTCCGCTTTATTTGCTTGTCTCTTTACCTCCGTCAATGCAGATGTCTTCATCAATCTCTCTTTCTCTCCATTCAAACCACTTAGACAGAGTCCCAATCTGCATTTGCCTTATACAGTACACAAGATCACAATGTTTAGTTTGTCTCAGGTGATATCCAGCTGAAAATAGCAATCATTATTACTTGGATGGGGCAGCTGGAATAATCACATTTGTAAGCTTTATAGCATATTATTATGATATTGTAAAAAATATAGTTTTAAATAGTCTTATTTATATTTATTTTTTAATAAAATAAATAAATATAAAAAGATTCTATAATCGTTATCTTAGATTACAGCTCCATAGTTTAATAATTATAATTAAAAAATTATATTTAAATATTTTAATAATTAAAATATTAATGCAAATTAATAATTTAAATTTGTCCACAACTAAATACAATAAATTAAGCATGGGAATTTAGAACTTTAGAAAGTTTAAAGTGTAACAAGTAACCATGTGGTCATGCCTTTTTTTGATAATATATTCAAATAATTAGCATTTTAAAGATACAAACCTTTATTTTATACTCTCCTAATTCTCCTTATACTCTCTAATAATCTCCTAATCTCCTTACACTTACTGTATAGTAAAAGTATTCAGATTGTGATTCAGTGGTAGTGACACACACACATGCTGCCAGATTTCAGACGGTTAAGTCAAAAAGATTCATCATGGCATTATGATTTTTGCCAGACTGCTGGATGAGCAGCACCTGGTCTGCTCATTATTCAACAGGAATCCAGATTGAGTCGACTTGTGCACCTGTTGAGGGGGATTTTTGGCTCACAGCAGAGAGCGGATGAAAACTGCAAAAATATGGAGGATGTTTATGCCACACCTGGATTAAAGCCATGGCCTGAGATGATGCTCTGCTTGCTAATCTTTACTGCATAATACCTGAAAACACTCACAATACACAACAAAGATAAAAAAGTTTCAAAATAGTTTCATCAGGAGTTTCAAAATAATTCTCAAGTGTCTCAAACTGTGCCAAAATTTACAATCCAAAGTCACATTTCAATATGAACTCGCCAAAATTATACAATTTTTAAAACAGGTGCTTCACGGTGCCAAAAAAGAACCAGAGGAAAAAGATTGTTTAGACTACAAAAAGTAAAATGAAAAAAAAACATTATTTTATGAAACCTTAAATTGTTCTTTAAGAAACCAAAAATGGGTATCACTGTCAAGAATCTTCTGTTGTACTTTTATTTTTGCGAATGTATGCTTTCAACATTCAGATACATTTAGCAATTGTCTCATTTGTGTCTATTTTTATTTCATCTGAGAAACAAAATTGATATCTGGATGAAACAAGTAAAGTTTCCTGGGCAATAAATGTCCTCTATCTCGCTTCTCTTAGTACAGTTTCTCTTTGTCTTTGACAAATACCAAAAACAAAAGAACCATTTTCTCTCGCACAACTGAAGATCAATACAAAGTCACCTTTTTATCTATAGAGTGCTAATATTTTATATCCACTGAACAAGAGATGTGTTTTAAAATATAGGAAGCTATTAATAAACCAATAAGCTGTCTAACTGGCTCTTGGAACAAACATTTCTCTTTCAAACACTTGCTAGTTATTTACATTTGAAGAAACATACAGAATTAAACTTGTTAATACAAACATTATCCAGTTATCTTAAAAAAAAAAAAAAAAAATTTAATGTAAAAATGTAAATGTAAAAACTGGCAATGATATACTGCTGAATGTCATATAAAACAAGTTTTAGACAAACTAGTCATGCAACTTTAGACGTGCAAACTGCTAATAAATGTATATGAAATAATAAAATATTTATATTATAAAATAATTAATATTTTTTTGATAATACACTTTTACTTTTTACTAAAAAATTCAGTCATATTACATTCAAATATTGCTTTACTGTATGAGATTGTAGTTTAAAAAGTTCACATGCCTGAGGAAACGGCATTCACCTCAGCCAAAAAACCAAAGTCAAACAGACTGCTGTGACTCAAAAGCTCTTTTGTAAAGTGGCTTTAATAACCCAAGACAGTGTTTACAAACAGAAACGGCTTGAATTATTCTAGTAGTTAGTTACAAAATTGATCTTACTGAATGACATGCTTCTTCTCTCTCTTTTTGCTCTTATTGACAATGAATTTCATCTCATCGCCTCACCAGAGGAGTGCTCTGCATCCAAACACACACAAACACACCCCTTAATGTGACAGACACATCCATCGGCAGCAATGAATAATCAATGAACTCCATCTGTTCATATGAGACCTGAAGAATAGAAAATACTCTCTCACACACATCTCATATACTCTGTGTGTGTGTGTGAGGTTGTGAGGCCATATCCTTGTCAGAGCAGCTCCATTACTCAAAAAGACAAGCTGACAACATAAATTGATGAGAACATAATCAAATTTCCATTTCCTGCAAATGGGTTTATTAATCTACAAAGGAAGCAAACATTTACTCCTTATTTCATATGCAAAATGTCTCGTTTGATGCTGTTTTTGCATGCGTGTGTGTGTGTTTGTGTGTAAACTGACAATCACAGTTAGTTGCGTGTGTGATATGTGATGTGGGCACGCTTGAGGCGCTGCAGTAGCCAATCAGCTTCAAATACAAATCAGTTTTTACTCATAACACCTCACAGATTTTCCCTGTGTGTGCGTGTGTTATCTTCAATCACATATGCTCAACACAGACTGGTAATAAAAACACAACAGATCACATAGCTGGTGGACGCAGGTGGTTCATTATGATTCCTGAGCATCCGGGTGCAATTTAGAAAAGCCCCATATAAAACAGAGAAAGGTTGATATTCCACTGAAAAACTCACAAGTAACATCAAACCATCGAATCAAACAGTACCAGATTCGTTCGCTTTCTCTGACACTAACGCCAACCAGCTTAACAATGTAAAACTTTACAGATGATTGACACCAGTAACCAAACTGGGACCCACATCACATTTCTGGTTTTTAGATCCGATTAAACTACTTACTAGAACCTTCACTAGCTCTCTTCCCTGTGGTGAAACCAGACCGATATTCTCAGACCATTCACAGCCTTCAAAAAAGACAAATTTATCGTCATAAGTGAAGACACAATATTGTCAGAAAAAACACATTTTGTAACGTTTAAAATAAAATCAATTATCTTCTCGACTGCTCGATAATTTCATTTTCACTTCAGCATTTCTTGTATTGCTGGTTGTTTTATGAAAAATGACAGATGAAAGCATTTTCTAAATTAACTTTCTAAATTAAATGTTTGTGTTCTGCCTCATTGTTACAAAACCATCTTCTCCTGCCTGGTGTTTTTGCTGTACTCCATCCAGCCATGTCTATTTATTCCATCCTAACCTTTGACTTCTGTTCGCCTTGTTCCGGTGATAACTGCTGTTTTCCATGAGCTCACAGCGAGAGGTCAAGCATATCCCACAATGCACTGCAGCACTGCCAAACTGACAGCATGCAGCGGTCTGGCCAGCAGTCTGGACAGGTTTCTTAAGAAACTAGAGCCAGAGACAGGAAGTCCAAAACTATGAGCCATATATAAATAAATAATTACACACACATCTTTCCGCCAACCTCATGCAGACACACTGCTAACAAACCTGTGGTTTTAGAAATATCGTCTCAGGTATCTAGAGCAACTGCGATCAGTTTCTCTCGTTAAATTGTTCAGACTTTTTTAGTCAGTACATTCCTTATTTTAAAATTTGTAATCAGTGTGTTTCATGAAACAAACATTGTAAAAATCAGAGGCACAAAATTTTATTAAACCTAAAAATGGTAAATAATTTGGTATTTTGGGATGTTAATATCATAATGCTGCTAATGTAATTGAAATCTAAAATTCAGTTTAGTGATAAATTTGACCTTGAAACCTCACTATACAAATACACACAGATTGTTTATTTCTCTGATCACAGAATAACGCGTATTCAGATCTCCACAAAATGCTGTTTTACATTCATAGTATTCATTTGGTTCAAAGAGACTAATTTATTCAAGAAACTCATTTATTTGTTCCCAGGGAATCAGAACCTTGACCTTCACATCAAAAGCAATATTCTTTACCCGCTGAGCAACAACACAACAGGGACAGTTTGTTTAATAACTGTAGAAGGAATAATTTAGTGAACACTGAATCCTTTTAAACATGTTAGAAAAATGTTTAGACAATTATTTAAAAAAAAGATTATTATCTTATAGAGCTACATATAGAAGATTCCTTAAGAAAGAAGATGTGTGTGTGGTTCACAAAAGTTCATGTACCAAAAATGACTGAAAAATGAAAATCATACTCTTATTCTGAAGTATGAAAGCCATAAACACAGAAGTAAAACTGCAATAGAAATAGAAAGAAAAGAGCAGCCAATGAATGCAGCAGAAAATCACTGCTGTAATAAAGATTCTTCTCATTCTCTCTCAGACAGGAGCTTTAATAAGGAGCCGTGAGTGAGGTGACTCAGCTGAAGAAGGTCAAACAGGAAGTTCACAGACAAGGAAGGACATTAAACGGAAAGCGGTGATCTGAAATGAAATGAAGATGCTAAAGAGTCTGGTTTTAACATTCATCTCAGCATCATTTGCTAATCCTCCTCCAAACTCTTGTAACTTTCTGGAACACAAACTAACAAATGTAGAAATAGTAAATAAGCACTATATATCAAGTTATTATTTATGTGCCATAATCACTGTAGCTCTCAGAAATGTTTAGTTTCACCTGATGTATGTTATTTGTACAAATGAGCTCATCTGCATTACTGCAGTTGTGGGTTTGATTCCCCTGGAACACACCTTAGGTTTCTTTTGTTTAAGTATCTGCCAAATATGTAATTTTTTTAACCATGTTTTTCAAAGAACGACGTACACAATCCTTCTTTCATATTTTGAAAGCAGAAGTGTCAGATCTAAACGGGACCCGAATCACATCCAACAAAGCAGAGGATCTGCGCAAGGGCATTCTGTTTTTGTACAGATTTTATTTCACTTTACTTCTCCTGCTTCATTACCCATAAACACAACCCAACATTCACATGCATTTATAAAGCAGATTATTCATTATCTTGCAGCAGCCACAAAGAACATTATTCACGGTGTGTTAACAGACACTGACCGAGTCTCGCTTTCTGTCTCACCCACACACAAAAACTGAAATGAATATAAATGCCCTCCATCACCAACACATCCGGCCTCTCAGGGTGATATGCACCAACACACCTCTATAAATCTCTCTCTCTCTCTGTCTCTCTCGCTCTCTGTCCATTTATATGCCTTTCTTTCACTTATTGAAGTCCTCTGTGAATTGCATTACAGTGCAGAGAGTCAAATGGAGACAGCACAGTTTTTCCAGCTCTGTCTCCCATGCAGCTCCTTTCTAAGATTTCAAAAGAAATCAGTATTTGTACTAATCTAATGCAATATGCAACTACAGTACTAGCTGACATAGTTCATTTTAATTTTGTCTTTATTGAATGTAATACAAATATATTTGCAATCTGTAAAAAAATTTATGCTAAATTTTTTGCATTCAAAATGCAAGTCGAAGCATAGACAAATGATGCAGATGTACACAAGAACATATTCTGCAATGCGTTAATATCTCTTTATACAGATAAATATTCTTGACCAACCTTTAGGGTGGAGTGTACTATTCCTATGATCAAAATGCATCTCACTACATTTTTCTCTCACTGGCTTTTTCTCTAAGAGAGAAGTGTGATATTGCTTTAAATGACCCTTGTTTCAGGATAGGCTATTATAAGACGATAAGAAAAGGTCCTAATGGGAGAATATGATCATGGAGGAGGGTGAGAAATTAGACGATAGTGTAATTAGTGTGTGTGATACATAGCTCATTATCTCTTTCCATCTCACTCTCTTTCTTCCACTGTATATTCATTTTCAACACAAGCTCTGAGAAGTTTCTAAATTAGCCGTGGGTAATTACATTCCCTCACATCCTTTAACATGATACCTTCTGCCCAGATTCTGTACTGCCGGATACTGCCGGATTTAGATAAAAAGATTGATGTATATACAAAGATCCAGAAAGAGACAGAAAGAAAAAAAGGCAACTTGACAGGTATAAAAAACACGCCACATCAGAAATATTTCACCTTAAGAGCAATGAAAACAAATATTCTTCCCTAAAGAGAGGAAAAGAGAAAGAGATGTGGAATGTTTGTGTAAAATGCCCTCAGAGATGGATAGTCCAGAGCTGTTACACAAATGTAGCATTTATATTCATTTTGGTGTTTGTGTGTGGAGAGAGAGACTATGAATTCATCTTCACGAGATTTTAAAGTAAAAAATCAAAACATCTTACACACAGAAAATAATTCATTTGAAAATCAGATATAAATATCTGTTGTTGATGTGGTTGTATGTGTGTGTTTGTGTGCATTTGCATGATTGTCTGTTGCATTTTGTAACAAAAATATCAGAACAAATTCCCAATGAAACAAACAATAATGACATTAACAGAGTAACACACACACACACACAACCCTTGAGCACTATCAATCCCAGTGCATCTCCAAATCCGATCAAACCGGATCACAGGGGAATTATGGATTCATCCATCTATCCTTTTTTGCTCACGGACACACATTAACGTTCAGACAATCTCTATCTCTCCCTCTGAGTGACAGAGGTGAAGGAAAAACGTGGCCCTGTGGTGAAATCCGAACATGATATTAACATGCACAGAGACGAAATGAGCAAATGGTTTATTCATTCTTACATTTCTTTCTTGTGTCGAGTGTTTCAGAAGAGCACATTCTATAAAGCCACAGAGAGAGAGAGAGAGAGAGAGAGAGAGAGAGAAGATTGAAGTGAGAGAGAATCTGAAATTTCTCCCATGATCATTAAATAATTTAGCGGCACTGCTGGAGTCATCATTAGAGAAATGGAACAGAGTGGCTGGCAGAGAGGGGAGGGGGAGAGCGAGGAGATTGGGGAAAGACAGGAGCGAAGAAAGAGAGGGAGGAGGAAAAGTGGGTGTAATGGAGCGGCAGATCTTCCGAGAGAGAGAGAGAGAGAGAGAAATCTTGCCGTTTCAGAAAAAGTTTTGTTTTGTGCTCTTTGAACTGCCGGCGTGTCTGAAGGGAACAGTGTGAGCATGTGATCAGAGACTTTCAATGTCTACATTAATGAAGTTGAGTGGAGTCTCACATTGTTAAGTCGGATTTCTCTGTCCTCCTCCAGCATTTGTGTTTGCATTAATTAGTGCTATAGATGTGCTGGAAAACTTCAATATGTAGGCCCAAAATTTCATTATTTGGAATGTAAGCCAATCATGTTCTTTTGTTTAAAGCTAAAAGCAAAAAAATGTAGATTACATTTTACTGAAGATGTGCAAAAACTGCCAACATGCTACGGTGTTATAGATGGTTGCCAGGATGATGTATGCGTTGTATTCTGAGTGGTTGGTGCAGTTAGCGTTGCTAAGAGGTTGTTCAAATCAAGATTTGATTCTTCAAAACTTCACAGTGAAAACTGCAAATCTGATGGTGAGACACACAACAGGCGATTTACCCATTCAAAATATTGGCCCTTATTGTTGCTTTTCAACAATTGTATTTTTTCATACGATTCACATCATACAAATACATTTGAAATAGTCACCTCATAAAACGCGTACCCCTCTTGTTACTATATCCGATACTAGCTTTCAAAAGAAGAATTAGACAGGTTTGGAAAGACATGAGGGTAATTAAATATATAACAGAATGGTTTTTTGGGTGAACTAACCATTTCATTACAGATGCAGTGCAGGTCTTCCCATGATCACATGATCATTCACTCTAGGTCTCACTTCATGATTTCAGACAAAACTACATCTACTTCCAATATGCTAAAGGTCAAAACTAGTTCAAACACAGATCAGCATGTTATCAAGAAATAAACACTACATTTTCTTCTATTCATTTAAATTGGACTGATAGTTTTTAGTGTGCACCTCATCGGTTCTATTGGAAGCGTTAGCTCTGCTTAAATAATAAAACTAATACTGTATCTCAGATATTCAACAGAAAGATTCAGTCGGAGAGCAGGTGATGTAGATGCTCTTGTGGGGAATCCTCTGCGCTTTGAATAAAACAACACCTTTGAAGAGAAAAAAACGTTATATTTAGTGTGTGCACGGACACGAAATCTAGGTCATATCCCAGTCTGGAGATTTCCAAGACTGTTTGTACTGTATCCGTCTCTGTGTTTCTTCATAGTGGAGGTTGTACTAACACGTTCCTGCTTCTCTTCCCTGGAGGAAGTTAATTTGATCTGTGCTTGTGTTTTCAGAACCACACACGTTCCCTCGCGTACTTCACCTCTGCACCTCTTTGGAGTGAAATGTAGATTGCAAAGAGAAATTAGAAAAATGGATACAAATACAAAAAGCCAACCTAAGGGTCAAATACAGTGATGTCACACCAGTTCTCCCATGGCATCACGTTTGTTAGATGAACTGTGAGTGAAGACCAAACTTTCTTCAACCCTAACCCTGAGCAACAACTACGTTCTCATTTATCCGGGACTGTTTGATGTTGTTTTCAACAGAGAAGAGGTGAAACAGCACACACAACCCAGCACGTGTGTATAGCGTCTGCAGCTTTCTCTCTTTTCAGGCTCTCGCTGCTTATTAATATTTAATGTTGACACCATACACCAGATGGTACCATAAAAAAGAGCATCAATATTTGATGCAAACTCGCCCCCAACAATCTCTGCTCTCCATCCTTAGACCAATCTCTCTCTCTCTCTCACAATGAAGTACCTCACATTGGATCATCTGGATTGTCAGCAACCGCTTTTGCATCCCACCGTGTCTTGTGTTTGTGTAGGTCATGAAATATTAAATCTTTATTGATGGTTATGAAAGCAACCGTGGGATAATTCACAGCCTCGCTGGAGTCGTTTAGAGATAATATGTGCTCTGATGTGCAGATAGTTAATTTGGAGCATTCATCAATGTTGTGCTTTTAATTCAAAGCTTTGTCGCTCGGGTCACATCCTTGTGTTTAAAGCACTTCAAACGCCATCAGGAGTCTAGTCAAAAGAGAGGCGGAGCTCAGAAAAGGAGTCATTTTCATCCTCTAAGCTACAATGAAACATAGTGGCATTTGAACGATCTGTAACAAGATAAGAGCAATTAATCGTTCATAGCTCATGGTCAACATTTATCTTTAATTAAAATCAAGTATGGCAACTCATTAATCAAGATTGTTCAACAAAAAATTAAAATTTACCCATATGCTTTTCCAAAGTTGTATATGACTCTTTCATCTGTGAAACACAAAAGAAGATATTTTGAGAAATGATTCAGTGGTTTTGTGTTCATGTAATGGAAGTCAATGGGTGTCAGTATTGTTTGGTTGCCAACGTTCAACGTTTTTGTCTGCAGAAAAAAGAAAGTCATACAGGTCTGGCATGAAATGAGGGTGAATAAATCTGTTTAAATCTGTTTTTAAGGAAAGACTTTGTTTGACTTTTGATTTGAAGTGGAAGAGCCAATGAAGTACAGCCACAGATCTATAATAAGAAACAAATGGAAAAGCTTTCAGATGGAGTGGCCTGATGGTACATCAGTGGACAGATGTTTTTCTCTCTCTCTGAGGGAATGAACACATGCAGGGTGTTGATCTGTAGATAATCCTGCACCAGCCTCACTATGGACCAATCAGAGGATCTCATTTCATTCAGTGATTTTAAAACTCTGTCAGCTTTGGAATGTGATGCCTTACAAATATGTGTCAAACTAAAGAGGTGTGAAACAAACAGATGTGTATGCAGTATTATAATGAATTTTAATCTTTTGATTTTTTTTATTTTAATATCATAATAAACATACTTTTTTAACTGTTACAACAAATTCATTCACAGATGCACTTTGCCCGCCAAATGCTGGAGTCTCATAGGAGACAGAAACACTGAATATGATCCCTGATTCATATAGAGAGAAAGTGTGTGTGAGAGAGAGAGGGTTTATCTGGCCGAGTGCGAGCCAACAAGGCACTCAACATCCTGCTGGAGAACATTTAAAGTCTGATTCTCTAAATCAAAAATCACTTTAACAAAAGGCAATAAAACAAACAACAGAAAGCATTTCAACAATATACAGAAAGAGAGCCTGCCCTCAAGTCTCTATAATACTCTGATCTCCCTGGGAACTGTAAGTCTAGCGTAACTTGAGCGCAAGTCTATGGGATTTTTCAACTGTTTTATTAACCAGCAGGTTAAAATTATATCTAATCAATTAAAAGTACAAACTACTTAGTGGTTACAACCTTTATACTCCTCAATAATATCTATTCGGCACTTCAAAAAATCGTTAAAATCATTCAAATGAAGTCAAATCAAATGTAAAAGATGCCCAAGACTAACAAGATAAAGCTATTAAGTGACTGACGTGCGTCATGTTTATCCCTAGTATGTTGATTATTGATGATGTTCACAAAGCTGCCAGTGTTGCATTGCATGTGTCATTATAATTAGTAATCTCCAAACACAAAAATATATCAACATACTGTACTATATATGTCACCCGGTTTTAGTTCTCTAATGATGCATGTGTTCAATAATAATGAACGTCTCATATAATTATCTTATTTTTAATATCTAAGGCTTCAGACAGATGTTTCTTTAAGCAGAGTATAATATATAACAGAGAGAGAGAGAGAGAGAGAGAGAAAGAATTGATAGAAATATATATAGAAGCTTATAAATATATATAGAATTATATAGAATGCCTTACAAACATTTACAGCCCCTCGCTTTTCTCCAAGAAACAATATGAAAAGGAAAATTTCTAAAAAAAAAAAAAAAAGGACAGAAGATCTTGCAAGTATTATGATGCAATATTACTGCCAGGAGCCCTACAGATGAAGACAGAATATTTTACTATTCCTAGTACTTCTGACATTATTCTTCCTGTGAATGCCTGAAACAGCCCATGTGCAGAGATGATGGACAGAAATCAGAATGGACACAAATGAATAATTGAGAATCAGAAAATTGACTTAAGCCACAATGTATTGGAAACTGCTTTTTGGAATTGGCATGTTTATATTTTGTTTCGTACAAACACATTACGTTACCGATAAAAATGTAATCATTGGAGGTGAAAAACGAGCTGTGCTGGAATTGACTTTATTCTCGCAGTAATCAGAGACTGTGGACTTCAATCAAACCCGTTTTCTCTTGACGATCAAAAGTCATCCAATCACAGTTCGAGGAGTCGGTTAATGCCATCGGGGGCTGCGGTTTCTCAAGGTTTTAATTTGACAGATGCAGCAGCAATGCCTCAGGTTTAATACGACTTCATAAATCAATTGCTCTTTTTTTTCATTTATTCCCGTTTAATGTATGTGCATCTGTTAATGGAAACATGTGTTTGGAATAATGAATCTATCTGGCTCTTCCTTGTTCAAAAACATTGTATTACAAGAAGAAAGAAGGTCCATTTGTCAGAAATATTGTATGTAGAATATAAAATGCATAAGCACCAAGACTTTTTAATGCAATATGTTTGCAGTCTGTGCCATCACTGAAAATGACATAATCACAGCCACATATAACTGTAAAGAGCATATTTTTCACCACTGTGATTTCAATACGGATAATTTAAATTCAAATGACTCTAATCTCTGTAATTTACAGTCAGGTCACTGTCTAATGCAGATTAATGAGATGATAAGAAACTCTGTGTGGAGTGACATTTAAAATGGCTCTCATACTCCAAACTGTCATGAAATATTTAATGGAAGAATTATAACAGAGCCCATCATAGGCCAGAGAAATACTGTGGATGTATGGCCTAATGGAAACTTTATGTCTACTGTAGTACATTGAATACATCATTATGACAATAATGACAGATGGAGTCCATTTAACAGTCTTATAGAGACAGAACACACAACTATGTCTGTGCATGTGCACACATAAATAAAGCATAAGCAAAATAATCCAATACTCCAGTGAATAGTATTTAGGTTCTCATATGTAGGTTTTCAAGTCAGGTGTTAAAAATGCTTCTTTTTTTTATTACAAATAATATTGTCAGCATGCCAGTATGAATGTTAAATAGAGAATGTCTGTTATGGGTGACAACATACATTGCAGCTAGCAAGCATTTTTGTGCAAAGTATAATAATTCATGTTACACAGCATGATTTCACAATTTTGTCCTGCATTGGAAGCAAGAAAAACTTTTTTTTATCAAAATGAGCCTTCAGAGGCGAAATCAGTTTGAGAAGGTCTGAAACATATTTTTCCCATGACAAGAAAATTAACCTCTAATCAAATTTAAACAAAGAGTATTTTCTATCTGCGCTCCTGACCAAAAATGCCTGAGAAAACGCCTCATTTTTCTTTTGAGTGAAGACAAAGCACATTGGACAAATATTAATTTAATCATCAGTCGGATATTCATGCACACAAGGCAATGCATATTTAACGTTTGGTTTCCTGTAGCCTCAGCCCTGATCTTTCTCTCTGGTCTTTTGTTTGATAAATCTTTTTCTTTCTCTTTATAAATGCAGTTGCATGATGTAATAGAACTCTCCATGGTGCTGAAACAGAACGCTGCCTTCATTAACTCACATTCTCTGCTCTGAATCTGTCCATGGTGCTGAAATATAACAGCCATTGCTGTGATGAACTGTTTATAAAATATCAAACTGTAGAAAATTTGTAACAATCATTTTAGACAATTGTATGCTACAATGCATGTCTGATTCAGTCAAGATAGTGTCAAGATTTAAAAAATCATTGTTATTATGCATTAAATTAAAAATAAAAATTCAATCAAATATTAAAAAAATAATTGAGGATAAAACATGGTTCATTTTTTAATTGGTAATAGAAGATCAAATCAAGTGTGATAGATATACTGACTGAATATGGAATGTATGATGAGAACATCAGGCCATCCAGGTATTTCAGGCATACAGAAAATTCACATGATACAGTGCACAGTATATATACTGCAGAAATATTATGCGTATGCCTTTCTAAACATGCCCCTAGGCTGCATATGAACTATATGAGTAAATGTTACTAAGGGGGTTGGTGTTGAGTGTAGCACTGGCCAGCAGCTGTTGTGTTGTGATTGAATGACCCAGAATGCACCACAGCTCATTCGAAAACACGTCTGTTCAAAAACATGACCACAAATCCCTAACATTTCCCCTCACTCCACAGAGAAAATGAGATTGCTGCTGGTTGTTTTTCTGTAGCCACTTGAAAAAGGAAGAGACAAAAGCTGAAATTAGTATTCAGAAAACATTACAAATACTTTGAGATGGAACATTTTGTGAGAGAGAGAGAGAGAGAGAGAGAGAGAGAGAGAGAGAGAGAGAGAGAGAGAGAGAGAGAGAGAGAGAGAGAGAGAGAGAGAGAGAGAGAGAGAGAGAGAGAGAGACAAAAAATCTGTTTGTGTGCGACCCTGATGTTAAAGGAACAGTTCATCAAAAGACAAACATTACCCTTCTGTCGGTGCAAACCTGTATGACTTAGGGCTGTGCCGATAAACAATATCATATCGAATCGCTAAAATATATGTCGATAACGATGATAAGCTCTAGGCATTTTTACTCGATATGGATTAATATAAGAGCCAATCACACAGCAGAAATATGCGACAACAGCCAATCAGCGTGCAGCTTTTAACGTTCACGTCAAAGAACAAAGTCAATTTCCTATGGCACTTTGCAAAGCAAACTCGGCACGATGATGACAAAAATAAGTGGAAGCAGCGACCAAAGTCAAATTAACCTCGAGTTATTATCCAAATATGATGAAATTGTTGACAAAAAACTATACTTTAAACTGTAATTAATGAAATTAATTTTTATGGCTTCAGTCATAGTTGGGATACTCTTTTAAAGCTGGCAGCATTAACAGTTTATATATCGAAATATATATCGTTATCGATCAATATGGGAAAAAATTATCGAGTTTACATTTTTGCCATATCGCCCAGCCCTAGTATGACTTATTATCTTCTGTGGAACACAAAATTAGATGTTTTGAGGAATATATAAAACAAGGTGTGAGAAACAAATGCATATGATGACTAGAGGCTGTCCAGCTCCAAAAAGGACCACAATACCAATGTATTTGTGTCTTCCAGAATTGTCATACAATAGCTTTGTGTGAGCAAACTTTTTTGATTTTTTTTCATTGAAGCGAACTATAATGAAAAATAATGGATAATGAAAAAGACAACAGCCCTGGTGATTTCATTGCATAAAGAACATTATTGTATGCATTTTATGAAATAAATATGGATTTGGAACAATTCTAATGTGAGTAAATTAAAACAAAATTGGATAAAATACAATTTGCTAAAAGGCATAATACTCATCACAAATGCATATAGAAAAACAAACACACAGAGCAGGACAATAATTCTTCTCGCTGATGTAGGCAAGCTACTTAATGAGAATACTAATAAAATATGCTCTGTTTATCTTCTTGTCCTGTCTCTCTTGAACACAAACATAGCTGCCAATATTCTAATTACTCTTATTAATTTTCACGGTTTGATTAAACAAGACGTGTGATGAAACTGCCCTCATTAGAGATGAGCGAACGTGCCAAATGTCTCTCTGCCTCCCTCACCGGCGCTCCTGCGGTGTGATCTATTAGCACAGCACATCCGTCCAAACACACACACTCGCAAAGGCTGAAACACTCATGCATTAGTTGATGATGGGTCAAATGGGCTTTCTTTAACTCAATCTAACTGACACACTATTGCAAGCTAACACTCTGTTCCTTTCTCACACACAGCTCTTTATCGAGCTTCTGTACCTCCTCTTATCAGGTAGGCTTTTAAACCCTTAAGAGTGCCTATTGCATTCTGGGTAATGAGATTAATTTAGTACAGTGCAGGCAGGAAACGCGTCTGAGGTCATTGCACACGGCAAAAATACACTAATGCGCTTGTTTGGACTTTCCAATCAATTACCGCTCGGCTTATTTCCAGTGTTTCTCCTTTTGCTTTGTTTCCTCCTGCTTGTTTTCTCTCATGCTGTACATCTCATCTTTCTCTCTCTCTCTTTCTCTCTGTCTAATACAGTACAGTTCCCTTTAGACTGAGAGCTGAGCCTAAGACACAGACATATGATTTAGCATTTACTTGGTTCAGCAGCTCCCAGTCAGCTTAATAACCCTTACACACATGCACACGCGCACACACACACACTATAAGTGTATTCAGCTTAATTGAAGTGTTTACTGCTCCTAGTGGTGGGTCTAGTTACAGCAGTTATCACAGTTTCTGTACTATGTACATTAGTATGCATTTGGCAGGTGCTTTCTCCTATCCACTATTTTTAGTGACTTAACCAAAGTGCATTTTTGTCAAATCCATGACCTCTGGACTGCTTTATCACAATGCTTTACCAATTAAGCAACAGGAACAATATAAAAAATTACATAATAATCATTATGTACCAAAAGTCTTACACCTGTTCAGATATGCACACTCATGTTTAAAGTTAAAGTGCAATTTTTTTTGTTACAAAAAACCCTGATTACTGCAGGGAAATTGTATATTCACATGTCTAAATCTTTTCAGTCCAGCAAGAGTCACACCTTCTCTTAGCCTAGAGGTATGAATTTCATTTTGCATAAGGGGACCTGGGTTCAATTCCTCCGCTTGCAAGCTAAATGAAATTCTACCACGAGAAAACATGCTAGTCTTAAGAGTGGAAACCTATTTCTTTTCAAAAGTCAAATCTGCAACAGTATGCAATACATATTGATCTCAAACATTCTTTCAGGCATCCTCCCGTCATTTGTTATGCATACAAAAATTGTGCAAACTGTGCACAGTATATATAGTGTAGTGTATAGTGCAGAAAAAGTACATAATAGTAAGTTATGGTAGAAAATAAGGGTGTAAAAATATACTGGTAATGACAATAACCTCAATATGATATTGTAGATACAAACTCTCTCCACCTCACTACACCCATATTTTAAGAGCGATTCATAGGCCAAACAAGACAAACAAAATAAACAAAATTAAAGATGATTTGATCGATAGCATTAATGATTTAATAAAAATAAAAATCAAGAAATATATCATTTGAGTAAGAAACCATCAAAAAAACAACATGTAACTAACAGAATGAAATAATAGAAAAGGAATATACTGAAACATTATTTTAACCATGATTTCAATGAAACAAGGATGTTTTTGTAGTAGCAGCACATGCATTGATATTCTTTTGCAAATTGCTTCATCAGAACACACAGTTTTTGTCTTTGTAGCTTTTGCACCATGTCTACTTTTTATCCATCCAGAGCTTTACTAATGTGCTTTACCCTCATCTACTGATCAATACACACACAGAGAAAGAGAAAGAGAGAGAAATGCACTCTCTTCCTGATGCAAGTAAAATTACAACCCAACTCAACTAAGCCTCTGGGTACAAACATATCGGCTTCACACACAGATATTGGTGAGCATAGAGGAGCTGAGGTGAATATTAGCAGAGGAAGATCGCTATAATTTCATTTAGCTGTTGATTTACGCAGCTCAGATGGCATGTTTTAGGGTGTAAATCTTTCCAATGGTTCTTTTAGAAAGCCTGTGTTAGCCAGGCAGCTACAAGCTTTAATAAACAGCTTGCTTGAGCAATATGGTGCACCAGAGACTTATTTGCTGAAGCACGTCTACACAAACACAACATGCACAAAAGTGAAAATACGGAAATAAACTCCTGACTTACACATTACTGCACATTGTCTTATTAATACCCGGTGAGGATGATTGTTTATTTATACAGTTTAGCAGAGATTATACACAAATTATTGATCACGAGATGATACGGTTGACAATGAATCACAAATAACAAATAATGGAATCACGCAAATAACCCAATTACAATACTGTCAAACAATATCAGGATAAATCAAAAGCAAAATCATTCAACTTTATCGGCCCCGAAACTCTAAAAAGAACTTTCAGGCTACAGCAAATCAAAGACAACAATACAAGTATGAGATCCAGCCATAAAAATACTCAACCCTCATGCAGACATCACTGACACCTCCCTACTACAGATGCAAATTTCAGCATACGGGTCATAGATCTCAATATATATCTAGTATTTATAAAAAAAAATACATCATGAAACTAGACATGAAACAATCATGAAACAAATCATGATAGATAGCGCTGGAAACATTGTCTGGATGGTGCCATAATGCGATCAATGCATTTAGAAATAAATAGATGGTAAAAGGGGTCATAGACACAGACAAAGAGGAGTTTCGCAGGGCTCCAGCCAGGACACACCGCACCATTATTAATGAATGCATGCAGTGCTGTTAGAACTGGCTGTATCCTCTGGCTGGCCTCAGAAATTAAATCACTGCTTTTAGCCGATGACCTGCAGATCCTGCAGATAACAGCGCAAGAGCCGCTGGCGTTCTGTGTTTTACTACTACTGCCACCAATAAGAAGCAGGAGATTATAAAGGTGCACTACAGCCGAGAGGTATTTCACTGTTGCATTCACAACTGATGAAGTCAAAAAATGTAGTTTGTAAATTCAATGTCTGTTGTCATTTCTAAAATTGATTTTTATGGGGGTTTGGAATGTAATGTATGATAATATCCTTTTTCTCCAGATCACATGATTAAACAAAAGCCAATCCCACCTGTGATTTACCTGACTTCAAATTTGTAACCCTGTGTGTGAAATCCAGGCTAAAGTCTCATCATTTAATAATGAGTTTAGAAGCATCATAGTAGTGATATGATGACAAAAATATGTAACCCGTGTTTAATGCTGTAAATGATTGACTATATGATCGATTTTATAAGGTCAGAAGACACTTTGAAAAGAAAAATATTAATGGATGGTTGAGTAGAAGGAGGAGGTTGCAAAAGACTGGTAAACAGGATGATAGTAGGATGATCTGACTGTATTGATCTTCTCTGACCACACACACACACACCACAGAGACCACAAAGCCAAGTGAATGTCATAGTAAAGCACTTTAATGTATGTCTCAAACACAATATGGAAATCAGTGTTCGAAAGACCATTATACAAAACAAATAACTCAGTGATTAGTGATGATTAGTGAATCAGAGGTTACCATGACGATCAATGATTGACAACTGAGTCTCTCAGCATCACTTTGAGAGGACAGATATAGGATCTGTCATCACCTGGTGTAGAAGATGCAACATTGTTCAGATATATGAAAAGACACTACATATCAAATGCATGAAATTCTTCTGCATTTGTAGAACTTAAACAGGTTCCCTTCTAACATCAAACCGTCAATCCCTATTTATCTGTGATTGGAAGCATCACTGTTAAAAAGCTTATTTAACTATTCTCCTGCTAGATGAGTGAAGTATTTTGCTCTTATTATCAAGAAGTGCTTAAGTTAATTCTGACCAGCACCGGCTAAATCAGATTTTAAGTGTTAAATGTCTTGGACATCTGGGAAATAAATCTTGCTGGAATGGGGTTTAAATTCTGAGCTTACAAACTAAATGAATACTCACTGCAGTTACTGAGGCAAATAGATCAGAACCAAAATAATTAAAATCTCATTCTGAGCTACACGTCTGATATTATTAACCTCCATCTGAGATCTCGAGCAAATACACTCTCACATTTACACAGAAAGAGCTCAAACCATCAGTCCATCTGAATTTATTTAAGAGTGTCTAAAATCATCCTTTTCAGGTGGACACGAGTCATATATATTAAAATATAGTTTCATATAACATTTCTGATACTGCTACAAACTATAACATTTTTATAATAGGTATAAATGTTGAAATATATGTGACCCTTCCCAATGAAAACCCATCTGAAGTCTTCTTTGTGATTTACTGTTTTACATAAAATGTAAAGAATTTTATGTAATACATAACGTAAAAAATATTTTGAAAAAATAACCTTGATATCTTACTACTGATATCTTACTGAATAACACAGACTGAGGCCATGTCAAAGATTGAAATCATAGTGAAATTAATGACTGAAATTAAACTTTGATGCTCATTATCGCATAACTGGATTAGGAGACTTTAGCCTGGATTTCACAGACAGGGTCACATTTGCACAGAAGTGCTTACTGGCATCCTTCAGGCCATGAGATGAAAGTGAGACACAATGAGATTAGCGCTCGAGTGAAACAGGAAACAGATCATGTGACCGCAGATCAGATGAGGTCATGCAGGTCTAATTCATATGCAAGTCCTGATGTACTCGCTTCCTAGCCTCCGTCATTAAAATCCCATATTTTTGTATCTGATGCTGATGGTACTGTGGCTCTTCTGATCATACTCAATCGATTATATTCCCTTTTTAAATTGTGATTTCAGCAGTACTTGAAACACAAACTGTAATTTTACACTGAAAGTTGGAAAAAAAGATCTACACCTATAATAAATGTGCATCAGGCAGCGCATCAAGCGCATTTGACTTTAGTTACTGTATTTAATGAGGATCCAAATAAATGAAGACATGAATTGTAACTGAACATTGGTATCTAAGCATGATAGGATTTCTCAGGAGGTCAGAGATAGCTAAAAAACTAAAGGTGATTTCAGGTCAAACACTGAACAGCAGTAGTGACATGGTGTCCCAACAGGTCATGCAAGCCACATGCAATAGATGCTGTCTCTTCAATAAAGCTCTGTTCCAAAATCTATGGAAACTGTGTTCTGGTTAAAACAAAAGGAGAATCACATATTTAATATTTATGGAGATGTAAATCACAGAATCCATTACAATGGTTTATGAGAAGAAAAATGTTAATTCTTAATGGCTTTGTGTTGTATTATACAACCTAAACCATAGATAAAAATAGTCTAATCTTGTCAGATCGTGCACGGTGCAGGGAGCCGTGCGGTAAAATAGATTCATGTGAATTTAATTACATTCTTAGCCATGACCCAGATGTGTTAAGAGGAAGAAAACTGTGCATTATGACAGAGAGAGAGAGAGAGGCCAAATATTAATGAGCAAATTAAAAGGCAAAGGCAATGTGCAAAAGGAGGTCGAGGGGAAGTGTAAAATAAAGAGAGAATGAAGAATAAAATACGAGATGCTCTATATTTCTACCCTCTTTTCTTACTGCAAAACTATGAATTTGATCCTTTACTCTTCTGCATATATTACTGAAACCCACATCACTGTCTGAGACACACATGCACAAACCTTTCTCTGGTAGATAATAGATCGTGCCTGTCACAATACAGCAGGCTCAAACTTGCCACTGAAGCCAGTGGGGTCGTCCCAAGGGCGTCATCAATGTGTGTGTGTTAATGTGAAACTGTGACGTTATATTTCCTCTAATACTCACACACTTTTACTATCCCTCAAAGGACTCAACAGCGTTTGATCACTAATCGTGGCAGTTACAGAGCTAAAAAAAATTCATGATCTAGTTTCTATACCAACAATATAAAACATTCTTAAAATTGCCCGGGTGGGATTTCAGCATTAATATTGTCATCAATCACAACTGGGTAGGCTTTCTTTAACCTTGAGTCTGTATATCTAAAGCAAAATTAAACTAATACACAAATATCAAAGCATCTGTTTAAGATGCACACTCACAAATTCTCCCCTGACCAATTCAAAGAGCTGATCAGAACAAGTTTTAACAGAATGTTCAAGATTAAAAAGTTAATATTATAGTTTTTTTATGTGGCGGATACGCAGAACAAACAACATGCAGATTATTTTTTAAAACTCATTATAAAAAGATTGTGTTTATTTTTCTGATCTGCTGAAAATGCTATGACATAAAAACGGCATTTAGAAACTCGGCTATGAGAGATTAGCCATCAAACACATGACCATAATACAGGCAAAATTAATAATGAGGAGGTCAATGGAGAAACATACTGTGTATCAACAAAATACAGATCATTTGACATGTTGCATTGAAAACACACCATACTGAGATTCTTATTATTAAAACTTCATTTCAGCAACATCCAATTTACAGATAAAGGATTACGTCATGAGAAATCTTAGACTACGGCAAAGACTTAAGAAGACAAAATAAAAGAATAAAAACAAATTAAAAACAGCCAAATGTGTGCATTTAACTCACATATGTAAAGAGGTCCTGTTTTCCAGTAATGTTTTGGAAACTGTTACATCCACCATATTGATCATTTCTTCATATCCAAAAACATCCTCTTTATCTCCCACCGTATATATTGTAAAAAAAAAAAACCCGCGTTGAGTGCATGAAGAGTCCAGAAGTTTTCAGTTCCATCCTCCAGGTACTTTTAGGGCACTATTTCTCGTTTAATTTTTTTATTATGTACTTTAAGTACTCACATCTCTTAATAGAGATAATACAGAAGTATTATGAGAAAAAGAGACGTAATATTGTACATAAAAAACAACATGACAAAAAAATAGGTAACAGGTGAAACACACCATCCACAGACAGGAAGTTACAGAAATAGGAGCTACAATACACAGTACTTCAAAATAAAAGCAAACCATTTCAATTATTTACAATTAATTTAAGCATTAAGTTAACACCAGTGGTCGCTGTGAGATTTTTGAATGATGTTGTAATATGATTTTAGTTGTTTAGTCCTTGTGGTTTTGTATTGCACTTTGTATTTGTGTGCAGTGCATCTTGTCAGTACATTAGGTTTAACTCAATAGAAGACACTCAAGAGACTGTTGACACAAGCACTTTATTGAGATTCACAAAGGTGTAAACAACAACAAAAGTCTTGTTCTGATTGTTCTCAATAAGAATAGAAAGACGTTTTTCAAGGGCAAAAACTCCCAAGAATAGAGATGAGACAAATATATTAAATATTCATAAAGAAAGTCTGAACCTAAATGACAAGCATCAGCTAAAATATGAAAAATAAAAAAGCACAAAAGTCTTACTCAACCAATGGCTTGTTTGTGAAATATTTAAAACATTGAAGCAACTTTTTACTTAAAAAATTATTCATTTTATAATAATTCATTATTCTTTTAAATACACATTTTATTAAATAATACTGTATGTCTGTTGTTTTGCACATTTCTATTGCCATAAAAACGTTTACGACACTTTTGCAACATTTCTACTTATTAATTTCTTTAGCTTTTACTCATTTTATTTTGTTTCACATTAATTTTGTGACAATAACAAATGTGCAGAAACCAAATGACTAATAATATAAATAATAATTAAAAAAAGATTTGATCTTTGATTATTATGCCACCTGTATTATTATTGATAATATTTTAGAAGAAAGCACTTGGGAAACTACATCCAAGGTCAAAGGTCAGAGTAAGGTGAAGCTCTTTAAACATGCATTTCTCTCCATACTTTGAAAAAATAATAATTTACTATAAAAATGAAGGTTTCTTTTGCATTCTGGTAACTTACTTGTCTTCTGTGTTTCATTATATAATATTTGCATGAATTACTTTTATTTTTTTTAACAACAAAACAATGATTTAATATTAGAATGCCCTGATTTGCTCAGTGCTGAGAATTAAGATCTAACACAATCTTAGATAATGAATATTTTCAGGATTTGTTACTGCTGTTTCAATCCTTTATTAAAATGAAGAAGAAGTATTTGTCCTTTGTGATAAGTAATAATTTTAGAATGATGTAGTGCTTCGGTCATGCATCAGGTCTGCAGTTGCGTACTCGCCTCGAGTATAAAACACTTTGAATAGATGGAAAACAGTAAATCCTATTTAAGACAGTTAAGACTCAGAGGAAGTCATTATTAGAGATCTTTGAGCATCTGAGACCTGTAATGAAAGATGAGATGAGCTCTTCTGTGCTTTTATTAACCTGACAGAGCTTTAGTCAATCTTACCTCCAAGCTACATGTCTAAACATCACACAATGTTTTACACCGGTACTGGAGAGGTATTTCCTTTGGAAGTATAAAAGAAATTTATTTTGTGGCACTTCACAGGATGAAATTGATGCAGTAATGAAAACACAATTCTGCAGTGCTGGTCATTATAAGTCATTCAAGATGTTATTAATACAGATTTCTGGAACAGATTCAGTCAGACAGAAGATCGATCTGTGTAAGGAAAACATGCTCAGGGGGTCTTCAAACTTTAATGACTTATTAATTATTCGAAGGTGCTTCTGTATACCATAAGGCACAGAAAATGAATATCATAATACAGAAAGAAATAATGACATAAAGGGAAATAAAAGGAAGTTTTTTTAGATGCTTCATGCTTTGTGTTTGTAGTATTTGTATAGGATAGAAGACATAGATTAGTCATTCTCAAACTATGCTTTGGAAATTAAATTTCCCACCCATCGATAATTATTCATTGATAAATAATTCAGTTCTAAACATTAAACATAAGATAAATTATCTTAGTGGAAAATCATGAAGTTAAATCCCCATGACTATGTGATAAACCCGTCTAGTTTTATGTGTTTTCTTGGTCACGGTTTAAAACTTGTAAAAACAAGCCTCATCTTGATGCTGCGGTTTTGTTTATTAATGATCTCAGAAAGTCTCAAAGGGAAAGTAATAAAAACACTGAGCCAGTTTATCAGCTGAGAAAAACTCATTCTAAAAGCCTTTCACAAGGATGATCACTATAACTATAAAAACAAAGTTTTTTAAAATAGTTATGAATTTAAGAGAATAGCAAAGTATCACTTTTTGATTGATTTTCCCAAATGATGAATATCAAACACTGACAACCAATCAAAATCCTTTAAAGTTTAAATGTGAATTGAAATGCATTTCAAATGTAAAATTGCAGCACCCAAGCCTTAAATAACACAAAAATATAATACAGACTGAACACAATAATCATCTGTGACACTAAAATAGCATAAATCAGCAGCAAAATTTAAATTTGATTGGCTGGCATAACATAACTTTTTTACATCCTTTAAGAAAACACATTTACAATTTTCCTTTTGGCATTTCATCTGTAACCTCAATATAAGGCAGATACTAAGATGATTGGGAAACTCTGACCTGCAAAAAAGAACCTTGTTTAGAAGTGTGCACATGTAATCAAGTGATGGTTGATATTACTGTAGCACTGTCACTTTAAAAACTTACACCAGCTTCGAATGGTCACTTTCAGGGGAAAGAAAAGCCTCCCAAGCTCAACACTTCTGTGAGTAAGACGGCAGAAAGTGAGAAACCCATTTTCAGCTAGAAACCGTCTCCTCACTTCAGATGATTCCCAAACAGATGATGTCATCTCTTCATGATGTCATCCTTTGTTCATCTAATGTCTGCAAACAATAGCTGTCATGTAAAATGTAGATGTTACACTGTGATCTGTCTTTATATATATCATTGGTTACACATGTTCTTTGTACCAAAAATCTCTAGCTATCCAACTCTTAGTTATTTTAGAATTGATTACACATATGTCAATATTTGTAGCTCCTAATTTAATTTCCAAGGTTACATGTTGCAACACAAGCTGTGAGGCAGTTTTATGGAAAAGAGACCATGGGGAGTTACACACACACACACACATACACAATCTATAAATCATCCTCTTTGTTGCGTTTACTCTGACATTTTGGTTTGTTTTATGGGATGAGAAATGGGAAACCATCAAAGAGACGCACACACACACAGATGTCACATACTCTCTGCAGTAACCTCCACTCTTCCACCTTCAAAGAAGAGAGACATAAAATGGACCATTGGTGTTGTCAGAATTACAGAAAATGTGGAAGTGTGATTTAAAGCTGAAGAGATGCTAAAGTGTTTTTAGTCTTTGTTGAATGTGCTTTAGAGACATAAATGTGTGTATGTGGGGGAGGTGGATGTATGTGTATTTCAGAGAGAGATTTTTAACCCCTAGAAACATCATAAGCTGCCTCGCTGCTGCTACACCTTCATAGACAGATGAAAGAGAAGAAGACAGAAGAGAAACAGAAGTGCGAGCGTAACAAGCAAATTAAGATGAAAGAAACACATAAGTCCCAGTTATCCAGGAGGGGATGCATAAATTCATTATTTAAAAATCAAACACATTTAAAAGACTGGATGCATTATTCAAAACAAACAAACCAAATGTCATGTGTAAGGATCTGACTTTTCTGGGCATTTGAATTATAGATGGTTTTGTCCATAAGTAACCTTTAGTACACATGAAATATTAATGCACACATTCACAAACGCAGCAGGTGATATACAGAGTCCCTCTCATGCGAGCTTGCTCTCTCTCTCTCTTATTGACACAGACATGAAACACAACCACAAAAATAAACCACAATGCTTTGACATCCCCAAAAGTCTATATGAAATGTCTTTGACTTATGGGCATGAACTTTTACCTAATGGAATAGTTCACCCAAATCATATGAAAATAATGAAACATGCATGTGACAACTAGTCACGAGATACATAAAAAGCAATGAGATTTAATGTTATATACGTGCTGCAAATTTTTGGACCTCAAACTGCAACAGTAAATTTCAACATGAATAAACAGAAAATATACAAGCTTTCTATATGTAGTAAACAGTAAAATTGCTGTGCGCTGTATAAATCAGATCACCAGCACATCCACCGGGGATTTTCTCTAGTCTCTTGTGTATTGTGGGTGGTTGTGTTGTTGTCTCCTGGCTTCTGATATGAGTTATGATTGCACGCTTCAATGATTCAGCTATATGCACATGCACATAAATGTTGTGTGCATGTATTTCAAGTGTTTGTATATGTTTGCATTATGGTTTTGTGCATAAATATGAATCAGCTAAACATTTCTCACCACTTTCCCCCCATAAACACATCCAACATGAAGTGACTCTTTAATATCAAAGGCAATGGTCCGCCTGGGGCCCGATAGAGCGCTGTGCAGTTTCACACGACTCCTTCAGCTGCTTCTCCTCTCTCCATCCTCATGAAAAATTCATCCATCTTTCTTCCGCCCTGCTGGAGGGGAGGGGGGGTGAGAGAGAAACGAGCAAGTCACGAACCTCATATTATTCCAGAAACTATTCGAGTATCTCACCCATCCTGCCCCTTTAAATATTTCATAACAACTGCTCTAAAAAATGCTGGGAATGTTGGGAAATTAAATCTGTAAAACTGAGTATGACATATTTAGATGATGTCAGAATATTTCACATGCGCTTAGCTTAATATGTGAATGTTGAATAAGTAACATCAGGGGCTGAGGAGAGGCTGAAGTAAAGTATTTCACAACAACAACTTGTTGTGACCATATTTACACATCCGGGTCAATCTCAGAACCTACCTGTGGTCCTTTTGGTCCTGCTATACTGAGATCACTCCCTTCACCTTCTGGACAAACATCTGTAAGGATAAAGATTACTAAACCATCTGCACAAGTGTGACATTTTGCTGCACTAAGCTTTATTTTATTTACTGAAAAGAAACATTTCAGAAGTTGTTACATTTTTGATAATGTTTCTTTAGAATACTAAGTACTTATGAATTATGCACAATAATACCATTTCTTAAAATTATTATTTCATAAATTTCATAAATTAAGTTATTAAATAATTTGTATAATTATTATATTACAGAAATAATTTATAATATTTTTTCTGTAACTTTTATTATATTTTCCTTGCTCTTTAAGAAAAAATTGTTAGTTAAAAGAAATAGTAGGAAACAGAAATGAACCAGGAGAGAGAGAGAGAGAGAGAGAGAGAGAGAGAGAGAGAGAGAGAGAGAGAGAGAGAGAGAGAGAGAGAGAGAGAGAGAGAGAGAGAGAGAGAGAGATATCCAATCCAATTACTGTTTAACACGAGGTCACACTCCAGAAAGTGTGTAAATGACAGCAGCGGTGTAAAGCTATTTCAACACTTATTATCAGCTCCGGGCAGCTGTGCGATTTAATTGTGTCTGCGTGTGTTAAACTTGCTATCAGCTGTTTGATGCTTTTCTTACCTGCATGTCAAGAACAATGTGAAGCTGTAATCACATTTATATTTCACCTTTAGTGTTGTAAAGTGCTTCTGTTTATTGTCAAACCGGGTTTAGATGTGTTACTGCTCAGTAAACACCAGTTAATTCTAGCCCATTTTTAAGCTTATTCTGTCTCATTTGGTGCTACTAAGGATGCAGAAACAACCCATTTCACCTTTAACACATACACATACCAGAACACACATACACGCCACCAAATCCGTTTGTGTTTTATGATGGGTGACTCATCCTGTTGCATCACCAAAGTGGGACATCTGGGCTTATTTTGTAGATGCCAACAATCTCTGAGCACAAGAAGTCGAAACACGCTCACAGACACACAAACATACATTCAGAATCACACAGTCTAGCTGTGAACCTCGTGTGTTTGAGAGAAACTCCGGGCGGTGGTCCAGACGCTAAATGAAGAACAAAATGATGGTGGAGGGTGTGACCTCTCTGTGCTCTACAGGTCAAACTCACATGGCTATGACATAAAAATCAGAGATCATGGGCTTAGGAAAAACCACAGCAACATTAAAAGATCACACGATTTCTGGAGATAAAATTTTTATGAGGAACAGAGAGTGAAAAGAAAAAATAAAATGGAAAGGATGGAGAGAAGAGGAGAGATCTGGCACTGATGGATGGAACAGATGGCCACTGCGTGTGTGTGTCCATTAATGTGTCCAAGCATTTGGTCATTCACAAGCCCAAAATGTAGGATACCCTGACACACACAAAGACACATATACATTTACTCCAATTAAAAATGACAACAACCAACTGTATTTGATACATTTATCAAAAATATAGACTGAATGTCCGCAAAAGGAGGTTTTTGTTTGTGACTTTTGTACTATACCTAAGTAAATTCACCACACACAGGCAAATAACCTACTGTACCAATACCCACACACAAACCATTTACAAACTCACACTAAAATATATATATTTGAGATATTTAGTCTCCTCAATGTAGGCATTATATAACACATTATACACTTTATTAATATTATTATGTTAGATATTACATATACAGTACAGGCACCAAATATATTTGTACATAACAAAAATGATTAAAAAAAAACATTTTTGAAAAAAAAAATAAACAAGTAAAGTGCTGTTTTCAGAATTGTCACATCCATCTCTTCTCATCTCTTCTCCATTTGTTGGGTATTATTGCTTCTGGTTTGTGTATTTTAATTCACAGAACTCCTACAAAGTATGTTTCCTCTTAAAAAAGTGTTGCAATCCAGAATAGCTGGATTTCTATCTGGAAATCATGTTTTCTGATTCTTGCATGTTTTGTCAGATTTAGTTTTCTGCTGAAGCTAGTTTTGTGCCCTAACAACATAAATCTACATACAGAGAGCTGTTGCTCAAAAAGTTGCATAGTATAAAATAATAGATAAAAATAACAGATAAACTTTTTCCCCCAGTAATTCTTAAAGAATCTTTTATCTGTCGGGGAGTGTATTATCAGAGAAGGAGTTAATGTGCGCTACTGTCTCTCCATGCATGTGTTCTTTCTGCTGTAACCATTAAGAATTCACACAGAGTTTTGCTGTTAAATTTATAGCAGTGGTCTCATAACCCCATGAAAAGAAACTCTCACACTGACAGGGAACCAGCAACAAGAAAAGAAGGTTACACAAACATCTCCAGGGAACAAATTAGTAGCTTCACTCAAAGTACATTTTCTGTTCGGCTGAAAACAGGAGAGCTCTCACGAAACACACGGACATAATGTAACCATTAATACGGGACAGCCAGAGAGAGAGAGAGAGAGAAAATATGGAATAGACAATTTGAACATTTTATCCTGTCCCCTTTGTGTCATTCTGTGGCTCATGGGAACGTTAACACGATATTTTGCAGCAACAGCGTTGGCTCACACTGTTAGACTCACAGCATACGTTTATTTTTTTTTAACTCATTAAAACTCATCCTCTTTTTCGCCTCTCGCACTCTCGCTGCAGTCTAGTCTGAAACACTAACATCACTGGCTTCAGTGTAGATCTTGTTTGTTCTTACTGAAGAATTTAAAGATCCATTGAAGTGCCTTAAAATGCCCAGCTTTGTTTAACATATAAGTCAGGGTGGGACAGTGTGGCTCCTTGCCATTTTAAAATAGCCAATAGTGTTTAGATTACCCCACAGCCTGGAATTTGTTAGAAAACACAAGTGCAGAATGATGTCAAGTTGCACAAGTGACACACTATAAACATCCTTTATAGGGATAGTTCACACAATTTTTTATTATTTTATTATTCATTCACCCTCGTGTAATTTCAAACCTGTATTATTTTCTTTCTTCTGCAGAACACAAAAGAAGATATTCTGAAGAATGTTGGTAATCAAACAATATCAACCCCTATTGACTTCTATTGAGAACAAAACAAATTAGACATTTCTCAAATATCTTAATTTGTTTTATATATACAGGTTTTGAAGATCATGAGGGTGATTAAATGTTTGATTATTGATGTTATGAATGGTTGCATTGCTTCACATCGCTCAACTTGCAGTGAGGACACGGCATTAGATCTCTCTCATCAGGTGTGTCCGCAGGCTTAGATCTCACAGGTTTGACCAGATCTCCAGAACAGTCTGTGAGACTCCAGGCCCCTGTGGAACTAACTGAGGAGAGAAATGGACAAATCGAGCTACGGGCGAGACATCAGGGAAATGTTGAGTAAAATCAAACCTTCAGCATTCTCATTAGGATTACCCAACCACGTTCCGTCCCAAACCCCTGCCAGAAACTCCAGCGAGATAAGAAATTGGTGTACAATTTATCAAACCGTTCATCATTCCCGTTATGCATGTCTGACGGGGAAACAACCTATATTTAGTTTGTGAATCTTCTCTGTTGGAGTGCAATATTATTTCTCTGTCCTCTGAGAATCTAGAGCGTTTATATAAACCACCTGCAATTTGTCTTAGTCACTTATTCTGTGTTCTTTCTTCGGTAAAGTGGCGTGCGGTTTTCTGGCTTTGTTTTATTTTTTCTATTCTCTTTCCACCTTCTTTGACAGAAAGGAGAAGCCAATTAAAGGCTGTAGGGCTCAGCAGAGCAGCGTTTAGTCCTGCCGTCTCGTCTGGTGTTGAACAGAGCAACGCGTGTCTGTGACAAAAAGAGAAAAGTTCAGTATAATTAAGCAATATCACATGACCAAGTGTGCTGTTGTATTGAATTTATAAATGTTATATTATTTATTATTACATTTATAGTTTTATTTTATAGTTTTATATACATATATATTACATAAATGTTCAGCTATGGTGACAATTATTTATGAGGTTGATTCACTGTATTGCAAAGTATAAAGAATGTATTTTATAATGCATTATGTATACAGGCTTTCGAGTGAACTGTTGCTCTGCTTTTCTATATGGCATAAAAATTGCACAAGCACTCATTTCTAATATTTTATTCCCGTCCAGCGTTCTGTTCATTGGTTCCATTCCAGCTTTCTGCCGGGAGTATCTGGAGCCACTCTGAGCCAAAAGAAACCCTCCAGCCTGCCATCCCATAATACCCCTGAGGGTGACTCTGGAACCGTGAAAAAAACTCTGAACTGTAGGCTATTATGATTGGCTGAAAGTAAACTAACTATAAAATACGACCTGATCATCCATTAGCATCAGTGTTGAGGTTGCAGTCCCGCCAATAAAAAACAGAATGAAAGCTGTTTGCGTTTATTGTTTTATTTGAGGATACTTTATAAGTGATTTGTGAATGTAATTTCAATGTCAAGTGCTGGGAAGCTTTAAGTGACTAATTAATCATGATATGCACTTTAATTATGCACTTATTTAATTATTGTAGAATAGCAAATCATGAGTGACCATGAAAGTGTACTAATACTGATTTATTAAAATATCTTCTATCAAGGAATTTTAAAAGCAAATCAGACTTCAACATACTCTAGAGCTAATTTGTCTAGGTAGGGTTGTAGACATTTGAGCTTTTTCCAGCTCTCTAGGTAAAACACACACACACACACTTTTAACTGGGTCAACATGTGATGTCTAGCAGGGAGTAAGAACAATGTGTTTTTAAAGTGAACATTTTTTTTTTTCGCTTTAAAGTGAAAATGAGGCCAATTGCATATGTGCATGCGAATACAGGTATAATGCAAGGTCTATGCTGTATTTTAAGACATGATAAAAAACAACTAAAATATTACAGAATATAAAAGGATAATAAAGTCAGTTAATACTGTATAAAAGGACTGTAAATAGTTCTTGTTAATTATAAACAGGGATTCTATTCTAGTATATGATTATATCTGAGATTCATTCAACTCTCCCACTTTCTCTCTCTCTCTAATATTTGTGGTATGGTTGCTGAATGTTTATTAGTGTGATGAGGCACTTCCTGGGGGGGACAGGAAGTCAGCAGCATATGACATAACAGTAAGATGTCAAACCACAGCGTGATGAGAACTCACATGCACACACACCTGTCACCAGTGTATGTGTGCGTTGCTCGCTCTTGCTCTAAAAGCAGGAGGAGAGAGAGAGAGAGAGATGATTTTCAGCTTCGGATTGTTCACAATGTTTATGATAAACGGCTATATGACTGTCAAAGCAGTTCAGTCTGACATTCAATGTCAGTGTATCCCGTCCGCTCTCTACATCACACAGACTGAGGAAGAGAAAAGACACAGATGCAGAAAGAGAGAAAGAAACAATCTGCTCTCAAAACTTCACTTCAAAGACATTCACAACCTACTGAATTCTGTCATTTTACCCGTGTTTGTTTACCTCCTGAACTTTCCCTGGTTTTATTCATCTGTCGCCAGACGCAAAAACATGTGAAAAGTTTTTCCATCACATCATTATTAAATGGATAGTTCTGGAGCTTGACAGCACTATAACAGCTACAAATCACTAAAGCAGTCTACATTAGACTCATGAACTATATCTCATGCAGAAAGAATCGTCATCATAATAATTTTTGTCATTATTGTTAATGAAAAATAAAATATTTTATTTTTTGGTGTATTTTAACTTGTTTTACCATAGTATCACAAAGCCTCAGTTGGTATGTAACTTTATCCGCTCTAGATTCAGTTGTTGATGTATTGGTAAACAAACTTATACTCTCATAAAGTTATACTCTCACCTTTTGTTTTGTTGGCGCCGCAGTTACAACATTTCATTATAAAAGCAAACAGAAAGAGATCTCAGCAGACTAATGCAATCTCAACCAGTGCACAGACACACCTCTGTGAGAAATTAAACCAAACACACACACATTTCTCTCTGTCACTCCCAAACGATTTATTTGTCTCGTGTTGTTCCTGCATTTTATGTTTTTTTGCATCTCATACTTTTCTCTCGTATTGGAAAATAGATGCATTTTTCATTAGGTTACTGCTACACATACACACGCATTGTGTCTTGTAAGAAGTTGATAGACAAACAGCAGCTTGCAGAGTTCACTTTCACACAGACAGATCTTAATGTCACTGCAGTTCATGTTGTCCTTCCTTCCCGTCATTTAAAATCTGTTCCCTGTTATCACAGCTGACTGCTCTGTCTCTGTCTCACTACTGTCAACCTTTAACAATCTGTTTTTAAAGGAATATTCTTAAGTTATTCTCTATAAATCTGCATTGGGTTTCAGTCTGTAGGGTATAAGAGTCTTTTGTTTTGTCTAGTCGCTTTACATGTGCAAACAAATGGGAAAGAAATGGGAAGTTTACAGTAAATGCACATAACTTGGACCATTTACTCCTAAAAATAAAGGTGCTACATGACGCCATACAGTATAATCAATTTTGGCGTCATTTTTTCCAGTGTAGCAGGTAAGAGGCAGGATGGCAAACAAATGTTTACTGTAAAATATTCAACTACTAAAGGAGAATTTAGTCTAAAATCATTTATATGATTTTTAGGGCCTGTCCAAAATCAACCAGTACGATTCTTCAAATGTTCCAGTTTTGTTGACCATTAAAAGACAAAATCTTAGATATAAAGGTAATTTAAAAAATTACAACTATGGTCTGGAGCCTGTGGGTGAGTGGACAGTGCTCCAGACACATATACAACGCAACTGCGCTATCGGTGCGACGCGAGTTCGAATCCCCATTACCCTCTCTCTCCTCCAAAATAACTTCCTGTCTCTAACTAATAATGCTAATAAAAACTAATAAAATAATACTAACTAATAATGAACAATACTTCTCCATCATTCAAGTTAAGTAAATGTTGTACAAATATATTGCTCATTATTAGTTTAGGTTAGCTAATGCATTAACTAATGTAAACAAATGAGATTGTACTGAACAGTGTTACCGAAATGTTTGAAATCTTTTAAATCCTAAAACTTCTAAAACATTAAAATAGTAACGATTACATGTAATAGTTGCACACCAAAGACCGATTTGTGTTTTTCAGACAATCTCTCTGAACATCCAGTTGGAGGGGAGAATGAAAAGAAACAGAACTCAGTGAGTGGTTTGGGGTTTCCTGTCTATCTTTTGCACTTTTTACCTTTCCCTTTACCACACTCTCAACCTGCACAGCCTCTGAGCTTCAAAATCTGGAGAGTCAGATGCCTTGAATCTCACCCGCCTGCGGGCAGTTCACATGACACCAACACTGAAGGAACCTGAACAAAACAAATGAAACTGGGTACAATTCTCTGTGCAAATTACCAGAGATGTTTAAAAGCAGAGTGTGAGACTGTGTCTAGGGACATGCATCAGACTCATAACCACGTAAACAGGAAGTGAAACATTAGCCATTTACACAGGCCTGGGCCGGAGTCCTACGCAAATGTGCCAACCACAATTTGAGCATAACTGACGATGACATTTTAGTTATGTCACCACTGTGTTTCTTTGTATGTCACCAAGGTTATACCACAAAAAAGATTTTGTTCTTATTTTTTCAATAACAAACTAATTATGGCTATTTTTGGAGCAAGACTAACATAATAAGTGGACTTCAGGGGAAAAAAAATCTAATAGTACAAAGCTGTAGGATATGGTCAATTAAAATTGAAAGATAACCACAAATTAGCTCTTTATCCTCCTTATATGTGTGTGTGTCTGCATCGAGCGCATGAGTCACATCAGAGACAACGTGGAAGGGGTTGTAGCTGGTAGCAGGTGAGCTTGAAGATGAGATGAATGGAGAGAGAGATATAGTGTGACATCCCATTTGTGCCTGAGAGAGAGAGAGAGAGAGAGAGAGAGAGAGAGAGAGAGAGAGAGAGAGAGAGAGAGAGAGAGAGAGAGAGAGAGAGAGAGAGAGAGAGACTTAATGAAGACAGCAGCAGTAAGAGAAAGAAAGACCATTTCTGTGTAATTTCAGGCAATTCGGAGAGAAAAGTGTCCTATTAGGTGACTATCAGTCCTCCTGCCACAAACAGCAGAACTGCAGTACACAAACATGCTCTGTGCACTCTTGCACATCCAAAATAAATGAACACTATGTTATATTTTGTTATGTTTTTCCTGTGATTAAGTCACATGATCCAGATGAAAAGAAATCTTTGAGCAGGATTAGCATCTATGCTGCTTATTAGCATCTTTGTAGGCGTGCAAAAATAAGCCTTCAACATCTGATAACTTTGTGTATATGCACATGTGTGTCTGTGGGGTTGATTCAGGTTTCATCTGCGTTATGAAGACCAAAATGTCCTCACAGTCACATTAAAACCTGAAATCAGCTCCCACGGCTCCCACAAGGAAAACAATATAAAACGTTAAAAAATATAAAACAAAAAATATTTGCAATATTATATTTGATCTACAAAAAGTGATACAGGCCATTGGGGAGAAAAATATGAATCTACAATATATGTCTGTATGTGTATGCATATGTATACAGTAAGACAAACACTTGACAAATACAATGTGAGCTCAGTATTACAATACACAAACATTTGTCAGGTTGGCATAATGTATTGAGCGAGTCTGTTTTTGTGCTGGAGTTTCTATTTGTCTGAGAGACAAATGTAAGAGTCAAAGAGACATTTATTATTAAACTCTGTGAAGACACACAATCAATATGCAGGTGTCCTTTATCACAGAGATAGACACAGACGAAACTGACAATGACAGATAAACCTACTGACATACAGTATGTAAAGCAAAACTGAAGAGCTTTCTACATTAACCGTGTTATTCTGACTAATTTCTGTGTATGTTTTTAGTTAATTTTTTTTTTTTTTTTAAATAGGTGGAACATAACCTCCAATATTGATTTTACACAAAAAGTATCAAGACAAAATAGCCACAGACAAAACTCGCCAACACCATTTCACATTAAATCAAACCACACTGAGGCTAAAAAAAACATCCTGTAAAGTTCACAAACCTAAATGACAGCG
This sequence comes from Beaufortia kweichowensis, assembly GCA_019155185.1. NCBI lineage: Eukaryota > Metazoa > Chordata > Actinopteri > Cypriniformes > Gastromyzontidae > Beaufortia > Beaufortia kweichowensis. Next base: position 10,431,112 of record CM032812.1, on the reverse strand, counting down.
AAATAGGGTTTGGTCATTCACATGCTCGTTTACACAATGAATGTAAAACACTATAATTGTATGTTTTAATGGTTTAATGGCAGTAAAAGTTGCATGTGAATACTGAATGTAGTGCATGTGGTCGTGTTCACCGCACACAGTCTGATGCAGCATCTGTGGTGGGCTTAATGCATTTAATGTCATTTTGTTGTATTTTTTTTATCAACAATTGGTTGATAGTTTACAGTACATGTTCATTCTACATATATAGTAAGCTAAAATCTACTATTGTATTTACTGCTCTGCATGTTTGTTAAACAGCAGCACATATGTGTGCAGCCACACTGCAATTTCCATTTCCTGTCACTGACCTCACAAGACCACCAGAGTTTCCACCGGCAGCGTCCCTTCCTGTGACAGCTCACAACCTCATGCTTGATGGCTCTACAGAGTTTTATTGTAAATGCAACCACAATATAAAAGTGTGAATGTACAAGATTGAAAATGAAATATTTGACACCGTAAGATACAGTCATTTATAAGCTGTGTGAATGACTTTTGCATACAATTAAATCACTGAATAAAACTGAATTGAATGCGTTTTAGCATCTGTTCATGTCAATTGTACATTTCAGCTTAAAATGTCTTCACCTTGGAAAAAGGGAATAAAAACAACAAATACAGAAACAAGTCTATTAGCTCAAAAAATTATCAATTTCGATTTTTGCTCAGCCTCAGCTATTTACAAAGATACAAGAGAGAGAGAAAAAGAGAAGAAAATGTAAGATATTGTACAATTTAATGACTAGAGGAAACGGTTTGTTTTTTTGTTCTTGTTGTCATTGGTCCTGACAGCTCTGTACATCAAAGTAAGACCAGTAAACAGGAACCTGATACTGTAAAGAGAGAGAGAGAGAGAGAGAACTATATTTAAACCCAGTGTCTTAACATCTAAAATATGTATGAAACCATAGAGAATTGTGGTAGAATTTAGATACAGTATGTCACAAAAAACATAAAGAAGAAACAGAGCAAGGCACAAAATCACATTAATGAAGTGATGCTGTATATACAAATGTAGCTCAGGGCATTTACTCTATTTACTCTGAGAAGAATATCTTGTTATTGTATCTGTTTTATATGTTCTGATATTGAGCAGAATGTCCACTGCAGTACAATGCAACATTATTACAACAAATAAGGTTATTTACAATACTTTTGTATTGTATTGTGGAGTAATGACTTTTCGTTCCTTCGACTTTCATTTATATGTATGCGAATGTGTCCGACCGTAGACACAAGCTCATGCTAAAAAAATGAAAATGAGGAGCGAGGAGGCTTTTACATGAGTTATGAACAAGGATACACAGGAGGAAAGGAAAGCAGAGATGCACAAATATGAAATGAAAAACTCCCTCTGTCTCCAGTGGGTGTGTTTAGAGATGAGAAATCCTGCTTACCCATTGGAGGGATCCTCGTGAAGAGTCTGTGCTAAGCTCTTGCTCCTCATTGTTTTCATGCTCCTCTCCTTCACTGTGCGGCGTCTGGTGAATGACTACACGCTCTGTGAAGACAAAGACATGGCATTTAGTGTAAAAATGTCCTTGAAAATTATTTCAAGAAGTAGATTTTGATTTATTAATCAAATAGGACTTCCCAACTCCATGATTGATCTAACTTAACAGATACCTGTGATACTTTTCAGATTCAAAGAGACTATTCTGTGTGTCTTTTGCAGAGATCACACACATACAATATCAGACAAGTTTAGACATTAAAGACATCGGCTACATTACTGTTCCTGTTTCATGCCCTTGCATCATGCATTGTAAGTTAGTAAGTTACATTTTTGTTTGTTTTTAAGAGTGTCTTTTTTCTGTCTGTTGTTCGGTCTGCCAAGAAAATAATAAAATGTAAAATCCATCATTTATATGAATAATAATTGGACATTTTGTTATATACACGATAATAAATGCGCTTTATGATGCCACAGAAGAGCCATTTTTGGCTAATTAGTTTCATAAACATCCACAGAACCTTTTTGTTTTACAAACAGTTCTTTGTAGTGAGAAAAAGTTCTTTAGACATAGTTCTTTTATGGCCTAATACCACAACTGAACCCGACGTTGCTTTTATACAACAGTTCAACAGACGACTATGTAAATAAGTGAAGAAAAAACTAATTTATTTAGGATGCAATGTAATAGACATTCATCACACACACAGTACTACTGCATAGTTTGTATACTTTGCAATAATGCACCTCAGTTTTTTAATCAAATTTACCTGAATTTTTACAGGACTTCTTCATGCGACACACAACTAACACCAAGCAGCAGGTCAACAGGATAGCGGCAGCAGCCAGAGACAAATAAAGGATCAAAGGTGAAATTTCATGGCCTTGTGACTTGATGGTGGAGGATGGTTGAACGGTTGGTCCAACATTGCCTGTATCACATCAGCATATGAATTATACCACTGATGGAATAATTAAAATTATATTGTATAAATATATACAATATATATATTGTATAAATATCATATTGGTATTAGTAAATAAGTGAGTGTGAAGGAAGAATCTTACCTGCAGTTGTTTGTGTGTTATTGCCTTGTTGTCCTGTTGCTACGTTTAAAGTGGTTTTGTTTCCCCTGAATTGATGCAGGGTTGGTATGTCTTGGCTCACTTCACAAACATATTCACCTTTGTCATTTGGAGTTATGTTTCTGAGGTATAGAGTAGAACAGTTCTGTGATGGAATTACGTGATCATTTTGGTACATCAGGTTTTCTGCTGAAACTCTTATATCATTCTTAAACCAAGCAACTTTAGGAGTAAAAGTATCCTTGGTTATTTTAGTCCAGCAGCACTTGATTTCAGCAGATTTTCCTTCATTCACAGTAATGATGTCTGGGCTCTGAATCACTGATATCTCCACATTCAAACCTGTGACTGAAAAGATCAAAATAATACATAGAAAAGTGTGTTGTCTCTGTTAGAATGTGTTTACAGAGAGACAAAGAGCTGATTCAGACAGAGGTTAAAATGTTTATAAATAAAACAATCAAATAAGCTAACTAACAAAGATACAGTATTTAATAAAAATGGCAAAATTATATCCTTATTTGTTATATTTACATTTATTCATCCACTATTCTAAACTACTGAAGTTCATGTGTTATAATGTTTAAAGGTGAATGAGACTAAAGATCAAAGAAAATATTATAGTCCAGATACAGGAGACACAATAAATGAATGGCCATAATGGCCATTTTTAATTGCTCTTTGTTGGTATTTTCAATCGTTTTATATTGTTCCTGCAGTATATACATACAAACTCGGGTGTTACTTTTTTCAATATCCCTTAATTGAGTCAAAAGGGTCCGTATTCTATAACAGTACGTTTTAAACATCCTAAAAATATTTTACTGTAACTTATTTACTGCCTGACTCAAAGCACAAGACATTTAAAATAGGTCATTGTTTTAATAACTGTTTGCACTGCACTTCATAAACATTTTAATGTTGTTGACCTCCAACCAAAAAAAGCGGCAAGTTACTCTGTATCCATGTTTCAGTACTATGTGAAGGTATACATCACATCAAAAGTGAAATTTTATTCAACCACATAATACTGATTATTCTGTACAATATACACAACAGCAAAAAAAATCGTATTAATGGTCATGTCGTTTAATAGAATTTAATGGCATTCATTAAAATGGACCAGAATGAAACAGGAACATACAAAGAAAAAACATTTTCATCAAGTCTTGTATTGTTATTATCCAAGATATCTTGTTATCATCTGTGCTGGTTTTTCTTACCTCTGAAACAAAGACATAACATGAGCAGCCCACAGATGAGTTGAGAGGATCGCTTCATTTCTCAAAAGTGTCTGTTGAGAGTCTTCTTTATGTTGCTTTACTCCTACAACACATGCACTCACATACGAAACATCTTCAGAATCACCGTTCCACACACTATTTCTGACACAGTGAAGGTCTGAGTTAACCACAACACTGATCTCTTACTCTCTCCTCCACCCCCAGACACAGCCATACAAACTCACTGCATAAAAACACAATACAAAAGATTTATACAAATGATTGTTTATTGTTACATAATAAATGTAATATGATTTAATTTTGCAGTTTCAGATTTACTCTTAGCCTTTAACAAACTGCAAACGAAGCATACAGGAAGTGACATCACTGATCTGATGAGCCCATCTGTGTGTCACAGAGCTGAAGTGATGCTTCCGCCCACAAGAGAAGCTGCATCTTCATCCTTGTTAGATGTTTAAACCGTCACACCTTCAGCGTCCAGAACCACAACAGTCTCTTTTACTTCCTCCTTTTTGTCTTTTTCTTCCTCGGTTTCCTCTGCAGTTTTGGGTTTCTCTGTGGTGTCACTCTCTTCCTCCTCTACAGAAGCATTTTCACCCTGTTTTATATCTTCAGTGTCATTTCTGTGTTTATTTTCTGATTCCAGAACTTCTTCTGGTTGCTCTACTAATGCTTCTGATTGAGAAAACAGGAAGTCAGGAGGATCTCGTCATCTACAGATATGATTTATTAGTAATTGTCTATAAAACAGTTAATTCCAGTGCTTGATTCTGATTGGTCAACAGTTGTTTTTATTCATGACAAAGCACATCTACGAGCGCTTCACCCAATAATTCTATGCATCACTGCACAGCACTGTTAACAACATACACACATATCACAGTCACTCAGGGACTATTCTGTCCAGCGGAAGGAAGACTTTTAGTCATTTTACTTTATGAAAGTTACATTAAAAATTACATTTACATTAACATTTAAAGCTTTAATATTTGCATTGTGTGGTGTTTCATAAAAGCAATAAGGTATTATTGGTTATGTAAGAAACTGCACTGATTCTGACCTTTAACAAGTTCACAAAAAGGACAAAACAATTTATTAATGGTTATGTGTGATAACATATGACTCTGTATGGTGTTGTTAAGATAATGACTATATTTTAGTCCATCTCTGACCTTGAGGTCACACCCCCGTGCTAAAAGACTATTTGTTGAGGAAGTAAAAATATCCATGTACTCTAAATATCTATACAATAAAATCATCACACTTTTTCGCTTAAAAAAAAAAGCTGTAATATTAAGATTTAGAGCTGGTTGCTTTAGTTTAAGGTATATATCGATCTATGTTTGTCTGCAGAAAGATGAGCTCTGTTCATGTGAATGTTCAGTGAGTTTGTGTTGTGTTTCACAGTTACCTGCTTCTGACGTGCTGGCTCTTTTATCATCTCTGTTTAGGTAGAAGAATGCCAACAGCAGACTGAGGAAGGGCAAACATCTGAAAATGTAAATGACCACAATGTCCCGCAAATCACCTGTGAAAAAGCCGAATTCAATACTTTTACAAACCAAATTAAGTCTTAAGGAGAAATTGTGAGTTGTGAAATTCAAATAATTTTCATAACAATCAAAATCAATTGAATATTGATCAAACATGTGTACAATAAGAAATGTACCATATTCAAATATAATCCTACTGGTTTCATTTGGAGAATCCACAGAATGTCCTTCCAAAGAAGTTTCATCTTCTGGATTCGTCTTTGGGCGGTCTTTTATAACTGGATTCTCTTCAAAAACATAAAAGTTCATATAGATGACAACAAAATCTGTCTTATTTTAATATGCAATCTGTGACCCAAATGCCTTATGGACCAAAAGTGATAGGTCCTATACTTGTAATCTGTCAGCCAATCGCATGCTCCCCAACCCTAATGTACATTATACATTTAAATATAATAATTTAAATATAATATTTAGATATTACACATGTAGATTTGTGATGTGCTAACATGCTGAAAGTTTACTTACTATTATAATAATAAATCAGCATTCATTGATATTTGGTCATCAACCTGCTCTGACTGCTGGATCTCACATAAAACATCTGAAATAAGAGATTTTGAATACTCACTGACTGTTGAGACACAGCTGACTACTGGTACCACTGATGTTGGGTCAGAAATTATATGAACACTGTCTGTAAAACAGGAAATGATTTAGAGAAATTATCAATGTTACAGTAAATATTCAAGTATATATTATACGGTAAATATAACTTTTTTGTTATGGTATTGTGATGAGGTTGAATCAGTATGGCAGAATCTTACCTTCGGTTGTTACATGAATTTGAATGACCATTAAAACGGTTTTGTTTCCCTGAATTGATGCAGGGCTGGTATGTCTTGGCTCACTTCACAAACATATTCACCTTTGTCATCTGGAGTTATGTTTCTGAGGTATAGAATAGAACAGTTCTGTGATGGAGTTACGTGATCATTTTGGTACATCAGGTTTTCTGCTGAAACTCTTATATCATTCTTAAACCAAGCAACTTTAGGAGTAAAAGTATCGTTGGTTATTTTAGTCCAGCAGCACTTGATTTCAGCAGATTCTCCTTCATTCACAGTAATGTTGTCTGGGCTCTGAATCACTGATATCTCCACATTCAAACCTGTGACTGAAAGAAACAAAATAACACACAGGAAAGTGTTGTCATTGCTGATTTCTTAAATGTTCATAGCAGAGCACACAAGAAAAAGTAAAAATATGAACAAACTATTAATATGACATGTAGAAACATATATAGAGCTGTATGAATGAACACTCACACACAATGAACACAAAATAAATGTGCTTCATGATGCCATAGATGAATCATTTTGGTTACATAAAGAACCTTAAACATCTGAAAAAGCTTTCCGTTTCACAAAAGGTTGTAAAAAAAAAAAGGTTCTTTAGACTATAAAAAGGTGCTTTTAAGAATCTTTAACAGAAAGGTTATTTGGAAAACCAAAAATCCCTCATTTGAACTTTTTGAAGCACCTTTATTTTTAAGAGAGAACTCAGTAAGAGATCATCACAACAACATAAAGATGTAACTAGAAAGACCACCGAGGTCAAACTATGAAAATAACTTGTGTTAGATAAATGATAGAAAAACACATTATGGTACAGAAATAATGAAATTAGTCAGATCTTTAAAGTACAAGCAGAATTCATTTCTGTGTAAATCAATTATAAACCGTTGATTAATGTATGCATGGACATTTTGCACAAACGATTCACACAACATAAAAACCAAACTGCATGAAGTTATTAAATAAACTAAAGATCTATCTATTGTAATTATTGTAAATATTGTAATACCACAAATGTTTCTATTGCCAAAACAAACACAAAGCACGCGTTTCTCTTTCTGTACTGTCGCTGCGTCTTTTCGCTTAACAACCATATTGTTGACCGTTGAGGGCACTTATGTGTGGACTTACCTCTGGAACAAAAGCAGGACAAGACGAGACCACAAATGAGAAGAGAGGAAAACATCATCCTGAGTATCTAAGGACAATCTAAACTAACATCATCTCATCAGCATTGACACACCCGCTCACAATAAAACACACACACACACACACACACATAGAGAGAAACATGATTTCCTTAAGTCTCTCTGTCTGTGTGGCCAGAGGTAAACAGCATGGTGCAGGTGCAATCTGAAAAAGAAGTGTTACCCATGTTACCCATAATTCTTTGCAACACTTTTAATGTGCACATTATCACTTCATTATCACAAAATACTAGCAGTGTAGATATTCTGATATATATTTGATAAATTTTTTTGTTAGTATCACAAAAGAAAGAAAGTCATACAGAAATGTGACCGTGTCTCTGAAACCCAGGCTAAAGTCTTGTAATCTAAGCTTGAGATACTGAGCCTCAAAGTTTGAGTCATTCATTTTACTATGATTTCAATCTATGACATGACATAGTCAGTTATAATTTTATAGAATGTAGATTGATTTTATGTAGAAAACAGTCAATCACAAAAACGACTTTAGCTGGGTTTTCTACAGGCAGAGTCACATATTAGGGGTTAATTTTGCTTTTTATAAATCTTCTTCTTTCACCCAACACACTATGGATACTTTTAGCCATAATACACATTTAGCATCCCATAATACTATGATTCATTGTCATTGACTTCATTTAAGATTCCTGATGTTAACCACCACAAAAATCTCTAACATCTATCACTTAACCATATGTTCTTATTTCTCTTGCTAACTGTGTGTGTTAATTCAGTAAACTAAGCTGTGGTTTGTTTGGTTTTGACCTTCGGCACATAACTGCCTTCTCAGGAGCATTTGTGATGTCACAATGGTTGTTTTTCTGTGCTAGTTTGGCTACTGCTGTATTTCTTAGAAAGGAAGAACACACAATGATTTACATCTGTTCGGTTCATAATGACTTTGACAAAATACAGGTCATGTTTTTAGTGTTTCTGTAGCTCAGTTGGTATAGCAGCGGTCATGGGGTAGAGATCAATCTTAGGCTTTAGTGGTTGTATTACCATGACAAATGACTGACAGGAAGTCAAACCAAAGTGTATCAACACATTTAAATGTGTCTTTCACCTTTTAAATCTTTTTGTCTCTCATAGGTATCAACTAATATAACAATATCTTCAGTTCAATATTATTTTTAAATGTTTTTCAGCTTTCTCTGGCTTCCTGAGGACTTGACAACAGCATTCTGACATGAAATCATTAATGCAGCATTTCTGCTCTCCACACAGTGATATAGCATTATATCTTTGACAGTGAAGAGGAGATGTAGGAATACAGGAATATGTTCTCATCTTCAAGTCAAGAGCCTTTAAGAACACATAGCCTTTTGCACATGCTCGTACACTGTCTCCTAGCAACCGGGGAGAGAGAGGAGAGAGAGAGAGAGAGAGAGAGAGAGAGAGAGAGAGAGGGAGAGAGAGAGAGAGAGAGAGAGAGAGAGAGAGAGAGAGAGAGAGAGAGAGAGAGAGAGAGAGAGAGAGAGGGTGTCTGATTGTGGCAGTTAAATGGTGGGCAATTGAATTGTGTTTCCGGGCACTCTAAGTCTGACGCTTCACCCACATCAAGCACCTGATTTGTTTACACTCACATTTCGCAGATATAGTGACCTACACCCTCGCCCCACTTTAGCAGAGATATTTCAATTTAATTCAGTTTCTCATAGTATATAATAAAATAAAACTGTATTTTTTAAACTGTAATAATATAATAAATTGACACAAATATCCTTCAACAAAAAAAAAACATTAAAAAACATTTCACTCTATTTACTTTCTTGATAAATGCTGCTACAGAAGCCATATTGATGTCTAGCTCAGTTCTGGTACTAAACACCCAATTTCACGTTTAATCAACTGTCTCACCCTAAAATTTTTCTGTAAATGTGTCACATTATAAAAGTTAAACGGGACGCAAATGGCATTTCATTTGATCACGTGCGTCTGGTATAAATGTTTCTTTCCTGCATTCTGAGAACCTGGTTTTAAATTATTCACAGAGAGGGAGTAAACCCTCTTGTGTAGAAGCAGAAAATCTACTTTGGAAAAGGAAGTGGATTTTGTTCTTAATCCATTGTGAAGGGGAAAGTCTACAGAGAGGTGTGAATCAACATCACGCTTAACTTATATGGACAGCGTTAATCTCACAACAGCAGTAAGAAATACTTTTTCTGACGACGTGCGTGTGGTGCTAGGGGACTGTGAGCACAGCAGTTAGTAGGGGTTTGCTGTGCATTTGCTATAGTGTTAAACTAAGGAGGTCTGTATGATTGCTTACTGACACAATAAAAAAAAACTCACTTATCTGAGGCTCAGAACTTTCTTTATTATTATGCAAAAAAAAAAAAGGGTAAGCATTTATCCCTGGGTCAGTATCTTCGTGCACCTGTCAATGAGAAGCTGAAGGTACAAATTCTATATCAGGAATGTTACATTACTATAATTTGTAAACATAAGCATAGATTATAATTACAAATGGTGTGTATTTAATATGATATAAGTAAACGTGTATGTCATTGCAGAGTTCCTTTATTAGTCAAGATTGATGTTGCTCTCAATGAACATACTGCCTCAAAGGGATAGTTCACCCAAAATGTGGTAATCTTCCAGTACACCGTAATGTTGTTCAAAACCTGTATATTACTTTCTTCTGTGATAGACAAAAAAGGTATTTTGCTAAATGTCTTGATGGTTTTGTGTCTATACAATGGAAGTCAATAGGGGTCCAAGCTGTTTGGTTACCAACATTCTTCAAAATATCTTCAAAATATGTTCTGCAGGTGAATAATGATGAAAGAATTTTCAGTTCTGGGTAAACTAGTCCACCTGGAAAACCATTATTATTTTCTTTATAGTGTTAATGGATTTGTGGCAGAGACATATAGATGTTTGTGTGTGCATGTGGTTTTCTCATACATGACACTAAAGCATTTTCAGTGAAGCGTGCACACACACAAGCAGAGATGTTAGATGTTTGTGTATTCTCGCTAAGTGCTGCTTTTAGCGTAATATAATTAATCACACTGTACAGCAACTTCAACACATACATCACATGGCTCTTCGTAATGGCAGAATAATGGCATATTCAGACACAAGCAGCATCAAATATTCATTACTGACATCTGCTCTCAAAAACAAACAGGGAATATTACAGGAATAATTCACCCAAAAACAAATTTTTTATCATCATTTACATCCCCTCATGTTGTTTCAAACCCTTGTGACTTTCCTCTGAGGAATACAACAGTAGAAATTTTGAGAAAAGGAGAAAGATTGTGACAGATGCTGTTTAACATGCAAGAAAGGATGCAAAAGCTCTATAAGGCATCATAGAAATGGCCCATATGGTTCATGTAAAAATTAAAGTCATATTTAAGGCATAAAATAGCCATGTGTAAGAAACAGGACAACATTTACCTCAATATTTGTTTAAAATCTCTTTTCTGAATGTATAATGAATCATGAATCAGACTAATCTGGTTCTTAAAGTCAACATTCTGTACTCCATAAAATTTACTCCTCATCTGAATTCCCTGTCTCTCTCTCTCTCTCTCTCTCTCTCTCTCTCTCTCTCTCTCTCTCTCTCTCTCTCTCTCTATACACACAGCTGTTTAAGATGTGCACTGTCCCAATGGGATGTGGTCATACAGGCACACAGGTGAAGTGTTACACAGCCTCCAGCTTTCATTCCTTTGGGATTTTCTATTTAATCCCATTTAGAAACTCCCAGATTCACATTACATTACCAATGAATCCTTTAACTGTGCAGTGCAAACTCATTACACGATTATCAGCACAGGAACATCTGATTTATATGCGGATTTATATGCTCATTTGCCAATTTTCTTTCCTCCTTTTTACTGATTAATTTTTTTTCCTTTGAGGGGATGGCAGTTTCTAAAAAAGAAGATAAAACTATATACCCATTTCCCATAATGCAGAATTTTATAAGGAATGTGAATTTAATAGGAAATTTAATCACATCAAAAGTGTAACAAAATATGCTTGTTCTTGTCTTGCAGAGGTAAGGTGAATATAAAATGTAAATTTTAGATTTTGTATCCAGCACTATACAGGATAAAGACAGTAGAACAGTGTCCCCTGTTGGCAAACCATCAGACCACTTCACGCTACAGACCAGCAATAAAGACCAAGCAATAAAACAACTATATCTCATACAAAAGTTAATGAATAAAAAGTAAAATATCACAGAGATATTTGGAAACATAACTGAGCTGAGTTAAATTAAACAAATTGTTGAATCGTTGTATTACCACCTGAACGTCAATGAATTAGAACTCCCAAAGCTAACAACTTGCTCTTCTTTGCTGCGTTACTTACTGCTGAAATACAAATATCCATCCACCACTGTGAACCATTAGCTGTTTACCAATAAAACCAGTACAAAATTAATTTCTGTATTGTGTTTTGGATCTTATCTCACTTACATTTAATGGCATTCTTGCCAGGTAACATTCAACCGACACAACCCAACACATTACCAGTACAGACCCACAGAGACCATCATAGTCTCCATTAAAACCAATACAATTCCCATTATAAGCATTAAATCCAGTACAATTCCTCTGATAGTTTCTATTGTCTTTTAAGCAGGGAAAGCACACTAAAAAGAAAACTTGTTTAATCCTAACCAAAGGTTGGAAAGGGACAAGATATCCCATATACCAACACCAAACTTCACAGTTTAATGGTCCAAGCTGTGTCTCACAGACATGCTTACTAACCACCTACCTGTGGTGTCTCAGCAATACTGTTGTGCTTACTGACCATTCTTGTCAAAGATTCATGTTGTATCATGGGGGTTTAAGACGGAAAAACAAGAAAAAGATCAGTTGGCGAGCCATTAAATTCCTGAATTCCATAAATGCGGGTTTAGTGGACAGAGTATGTGTGTGTGAGTTTCTAAATAAGACCAACTTTGGGGGACACGAAAAAAAACTTTGCAAGCTGTCAATGTGTTTGTGTCGTGTACAGCAGGATCGAACACACACATTTATTCAACAAGCATATCAACAAACTCTCTGCTGAGTTTAAGGTGCCCTTGTAAAAGGGTTTACAGGGACGTCCTGCCTGCGATTAATCACTCTAAAAACCATCCATAATCCAGAGACAATAATTAGCATGATAAATCTGCTGCCGGAAAAAAACCTTAAGGTCATATTTCATCAGTGAGTAGTCACTAAAACCACAGCAGTGTCTGAACAAACTTGTTTAAGGCTATTTATGTTTGATTTTCTTCATTAAACATTGCTTTGTTGGTCCTGCCTCTCTCTCCTCCTTTCTTCTTATCAGTAAATCATTAGCAATGATGTGAAGTTCAGCTCCTTGTAATTTCCTGAATCTCTCTCTAACACATCACTCTGGATACTAACATGTTCATTTAAACACTAATCACTACTTTATGTTGTGCCATCTTTCATCAGAATGACTCTCGTTCTCCCTCAGTCACTTTACTGATTGACATTCAACAACTGCGGTAAAAACTGGGGTTACGTGGGACGAATCTGTAATATCTGTGGTGGTAAAATAACCAAACTATCAATGAAAGTGTTTGTTCTTTACATTTTGCTACACTGTACACATTCATCTACATACAACAGAGCTTTTTATTAACAACATGAGCTTGGTTAATAGATTCAGTGTGATGTCAGTGATTTGGCAGGAAATAATATGCACACAGTATAATCCTAAATACACTTTATTCACAGATTCTGTCTCTCTATTAGTCTTTTTCCAACACATGCATATTAAATTTCACTGATACACACTCAAACATGATCCCAGTTTCAAAAGATGCACAAAAAACCTGCAACTTTCTACTTTACAATGATACGCTTACACATACACATACACAAGACCTAATTCACACACACAATGTCTGTTATTTACACAAGCTGAAATGTATATTTAAGAATGATACACATAGAGACCACAAAATTCTTATTTCAATAAAATTTTACAAATACACACACACATCACACAAAACTATTATACTAAATCACATCTACATGTTGGTTAGAAGTACTTGCATACTGGCTATTTTAAAAAATATTTGGAAAATTGTGTTACAGTACAACATTCAAAAACCCACAATAAATGAGAAGTACAGCCGGTCTGATTTGATTCTCACCCTAGTATACAGCACCACCATGTGTCCATAGACACCTGCTACACATCTATCTCTCATTCATTACCATTCTAATGAGAAAAATCTGTATTCAGTATCTCCTACCTTATTAGTGAACTTATTATAGATTTCACCAACAGCTTTACCCACAAACATAAACGTGTGAGTTAATAAATAACTGGACTTATATTTTTATTATAGTACTTCGTCAGTTTTTTCCACTTGGATCAACACAAAACACGTGCTTTATATTGGTGTGGGTTTTTGAGGACTCCAGACTTCAATTCAGAAAACTAAGTAAATTAGGATTGTTTGTACTGATGAAGGAGGGTTTAGATTATGGTTTGTAGAGCTTTGCAAATACACATAAATAAAATAAATGTTGTACCTTTTGGATGAAACTTCAAGGCGTCAATCATTCTCTGACTGTGGGATACGACCCTTTGAACAAAGGAGAAACGTGCCAACATCATTTTGTTTTTCTGATTATGCACAAGATGTAACGTATTTTTATAACATTATTTTGCATCAGTTTTTTGTCTTTAACCTTTGGACGTTAATGTAAATATTTGAAAGTGAAAACTCTTGCCAGGGTGAAGTTTTCTAGAAACTCCGTTTGCAGTGCTGTCGTAGTAGACGCTGAAACCAGAGAGCTTTTTTCAGACTTCTGATTGGCCAACATGGCTTTACGGTTAGGATTATATCGCCACCTGTTGGTTTGGTCTGCTCTTGATGGTGCCTCATAGTGTGTTTTCGTATTTTAATGAGTGAGATTTACGGGGAAGAAAAACTCCGTTTTTAAAAATCCCCGTGTACGTGTGGACTAGGCCTTAGAATAATAGCAAACTCATGAAAACTAGGAATAACACTATATGAATGTTGTGAATAAAACGTTCCTAAATATGTTATGTTTGAGCATTTTTAGTGTAGTCATGCAAATGTTCTTTTGTCATTATTTCAAGCGGCTTTTTGGGGTCTCACCCTTTAAACAGATACCCTTCTATTCTGGACTCATATTGGCTTTTTTATTATTTCAAAAATATTTATAAAAATAATAAATATATTAAGAAATATGTTATATTCTACAGTAACATATACAGTATTACTATTTAGTAGCCCCTTACAGCATCTTAATACGTTTCTCTTTGTATTACTGTACTGTGTCTTTAAATGATTTCCGAAGGTAACTCGGAAGGCAAAGGGGGTGCACGAGACGCTGCGCGCGGCCGTTCCCTTCTGTGGACACTCCGAAAAACAGAGGAATTACAAAAGGTGGATGTACAACACACTGAAAGATAAACTTACCATGTCTACATTCAGTCGTAAGGTGAGCGTTATCACGTCATCTCTCGCATGCACACAGTCAGCTTTACTTCTGTGATGTTTATCTGTCACATAGACACAGTACAAAGAGGCTTTTGCGAAATGAACCGGCGAGAAGTGTTGAGGGCCCGGGAGCGCGCCACCGTCGCATCCGTCTCACAGCCAACTTTACGCCTTCGTCACCCGTTCCTTTACCGCATTTTAAGACGTTTCTTTTCTCGAGGGTCCTACCCCCGCAAACTTTCCCAAACTGATCATCTTTTAATAGTAAATGGCTGTTAGTAGAAGCGCAGAGACCGTGGTTGACTGGCCGGCCGGCGGGTGGGCGGAAGGCGCCGGTTCCTCTACGGTGTCTCTTAGCTCCGCTCCCCGGCCGTAGGTGTAGGCAGAGCCGCGAGCTCCGCGCAGGGACAGCCCGGTGCGGAGAGGAGACCGCAGCTCCGACACGGGTTAAAAAAGCACGAAAACCCTGCACGTTTTAGGCACAGAACTGCAAAGAGATACAATGTATCCACTCAGCGGAAGTTTAATTGTGAGGTCAGCGTGGCGGGAATTATTTTGTAACATTTCACGAGAGTTTATTGTGTGAGGAGATGAAGCGGGCGGGTATTGCAGGGGCCTCGGCTACTTTGTTGCTCGGGCATTGTTGTATGTACATGCGACCTTAAATTACAATGCAAGAAATGAAATTGAAAACTAGTAGGTTGACATTTTAAATGAGTGTCACATTATTTATTCGTTATGCTAACTAATAACCGCGACTAACTGACAGCATGCATCAGTAATGTTGGTGGCCATATTTCTGCATTCATAAACAGACATTGGCGGGTTTGAAGCATCGCAGTGCACGTCACTAAAACACCTGTTCATACCCAATGGCAAGTGTTGCTAATATACTTTTTAAAGCATGTTGACTAGTGCTAAATTATTGATTTTCGAGAGTTTTGCGATATTTGTTTAGTTGTGTGTTGACAACAAATCTTAAATTGTATGAGAGAACGTTCATGCCTGGTGACAATTTTGGGTTTTTTGCTGAAGTGAAAGGTTTTTGGCTTATAAGATGGCTTTGTTTTGTAATGTTTGTTCTATGCTATTAAAATGTAGTGTAATATATAACATGTACCCTTTGGGCTCTTATCTTTGCGCCCCTGTTATGGGAAGGCCCTCTGTAGTACTGGAGCTTAGCTTTAAAAGGAGAGATGCAAATTAAAATGTTTTTAAAAAGCATTAATTTTGCATTACTGTAAAAATATTACTTTATGATTATTTTCATAATATAACCATAGGTTTAAAGTGCATGTGAATAGATGTTAATAATGCTTTCTCATTGCATAACTGTCAGAAAAATAAATTCTATATGAAACGTAGACTGTGGTAATTGTTGTTGAATTTACTACCAATTGTACCTATGTTTACACTACAGCTGAATGTGGCCCAAATGTGATTTTTTTTCACACAAATGATATCTGACACATTTATTGTGACATTTTTTTTTCATATTGTGACAAATATTGTCCACTTTCATATGTGGAAATTGTGTGTATCAGATTTGTTTACTGTGTGCATTTAATGTATGTATATTGATTATATGGTGTTTTGGTCATAAGTAATCTTTTTAGGTAATGTTTTTGTACTTTAATGATATTTCTTTCAACTATTTTTAGATTTAATTTGTCTTTTTTACAGTATTATCATATTGCATAAGTATTGCATATCGCATTTTTCTTTAATATCGTGTAGCACTAGCGGCAAATATTTTCTTAATTTTTAAAGTTGACATGCTTATGTTTTCCTAGTCCAACTGGGTACCCTTAGCTTTACTTAATTTACATTAACATTTTTGCATTCATCAGACACTTTTATTTGCAGTGCATTTAAGGTACATGTGATAAGCATGTGTGTTCCCTCTGAATCTAACCCATGACCTTTGTGCTGCTGACACAATACTCTACCAAGAGCTATGTGAACATAATTATTTGCATTCAGCATTTTATACTGTAGAACGAAACTTGTGACCCAAATTGGTGTATTTATTGAAAAATTTATTTATCTTTTTTTTAAGTACATAAGTGTCAGTCATTTAAATAATGAGTAAATCTGTTTTCTCTATTTTTAGGATGTGAACAAGATCACCAGTGGAGCTTCTCCATGCACCTACATCCCTTCCATTCCGACCATCTAGAATGTTCCTGAAGACAGTTCCTCCGGCGGTGGCTATTCACTCAGAATGGAGGTCCAGTAAAAGCTGCAGCCTGCCTCTCTTTTTCAATGACAGTGCCTCCGACAGCGACCTCGCCTCTGCTAGCGGCACCCCCATCCCACAGAAGATCCAGATGATCATCGAGAGCCTCCACAGCACCCAGTCTTCGGACATGACCGACCACGCGCATTCCAGCCACGAGGCCGGCTACAAGGATAAAGCGCGGCTCACGGACACATCTGTGAAGTCCCGGCGACCGGATGCCAAGCGGCAGACTACTGGGTCTCAAAGTGGAGATGATTCGGACAGTGACGATTCTGTGGACAGGGGCATCGAGGAGGCCATTCAGGAGTATTTGAAGGAGAAGGTGGACCACAAGCGCAAAGGGGATCCAATGACACCATCTCCAGCGGCCAAACTTCAGCGGAGAGAACCGAGCACCCCAGACGTGACTAAACAGCCCACACATTCCAGCGGAGGTAAAGTGCTGACTGCTAGCAATCATATTCAGAGAACCTTAACTGGTACCCAGTCCTTGAAGAAGAAAGTTAAGAAGAAAAGACTAAGCAAAGAAAATCCCTTTAAGAAAGCAGAAGCAAGTAAAGGATTGCCTGTAAGAAGTCCTGCTCTGTTCCAAAGTAAAAAAGGCTCTTCTTCATCTTCTGAGATGGACAGATCTCCACCCCGTCTTGTCATTAAAGAGGAATATCAGGACTCCAGCAGCGATGATGGAATTGAAGAGGAGATTCAGCGATTCCAGCAGGAGAAAAAAGTAAAACAAGAGGGTGAGAAAGATACCACAAGATCTTTACAGCGAACAGAGGACTCCGATTCCAGCAGCGATGAAGGAATTGAAGAAGCCATACGCCGCTTCCAGGCAAAAAAACACACAAAGAAGAATAAGAAAAGTCCTCTAAAACCTGCCCAACTTGTGCCTGCACAACGTAGCAAACCAGCTGTCGTTTCTCCTGAATGCACGAGCGCTCAACCACTCAAAATGCTTTCCAAGAAGAACAATAAGAAGAAACTGACAACCAAAAAGTCAGATCTCTCTGCCCCACTGACTATAAGCCACTTTATAAACAAATGTTCATCCCAGGGCTCTAAAGTTAAAGGACTCACAGCATCGCCTACCCTTCCACGACCAACAGACACGGAGCATCATATCCACTCCAGTTTAAATGTGAACACTGCTGAGCTGATGTGTGCAGAAGCCATCCTGGACATCTCAAAGACGGTCATGCCCGAGGTCTTTGAGTCCAACTTAAGTATTACTAACAGAAATGTTCTTCAGACTTCAAGTTTCCCCACTCCTGCGCTATCTGATGACAAAAGCAACGACAGCTCAGTCGACAGCGAGGATGGGATTGAACAGGAGATCAGAAAATTTCTGGAGCTCAAAGCGCAGATGAATAACGAGCCTTCATTATGTTCTGGAGACCCACCATCAGACAAAGAGCCAAAGAAAAAGGTGAAGGAAACTCAGCCGAGTAAACCAGCCAGGCTCTCCTTATCAAGAAAACGCAAATTTAAAGAGGAACAAAGCAAACCTTCCACAGATGGAGATGTCGCTTGTGACATGAAAGAGGAACCATCAGGGAAAACTTCAGAATCTGCCAGATCTCAGATTTCATCCCCTGGGATTTCTGCTCCTCCCGCTGTGACATCATATTCATGCAGCGTAACTTCCGTGAAACATAACAAACCGAAACAACACACTCCTGCTCGTAAGGTTTCAGGTGGTACCATACCCAAAGACAAAGGTTGCAGTATGTACAATACACCTAAGGCATCAAGGACTGAAAGAGATGACACCAGCGACAAAAGCAGCTCATTGGACAGCGACGAGGATCTAGACGCTGCAATTAAAGACTTGCTTAAAACAAAGAAAAAGGTTAAAAGGAAGGTGAGGGACATGAAAGCAAAGAAAAGACCTTCAGACACATGCACTTTGGATACTTTGAAAAAACCTAAACCTACCACCCCACCACCGCAGAAAAGCACCCCATCTAGCAAGACTGTCAAATCTAGCGCTTTAAAAAGCGGGACATTGGAAGTTAAATCCAAAAGCAACAAGAGTCCTCAAAGCAAAGCTGTAAAGAGCAGATCAGAAGGTCAAAACAGCAAACAACCTAAAAGTCTTGGAAATGGGAGTGTTCATAAGGAACGTGATCAAGAAGGTGTCTTACCCTCGCCAGATCAACGTGCAAATGATGATGACAGTTCTGTTGACAGCGATGACAGCATCGAGCAGGAGATCAGGAGATTTTTGGCTGAGAGAGCGAAAGTGGCCACACCTGTACCTGTAAAGATCAAGCAGGAGGAAGATGCTAAAGAATATTTGACAGTAGATGTTAAATCAGAGCATCAGCAGTTTCCTGTCGAACCTCCTACGTCTGTTTCTGTTAGACTTCAGAATAGTGAAACTCGGACAGAGAAGGAAGCTGCAGGTGTAACTTCATTTGCTCAAAGACAAACAGACTTGCCTGCGGAAGCAGATAAGGGACCAGTCCTAACACCAGGCAGCTCTTGCATTAAGGGTTTTTGGAAAGCGGAAAATGACAAATTGGAGCTCTCCACCACAAGAGGTCCAAACAGCTTGTCCGGTGAAGGCACTCAATCCAGCTCATTCACATCACCCTCATCATCAGGTCATCAACACCAGAACTTGTTCCTGATGAATGACCTAAAGGAACGTCCCTCAAGCGTCTGTAATGATGTTCCCATCAGCCAACAGACAAGACCGGCCCCTAGGATACATTTGAGCGAGGTCATCAGGTCAGTGTGTCCTTCGCCAATCTCCAAAACGAAACCCCCCACACCGACACCCACCGCAACCCCTGGCAGTAGTAGGACAGAGGAGATGTACTTACATAATCACATGAAGGATAAAGACAGACACCGCTCTAATACCAGACTGCACTTAAACCCCATCACCTCACACCTGTGCCAGCCCCACCTGGTGCAACGGGACCAGACAGCTGTATCCACCCAAACGACAAACCACCTGCAGGTCAGACAAACTGAGCCGAGTGAGTCCAAAGTGAGCTTAGAAGAAAAACAGAAAGAGGGAGATTATAGACAGGAAGTACAAGTGAAGAAAGAGGAGGAAGAGAAATGTATAGATGAGACAGACAAAGAGTCAGATGAGGACAGGAAAGATGAGAAGATGAGGGCAGGAAGATATCATCACCCCAGTCAGTGAGTACATACTTCCAAACACATACACGTGTCTGTTAAGGGAGTCTAGAATATTCATACAAAAAACCTATTGAATTGAATTGTCGCTGTCCTTTATGGGAAATAATTATTGAGCTAGTAAGTTTGCTCGTTGCAGGACCCACATCACAGGTATTTGCAAAGTTCTTATCCAGAAATCCAACATTTCCCTTCAGCTTTAGGCATTAGTTTAATGTTTTTGCATTAGCCTGACAGACTGAAAATGGCCTTCCGAGTTTCCATTTCAGCATTTCGGTCTTCATATTGTATGTAGGTTCCAAGGGATCGTCACATTGGACTCTTTGAGCGTACCATATCCTTTTTTGTATGTTTGTAAATTTATAAATATATTTAAAAGCGAAAATGATGTCATAAAGAGAGTTTAAACTTTGCAGCTGCATTTTGTTTTCTGATTGAAACTTTGCTTTATGACTTGTGAAAGGCACATTGTTTTGATATTGTCTTATTCTAGGATACAAAAACTAATTGCAACGAAAAACCGAAGATAAATTCTGAGTTTACATGTAAAGTTCTAATCACCCCATGCAGGAAAACTGTGTTTGCAAAACAACAAAATAATTAGAGAAACGTGCAAATCGGATCTTACAATAACTAAACAGTGTGAAGGACTGCAAAATGTAAAAGCCAAGAAAATGTAATTGTTTTTTGTGCACCAACATATATTAAATGGTTTATGGAAAATGATAGTTATGATTGTTTTGCAATGGTTTAACGACCGTTACGTTCTCGTCAGATATTTGATGATGATGTTCAGTTGGGTGTTTCGACCAGTTCGAGTCAACTTTCATTAACGTAAAAAAATTCCTCAGTGCATATAATATGAAGGGCTTCATTTATCAAATGCAATCACAACACTTTTCTGTGTAAACTGTTTTTTGTAAACCGTTCTTATGTAAATTGTTGCATTCAGTTCAGTGTGACACAGAAATTTGTTTTGCTTGTGTTTTATGAATGAGTTCTACTCTGTTTACTTCAGTGTATATAAAACATGTATGACTGCAGTCATTTGTTTAATATAAAAACACCATTCGCAATGTTTTTGGTATGTTTTTTTTGTCCTACAAGCACTAACTCACTCTTAACAATCCAATATTTCCTTACCATGCAACACATTTTTCCCCAATGTGCAGTTTTTATTTTATAAGCTTGTATGTTTTCTGACATATCCAGGTTATTTTTGTACCACTAGACATAGACTCTCAAAACTTTTCACCTTTTCTCTCTGTGGACTTATTTGCATACTTACAAAAACCTATTAGTCATGTCAAACTTGCTTTCTCTTTCTGCACCTGTTTCTTAGTTCTTGTTTTTGTTGGTTTTTCGTTAGGTGTTTTCCTATGTAAGAAGAATGTTATTTATTTTTGTTTATAGAAGAGAAGAAAGTTAAAAACTCATGCTGACTATGCTGGGCATTGCCAGTTTTCATAAATATTTTGCAAAAAAAACAAGAAAAAAGATTTTTCCCCTCCTCTGCACAGAGAAAAGAAACTGAACGTGTATCGCTTAAGATGTATAATAAAAACAAACTTTGAGACACCAGACTGAATGAGCCTTACATTACTATGTGTGTGTGTGTGTGTATTTGTTCATCTATTACAGTGTAAACTCTTTTTAACATTTTAAATCTTTCCTCAGAAACCGAAATGGATGTCAGATTTGAATGTGGTTGAATAGTTTTCTTAAACTGTAACTAGTTCCCTAGTTTTAGATGAGAAATCAGATTTTTATGTTTAGCAACTTTATAGACAAGGATTGCATTACACTATATAGTGGTGTCTCCCCTGCTAAATGTACATATTTTACTTCTAGAGTTAGCTTTATTTTTGAAATGCTGTAATTGTGATAATATCTCAATTTGCTAAACTGAATATGTTATGTATTCTAAATGTTTACTCTAAAAAAATTTTGCTTATCTGGTGTGTGGACTGGTAGTGTATGTGCATGTGCATGCATAATGCTGTTTTTCTCTTGTTTGCACCAGGTGTTTGTCCACCTCTATAGATCCTGGGATTTTATTAAGTCCATACATTGCCCTTAATGCAGAGGAGAGGAGGCTGAAATTCCAAAACAGGCACCTTCAGGTTCAAAAGCTGTTACAGGTACACACAAGAACGATGTTTAAAAGGGTTGACACACACTATATACACAGATAAGGTATGCGGATGTGGTAAAACACAATGATAGACTATATAAGACTAAACCTGTGTGCATATATGTTTGTGTGCAGTGTGATAAAACAGTCAGACGGAGGTTGCAGTTTGTGGTCAGTGTGCCCAGGTAAATACACCTGTCTCCATCTAACATCTGTTTTGTAATTGTTCATTGTTAAATCCTTTAAAACCAAAGTGTTTCTGGAGGAGCTTGTTTACACCCAACACTAATACGCTTTTCAATATTGTTTTTTATAAAATGTTACATCATAAAAGGTTTTAAAGTGGAATAACAGTTAATTTACTTGGTACACTGTGGTGTAACTGAATGTTTTTGTTTTATTTCAGAAAAACTGAAGCTGGAAAAAACAAAACGACATTCTTATGTTCTAAAAAAACATTATAATATGAGTTCTGATTATTTTATGTATAACAAATAATTATAATAACACATCTTGGTTTGGTTCGAGTTATTATATCGAATTTTTCACTGTTCTTTCTGTATTTTCAATGAAATGTCAAGTGTAGGCAAATTGTCATGTGGTTCTTTCAATAAAGTTTAATGAGTTTTCACTCGTTGCGTCATCATGGTAGTTGTAGTTCGTCTAAAACGGCTTTAACCGACCACAGTACAGAATTCAAACACATTACCCAGAATCCTTTTCACTCTTCCGTAAGCGCGAGGGGAGGAGCTCAAGAAGAAAGCATGGCAGCTGGCATCCTGACCAGAGGTGAAATAAAACACGTATTTCAAAATAATGATGTGTCTTTGTTGCTTTATTAACTTTATTTTAAGAAAATTATAACAAATTTGTTTACGATTTGTGATGCAATGACGTGTAAAATAATATGACATTCCTGTTCAGTTTATAGTTGTAATGACTTTCGTTGACAGGAAGACGTGTACATATTTTTATTGACTTTGTTTCATATGTGTTTTAGTATCTCAGGTCCTGCGGGCTCCTCGGTTCGTAGGCTCTGTGTTTTCATGTCATGGACAGACACTCAGTACCGCAGCAGCTGCAGCCAAACCACCGGCAACACCAAGCGACGATACCGGTGAGACTCGATAGTCATATTGAACCACGATAATGAAGCTACAGTGTTGATGATAGATGTAAACCACACGCTTGAGACTCTACCCTAACATTATTTGTAGATTTTTGTACCAAGTGGTATTTATGTAAATTATTTTTTGTCATGTACACAATGTAGTGTACATGTAGTGCCATGTAGTGAAACGCTTTTTAGGACTGTCCTTATTTAGAAAATAGATTAGGATAAAAACAGTAGACAAAAAGTAAAAAATAGGGTACAATAAAATAAAATATATGTGTAAAATATATTGGGAGATACAGTGAGATTTGCAGTAGAAATAAATAGCCAAAATATAGAGAAGTAGCATCTAAATACTGTCCCTAGCTGGTATAAATGGGCAGAGTGTGAATACAGAATGACTCTTGTGGTTTTTGTTTGTTTGTTGTGCAGATGTGAATGAAAAGATCTTAAACTTCCCCCTCACTCAGCCAGACTTTTTTCGCTTGTCTGAGCTGTACACCATAAAGGACCTGTTTGAGGCCCGTGTACACCTCGGCCACAAGAAAGGCTGCAGACACAGGTGGGTTGGTCACATGAAATTTTAATGCAGCATGACATTATATTGCCAACTAAACCTATTCCAAATCAGATAGAACTTTATTTGAAATGTGCACACACAGAGAAATCATTTGTTGTGGTTTATAAGAGTCCTGTGTACTTGCATCCATACAGTATAACCTAACACAAAAAATAGAGAGATTCATTTTAAAACTTACTTTTTCTCACTTTTGTTCTCATTCTAGACTGATGGAACCCTATCTCTTTGGTTCTCGTCTTGATGTTGATATCATTGATCTCGATCAGACAGCAGAGCACCTCCAAAGGGCGTTAAACTTCACCGCTCATGTAGCCTACCGAGGCGGCATTATTCTGTTCATCAGCCGGAGACGGCAGTTCGGCCACCTGGTGGAGACGATGGCCCAAGAGTGTGGCGAGTACGCACACACGCGCTACTGGCAGGGTGGACTGCTTACCAACGCCCCAGTCCAGTACAGCCCTGGCATCCGGCTTCCAGACCTCATTATATTCCTCTCAACACTCAATAATGTTTTCCAGCCGCATGTGGGGATCCGGGATGCGGCCAAAATGAATATTCCCACGGTTGGGGTGGTGGACTCCAATTGTAACCCCAGCCTCCTCACGTACCCAGTGCCAGGCAACGATGACACTCCTGCTGCAATGGAGATGTACTGCCGGCTGTTCAAAATCACCATCAACAGGGCCAAAGACAAGAGAAGGCAAATGGAGTTGCTGAAGGGTATTTCAGCATCAGTATGAGGGAGGAAAACGGCTGTGACTCTTCAGTCCAGATATACAAACTTAACCAGGAAGCAAGAATCCAAACTGTACTTTATAGCCTAATGTTAATATTAAGGCATACTCATTTATTTTTGTGCAAACTGTTTAACAACTATGAATTTTAAAACACAAGTTACCATTAATCAGCTCTTGTTTGAGGTCTTACTATGGACTTAATCTGAGTAGACAGCATATTCGGTTTGATCTAAATGAAGACAAGGCTGTGAATGATAGTCTGTTCATTGAGTTGTACTGTTGTGGATTATTGGACTGAATTTAAACTATTGTAGTGTATCTTTGTTTGTTTAACACACTGTCAGATTGTACACCCAAGTACATTCACCATCCAACAATAAAGACATCCACTTTGTGCAGTCTAGTAACAATCAAATTGGTTATTTATTGGTTTTGCACTGTTTTTTCTTAAATCCATAATGATTTAACTAATATATATTTATGTGTATGTAAATGTGACGAACAGTACATATAAACGAGGAAACGAGAAGCAATTTGTAAATCAGTCTTTATGGCCCAGCACGTTGCCGTAGTTCTGTATTAATATTCTAGCCACTCCTCTCAACTGGATTTATTCCGTCTTCTGTTGGAAAGGAAGGTGAGAACAACATATTACATGCATTTTAAAACATGCCATTCGAAACATATATGACGTAAATGTACGTTGTAATACTTGCAACTGCATTGAAATTTTAACGTCATGGTGTGATATAGTCTTAGCATTAGCATTTTTTTTGACGGATTGTGTACGTTGTTTCTATTATTACGTTATTATGATCTGTAATAAAATGATTCCAGATACCATAATTCCTGTTATGGTATCATACAATATGTTTGTTTAAAGTTGCCTAAAAACGCCCACCTGTTGCGCATGCAAGGGCGAGCGCGTAAATATCTAATAGAGTGTGAACGTCTCTCTGCGGTACTTAAAATAAACGATTCCACCACTGAAATTATAATATAAAAAGTGCTTTATTATGGAGTGATACGTATATGCGGATATTGGTTATTTTTAGACGAAAAGGTGTCGGAGCATGTGCTGCAGCAAAGACTATGGACACTGCGCATGCGCGGTAGCTACTTAGGGAAAAGTGGGGTTTTAGTGCTTTTTGAGCTTAAAAACACATTTATTGGTGCGTTCGATTGTTGGGTTATTTGTTAAAAAATGTTGTTTTATTGCGACCTTAGAAAGCAATTTTTAAGAGATCTGTGTTTCACATTCAACAAGATAGGACATGGTCTAGGACTTTGTATGACTGAAATAACTGCTAAACATATGGCGGTCGAGTGCGGAGTCTTTCCTTATAAGGACTTTGTCTGCAGTACTCCGTTTGTGTTGGTAGAGGGCAAAGAAGTTCAATTCACATGTAGGTTTGCGTTCACGTTTATGCATTTTGCAAACACATCTATCCGAAGTGACGTACAATGCGTTCAAGGTATACATTTTTATCAGTAGGCGTGTTCCCTGAACATTAAACCATCAATTCATTCATTTATTAAATTACAATTCATTTAAATGTTCATGCAGTTTGACAATTTTATATATACAGCATGTACAATCATTATTAAAATTAGTTGTGGTGTGTGTGTATAGATTGCTATATATTGTGGGTCCACACAATGTATTAATAGTGTGTGTGTTTTGCCCTGTGAGACGGAACTATGGCTGTCGTGCCATAGCTGTGCTAAAAGTGGGCAGAAAGTAAATGGCCTGTGATCGACCCTGCTGTCTTGAACAGTGGACCAGGGGCTTGGAACTGGGCCGGATAAACCAACCAAAAAGAACCTAATTTTGTTTTTTGTTTCCATATAACGTCTCTGTATTTGATTCCAGGATTGTTTGTAACATTCGGTGTCTGGCTCATGGAATAATGTCAACAATGTCTTACAATGAAAGCACACAGACAGCGGCACTTACACAATGATGTCAGGACAACTCAAGTAAGTCTTTGGCAGTGTGTTAGTTTCACATCTCTCCTATAACACTGTTTTTCTGACAAAAATAAACTGAATCAATATATAGATGAAGAACTAACAGTATAAATCAATATTTCTAGTTCCATTAAGGTGAACAGTGCTGTTTATTAACAAAATAAAATGAAATAAAATAAAAATTAAATCAAATTCCAGCTTCTTTGAGTTGTTTGTTTGCACAGTTTTGGATTTGACAATCTCTGTTTACTAGCACAGGCTGGTTGCTTTCTAAAGGTCTGTAACAGCATAAACACTGATGTGTTTGTCCTTTAAAAAGTCACCATCACCATCTTTTACTGATACTGATGTTTACTGATGATAAAGAGTTGGAAAACATGATGAAGGTCAAAATACAAAAGGTATTTATGGGCCTAAACAAAATGGAAATAGTGTCTCCTTACAAATGAAATACATTTTAAAACAGATTCTAACAGTACCATAATTTCTCATTTATAAGAGTGAAAAGGTAAAGGGTTAAGGGTAAAGTCTGGCACAGCGTTTCTCTCTCATGTGACTCTTAAAGTAAATACAGTTTCTGTTTGTTATCTGTGAAATGTTCAAATCATTTATAATTATACAATAATCTGTTTCAAGTTACAGTTTTACAGTTTGTAAAATTTCCTGTTATTGGTAACATCAGCCAAGCAGATTACACACACGTTCAGGTTTACATACAAACATGTTTACACACCTGTACACGCGTACCTCATAAATAATGTCATAATTCAGCGGTGTTTAATGTTAACAGTTATCTTTTTCCAAATACATTCAGACATCAATGCACAAACCCTGAGAAACACATTCAAAAGACAAATACTCTCACAGTTCATGTGTAACAAACATCAGCACATTTGCTGACTGCAAGATTCCTATTTTTAAACCACAGAGAAAATAAATATCTGTCCTTTGACAAATGAATGAAACTCCTAATGCAAACACAACCATAACAGACACTCTGTAAAATACCAGAATATACCTTTTTCTTTTATTTATATGCGTGTTCAGTGGTAAAATCTTAAGTTATTGTATTGTGGCTTAAGAAAGCTAAAGCCAGTTTCTTTTTTTGTAATGAAAGTAGGTGTGGGTGAAGGAACTCGTGGTATCTTTGTCAAAAAAATGTACTCGGGTCTTTTACTTACAAGTCACCCAGTTGGACTATTTTCACCTTTTTTTTTGGAAAGGTTTTCAACAGGTTAAAGGGTTCAAGTAGACAGGGTAGGGATGTAATGTTTGTCCTGGACACCAACTTCCCATCATCACATTAGAAATTTCAGGCCATCCAGACACTTGTTCCTTTTACTCTTTTTGTCTTCAATTCTCTCATTTTATCCCCTTCATTTGGCTTTCTCCTGTTCAAGAGTACTTTGTGTTGGAGATCTTCTTCCACAACAGCGTTTTAAGGTTATTGAGAACGAGGGAATGATGAACCTCCATCTGTGAAGCGAGTCCGCTGAGTGTCACACATGTGCGTAGCTGCTTCTCCAGGTCTTCTTTCAGATCAGACGGCGCTCCGAACAGCAAAAAGTCTTGCAGTAACGCACAAACCTTGGCCAAGTTGGGCTGCACCACTTCCACGTTGCACTGCCTGGCCAATCGATCGCATGTCGCCGTACAATCCCGCCCGTAAGTGCAGTCTGCGTTTACCTCGCACGTTCTTCCTCGTAAGAATCCCTTGATGGTCGCCTCTGATGCCACGCTTTGTAGGTCGGCTATTTTGAAGTCATATTTCCCGTTGTAGCCGACCCGTTGCGGGCTTGCGTCACACATATAAAAGCTTCCGTACATGCCGTGAAATACCTCTTCCACAAATTCCAGCAGGCCAATGGTGATTCGGGCCCTTCGGGGCCACGCGGGGGCCAGCCATCGGTTAAGAGCCACGGCCAACGCCTCGGGGAACACTGGCTGCATCCAGCTGGGCACCTCCAGCCTGAAGAGAGCGCTGTGTGCTACATGCTCAGTTATATACAGGTCACCGCAGAACCCCAGCAGACGCGGAGCGTGTTCTTTATCATGCAACGCCACCATTAAAACAAACTCGTTAATCTGTAGTAAAGCCCAGACTGATTTGGCCTCCGCTAATGAAACTTTACCATCACCGTTGATATCTGCCAGAGAGATCACACGAGTCACAAGAGTTCCAAGAGACGTCTGTTCCCCGACACTGTCCTGTCAGCCAATAAAAGAAAGAGAGATATTAAAACCTTGTAACATATTTTCTGAATTGCATTTACATTGAGTGGATTGTTGGTTAGACATGCAAACTTTTGAGAATTGACAGCTGCTGTTCAACATCTTATTCAGTTATACAGAAAAATCCTTTTGATTTCTCTTGAAGGAAGGCATGTGGGTAACATAACGGCAAATTAAAGGAATTACTCAAACATTTTGTCATGATTTATTCACTCCTATGTTGTTCTAAACCTATACATGACTCTTTCTTCTGTGTAACACAAAATAAGTTTTTTTGAGAAATGTCTCGGTGGTTTTGTGTTCATACAATGAAAGTCAATGGGGGTCAATGTTGTTTGGTCAACTGGTCAACTTTTATCAATATTTTCTTTTGTGTTATCTTCTATGGATTGGAATAACATAAGGGTGAATGAATAATAAATGTAAGTTTCATTTTTGTGTGAACTATCCCTTTAAAATTAATAATACTCTTTTCTTCTACAGTAAACAGTATTATTATTATTATAATACAGTAGATTATTATACAGTATACATTAAAATACAGTATTTTCTTAGCTTCATAAAAAATGTGTAAATGTGTACTGTAATTTGAGTATTGTAATTTACTGCATCATTGTGTAATTGTTTGTTCTGTGTCTATGTGTGTGTGTGTTTTTCTTCACGATGACACAAAGAGTGAGTGTATTGTTCCGCTTGTGACCTTTTCAAGCTCCTTCAGTTATTTTTGGCTTCTGTTCTCTATTTTACCCCCATCCTCATCTCTCTCTCCATTTATCCTCCTTCTACAGGAAACCGTGACAAACAGTCACACGCTGTAAGAGGACGAGTGTCTCTTAGCTCTACTTCCCGTTTCCTTTACAGAACACAAACATCTCCTTTATGTGTGCTAACACACTATCACAATTGTCTATTGCACAGAAGTAAACAAAACTGTGCTGTGAATTGTCCTATCAGAACAGATCAGTGAGTCTTTTGTATATGGTGACCCAGTAGCGCTCCTCTGCCCTGGAGCTCTTTATGTTACTGTATGAATGGCGGGTATGTTTGGGTGCGGCTGCTAAAAACACAATACTCTTTGTGAGGTCTAATAATGTAATGAAGAACAACAAAGACCTTGAGAAAGGAATGCAGCATGGCTCTGAATTCATCCATGGATGTTCCACGGGTGGGTTTGTCGTAGAGGCTGATATCATGTCGCAGTGGAGAATCAGGGCTGTTTTCTCCTTTTATGCTCTCCTCAATGCCACATTTCACCAGAACGGCTTTCTCTTTCCACACTGCACTGTACACCTGCACAACACACACATACATCTCCTGAAAACATGTTTAGATTCATTTTTTAATTAAATGAGGAATATATTTTACCTACTTCTAAGATTAGTATAAAATACAAATAGTTGTGATGCTGAATGGTCAATAGACAGGACATTTGTGTCTTTAATATTTGTATTACGTGGTAACCATTTTATAAAAGAAAGAAATATTTTTTCCTTAATGTTTTTACATTATTGTATTATATATTACATTTATTTTACCTGTATAAACCTGTATAGTTTAGAATAAACTACTATACATTTATACATATACATTATTTTTTTAAATATATATAAAATGTTATTTCAATACAATGATTGTTTTAACACCATAAATGAAATATTATATATATTTTTTTAATATTGAAATGTTAACCTGATAACTGTCACAGCAAAAATTAAGTATACACATGAAAATGCACTGAACCTAAAAAAAAATCTGAAGTACAATTTTTGTTATAAACATTCAAATATTTTATCTCGAGTCTTATACCTTTCCATCAATAGTTTGTCATGATTAGATTAAAATGCAACTATAAAATATTAATATAAATAGGGAAATAACATAGATTTTCCTCCTGAGGAACAGTGACAGATTTTAATTTAAAAAATTCACAAAGCAAAAAACTTACAGATAATAAAATAGGCCTCATTTTTATACACTAAATATAACATTTAGTTCTGCACATTCTCAGAATAATATATACAGTAAGATTTATATAATGTAAGATTAATTTCACCAACATTATGCGTCAGAAATAGTCAGATATATGTGTGTTGAAGTGTTTAAACACACTTACCTGGTGTGTAGGTGTCGTTGACAGACAGTGTTGAAAAGAGAGAGTTTTTTCCTGACAGAGAGACTTACATGCTGAGCCTGAGATGATTCCCCTGTGATAATGATCACACTAAACATACAAAACATCACTTTAACTGCTGCACTTAACAATTAAATGTGTCTGTTGCTCATGATTGCACTGTAAATCGCTTTGGCTAAAAGCATCTACCAAATGCATAAAACACGGTAAAGTGATGTAACCCATCCTCGACTTACTATGATCATGGTGCAGACGTGTCCCCTGCAGAGCTCAGAATATGAGGAATACTGCATGTAGATCATCCAGCTGGCCACCAGAATCCCAAACCACATCACCAACAGGTACTTTACCTTTACTGCAGGCAGACGGGACTAAAAAAAAGAGAGAGATTCATTTTAACTCAATGATCCAGTCCAGACATTACAAAAATACCAGTCAATGCACTAGTTATCTGTTTTAAAAAATGGAAATATACATACGTTATTAATCATGTGACTAAAAAACACATCTTGACACTTGAAGGTTGTTAAGCCCCTATATACTATATATACACTACACTATATACTTCAATATACATTAAACACTGAGGGTAAAACCGACAGATAGTAAAAACAGATTGCAGTTGAAGTTGCAGTTGAAAATGTTGGTCTTTGTATTGACACCAGGTTTATACAATATCAGCCAGAAAAGTTCACTACCAAACCTCTATATTACTTTGAGTCATATAGTGTCACATCTCTTTCTCATGTGTCTGAAGACAGTATTTAGGTGTAAGGACACAGAGGGTGTAACCAAAGGCTGTAACTGTTCTCTCGGCTCAAGTGAGAAAGTGTTTGTGTGTGAATAGCCACATATCTGATTACTACCTGTTGATGCACACAACTGTTATTAGACATCTAAATTTAGTCTGTGTATGTGTGATCTCTAAAAACACAGGCTAAACAATTAGGGATGCAACGATTAACCGATTTCACTATTAACCGCGCTTTAATTCGTCACGGTTAATTAATCGTAAAGGCTCCGCAACACCGTGTTTCTGTTGCACGGAACGGAACTGTTATGCCAGTGGTGCGGCAGTTTAAAGTTCTGAGTTTATCAGAGACTTATCGGAGGCTATTACGCACGCACACTGAATTAACAATGGCAGAGGCACCTAGCAGCGAAACTCTGTTTCCTCCAAAGAAGCGCCTGAAGTCGGCAGTTTGATCCAGAGATCTGGACCTTGTTTCTTTTTATTAATATTCATTGTACTGTATTAAAAGGCAGCTATACTGTTAAAGTGAAAAGCCAGCTTGAGTTTTTTTAGATGTTTCTACTCTGGTCCATCTCTGGTTGATCAAAAGAGCCTTTCAGACAGAGGTCCAGCAGCCTTTGACTGCATTTGTTTTCTTTAAAAGGGAAATACTTAGCTAATATGTAGCTTATATTTAATTCCAAATAGACAGACTATTTTTTATTTTGATTGTTATTTATTATCAGTGTTAAAGTTTTTTTTTTGCCTTTATCATTTTTTGACAGGAAAGTGTAGAGAGACAGGAAGTGATTTTGGAGGAGAGAGAGGGTAACGGGTTGGAGCGCTGTCCACTCATCCACAGGCTCCGACACAAAGTATTACTTATGTTTAAGTCAAAAACCTTTTTTCACTTTTCTTTAATTCCAAAGAGAGAAATGGAATTTTGTTTGTTTTTATTATTTTGTGCTGTATTATTTGGTTACTGAGTTCATGTCTGTTTCAAAAGGCAGCAATAAATAACACTTTAAAATATAAGGAGTTTTCATGTGATTTTATAAACTAATAGTGTTGTGAAATTAATGAATGCATAATCGTGATAACCGTGAAACCGTGATTATTCCTCAGACTATAATCGTACCAACAAAATCTATAATCGTTGCATCCCTATAAACAATCAATCATTTATTTCAGCTACAACCTACTTTTAGAAAGGTCTATTGTCTATGTAACTATGTAAAGGAGATGTGTTGTTTAACTTTAAAGGGATAGTTTAACACCCAAAATAATGTTGGCTGGCATTAAGCAAAATGTACAAAACGATCTTCTATACCATGAACATGCCATCAATTGTATATAATGGTGTAAATAACATTCTGATAAATATACCATTGTTCTATGAATAATTCATTGTGTTCCTCAAATATAGAACGGACATTTAAAAAGAATTTGATGCAGTGGCTACTGTAAACGGCTGTTACAGATTTCTGATGGCTAGTATAGAGTAAACCTGAGGTTCAGGTAAATGAAGTTACCTGTAGTCCTTTAGATAACGGACAGAAAACCATCATGTGCATCAGCCTCCGCAGACTCCGCGGCATCTTCACTGATAAACACAGATAACAATAAGTCCTCTTCAGAAAGAAAAACTCGGAAAAATCTCAGTTTGAGATCCCATCACAGGAGAGTCGTTCTCTAGAAAAGCGAAGCGCTGCAATGCACATGCACTCTTACCGCATCGCCCTGGGCTTTTGTTTTAAGATGCATTCGGGCATGCATGGATAAAACATGCCATACTGGCAGCGCTCAACTCAAGGACAAACACACGCACATCATGCACACGCATCCGCTCGCACGCGCTGCGCTCAGACACTCGCAATCTCCGGCCATCATCCCCGCGCGACGAGATGCGACGCTGACGAGGATGCTTTTAAAACCAGATCCGACATTTGCGTGATATTTGTATTCCGCACTTCGAAGCCGTGTAGATCAGACGACGCGAGTACGAGAATCACGGTGTGTGCGCGCGATCAGCTGGAGAGAAACGGCCTCACTGTGGCTCCACAAAGCGCCTTAAGGGGGAGTGGAGACCCTGATTTACACCACCGATAGAAAATAAGAAACCACCAATCCCTTTAAATGCTGGAATAGAATAGAATAGAATAGAATAGAATAGAATAGAATAGAATAGAATAGAATAGAATAGAATAGAAATATAAACAAATAGAATATGTAGAACAGAATAGAATAGAATTTTTAAAAAAGTATAGCAAGTCTTAGATAATGCCACAACAGTTTTTATTTTTGAACTACACCCATATTCTTTGTCATTTGTTTGGGTCAAAAGTAAACACCACGTCACTGAAATGACATTGTTTTTGAGGACAAGGTTCAAAACTGGAAGGGTATAAGGTAATCTTAAAAGCTGCCATGTCATGGACGTCACACTTTGATGCCATAATAAGCGACGTTCACAGTTTCTCTCCTCTGATAGATATACCTCTCCCTTCCTGTAATATATAATGACAACTATTTACAGTATTTACAAAGAAGTGCCTTTTTAAACACCTGTCTGTAACAGCAGTGAAGATCTGGATAAAGATCTGGATGCATTAGATTACAAACCCTGATAAACCATTTAATCCTGTTAAAGCAGCACCAGCAGCACCTATATAATCTGTAATCTGGTTATTTATTTCTCAGCAATCTTATCCGCATCTTGACTTTCCATCCAGCAACTCAATTAGTAACCACATTACCATTCAACCATGTTTAATTTGTACATTTAAGAAACTTCATATGACAAAAAACATATACAGTAACAGTACACATATTTCCATGAACCTTTCAGCTGGTGGTGTGTGTTGTCTGAATATATTTGAATAATCAAATCAGATGTAGTTGGATTCTGTGTAAACAGTGCTTAAGAATTGCTTCGGTGACCAGTTAAAAGAATTGAACATTTTCATAAAATACGGTGTCAGCACATTAAACAGTTTTACGTGTGTTACTAACACACATCCATTACACATGTGAAATCGACAGGGAAATACAAACAAGCAGTACCCCGGAAACACACACACACGAAGAGGGCTTCAAACTCAAAGCAGGCTTCATTGCGCAATACATGAACGTGAGGAGTCGGTTCATTTCAGTGAACCGGTTCGCCACCGAAAATGAATTGTTTGTTCACAAAGTTTTAGTAGTGTTAAAAATGTAGATTGTATAATAATAAGGTTTAATCAATTATTTTAAACCTATGGTCACTTATGAGGTTTACTCCCACATAGTCCTCACAGACATTCAATAAAATGACTGGACTACAAGAAATGTAGTCAAATGTAGTAAATGAAACGCTGGTTGATATGATACAATATCTACATGGGAGTGATTCAAACGCGAGTCGATTCGATCGAATCATTCAAATGAAGCTGCACAAAGAACGAGTCTAGCGAATCGGATCATCGCTACGCGGCAGGCGTCCAAAGGTTACACCACGACAGCGGTGGTTCCGTAGATAGCCCGTGCCAAAATCACAGATAGCCTCCGGGTGTTTTATGAAAGTTCACCTCCTTCGTGAGATATTACGCAAACGAACAGCAGGAGGATAGCTAAAGTTGCCCAAGCGTGTGACTCGGACGTGGTATCTGATGTAGGCTGAGTCGCTCCACCGCTGGCCTCGTATCACTCGTTTCTCGACGCCCGAGGCGCTGCGTGGTCGCGGGTATGGATGCCCTGTGGATGCTGCCGGTTCTGTTAGTAGTCCCGGTGCTGTTATGGACCAGCAGCACGTTCGTTTTTTATTTCAAGAAGTGCTTCTATGTGGCGTACATGATGCTTCTGGCTGTAATAGCCATACCGATGTGTATCCTGAAAAGCGGCGGGAGAGACATCGAGAATATGAAGTGAGTTGTCAACAACGTAACGTTGCATTCTTACTACAATGCATTGCATGCACTGGTGTGGATGGTATTTATAATACAATTTACGAGTGTGCAATACATCAAGTTGTTTTGTTGCTATGTACGTGCACGTTGTGGATATCGTTTATATGTCGATTACACTTGAGTGTTTTACACACACATTCATATCTGGCTTCATATTGAACCAAACTGTAAATGCGTTTGTAACGGAATGTATTGCATCTGTTTACACCGTACAGATGTTCCGATCTGAATCTTTAGCCAGCTCGCTAACTTCAGTGCACGCGCACAGGCCTCTGTATCCCCTATTTACTTTAAGATTTGACTTTTGTACGATTTAACGTTTTATATGCGTTATTTACTCAATTCAAAGTATAAAAACATCCGTTTGCATTTCATTCAGTCGTGAAGCATCTATAGCCGTTTAGCGTCTCGTGCAATCCAGAGATGGCGACCAAAGCCCTGTGTTTATTTTCTGATAACATGACTGTAAATGTGAACAGCAGATAGAGTTTGGTTTCAAACTTCCACACTTGATCTAGTTTTTGAGATATATATTTACAAATGTCTTGTTTATGAGGACATGGACTGGTTTTATGGCTCAGCCAGTGCAGGGTTAATCTTGATTTCTGGTCGATGGTGTTAGATCAAAACCAACACTGTTAACGGTGTGACAGCTGATCGATTAAAGTGCGGATTCCGCGCCGTCGAGAAAATCATTTTTAAACCTTCTGTAACATCTATAACGTAACAGTCTGTGTGACGTACGTGAAATGTAAGCACGTAACAGGCATTTGGACAATTCCATGCGAATGTCAACCTTACCATGAATAAATAAAGTTTTTATGTGACGATAATACAGCTTTACTTGTATTGCAAAAGAGTTCATTTGTGAGGCAGGTTTAGTAGTATCACAAACCCATTAAAAAATATCTGCATTACTGAATGCAATTTAGAGAAGAAATGACATAGGATCTTCTTTGTGTTTTGTGTATTATGCGATCACCTGTTATGAAAAGCAGCCTTGTGGTGTGGCTCACACTAATACTGTCTATGTGATATGAAAATTGAAAGCCTGAAGTCTGACCGCACACAAATGTTCCTGTCTGCAGTCGTCCCGATCCAATGTCTGTTTATTAAAGCAAGTCTAAACAATTACAGTTTGTTCATGTATAAGTATTCTACAATGATCACATTGACAAGCAGAAAATAACTGCAGTGTAGTTGTGGGTATGAGAAACATACAAACCAAGACTGTTCCGTTCCATTTATGGGCAATTAATGCATTATGGATGTGACATTTTTAGTGAAGACAAAGAAAAAATGATACCCACATTTTCACATTTATAAGGAATATGGACTGTTATGAATATAAACTATGATAATTCTGTAAACAGCATCTGACTATGACAAATCATGCTTTAAACATAAATAAATGCTTTAAAAACTTTGAAAGAGACATCGTATGAGTATTTAAACTATTAAATATTGACATCTGAGCTATCAGTATTATGAAAGCCTTTGATAAAAACTTTATTTTTTTATTCTTAGGTTGACCTTTGCCCTTATACAGTAGATATTATTTCCAAACCTGATTGTTATCGATATAGTAAACTGCTTGTTTATTAATTCAAGTTATCAGTGCAGTATTGTAGTTTACAGGTGAATATGTCCAGGTAAGCAAGTCTGCTCATTAACTGTTTGTTTGGACGTTACCCTTTATTTACATCCAGCACAGAGTAAGTTCATGTGTCTGATCTGGTGTAGATTTACTGTACCTCACCTATCAAGTATTACTCTATTGTCACATGCACAAATGAGTGTACTTACCGGATAGTGTGGATACTGAAATTTGATCATGCCAAATATATGGGAAACATCTTGGTAGGAGTCTAATGGGTTAATTGTTTCATGGTTATTTACCCCTTTTAAACAGGATGACCTAACACCCATATAAACCAACTAACAGAATGTGTGACGGGTGGTGTCCTGTTTCATCAGCTTTCTTCTCTCTTAAGGTTATCTAGATTTAGAGCAGTCTGTGTCTCTCTCTCTCTCTCTCTCTCTCTCTCTCTCTCTCTCTCTCTGTCTCTCTGTCTCTCTGTCTCTGTCTCTCTCTCTCTCTCTCTCTCTCTCTCTCTCTCTCTCAGAGAGAGTCAGTGTGATTGACAATCTTTATGACTGAGGTGATGTAAGGATATGCAGTCACACTGGGTGAAAGGATGAGAGATGACAGGCATTCAGGGATAGAGATGGTACACGACTGGTTTCATCAGTTATGTTAACATTTCACAAAGAAGGTTCATTCTGCTGGACTTTAGTTACTTTGAACATCAACTGTTCTGTAATCTTGATTCACATATGATAAGAGACTCGCTCAGCACAGTTTAAACTTCTCTGTTCTCTTCTGTTTGTTTCCCATTTTGGTTTGATATGCCTGAATTATGATCTGATCTGATTTGATTTTGACCTAGGAGTGTCATATGTTGTGTCATACGTACAAACTTCTTTGTTTGTTTGGTATTACTTGTGTATTTTAATTCACAGAAATCCTACAAAGTATGTTTGTTGTTGTTATAGTAGAGATGTGGCAATTCCAGTTTTGTGTCTAAAGTGTTTTAGATAGTCATAAACAGATACGTTGATGATAACAGATTGATCACATGCCCTGTTTTTTGTGCTTTCGTTTCTGCACATTAACCTCAGTGTCGTCTTGCAAACATCTCTGTATCTCCAGCATGCTTGTCTTGATATGCTCATTTGTTAAGACAACACAACGCAGAACTCCCACAGCTCTTTCGAAATATTTAGTAATGGTTGTAATCCCCAGTCTGGAGTCAGTCTGTTACTGTTTGTCTGCTGTCTGAACATCATTCTCAGTTAGTGGTAATAAAACCGTTTAGATGTTGAGATGTAAGTGTATGAACAATAGTTCTGTTGTGTTGAGTTCAGTTGTGTAATGTCTTCTGCTTACGTTTGCATCACTTATTTTTAATACTGATACGAAACCCAAATGTGTTCAAAGGTCTCGCTGATACTCTCTTTAATCTCTTTAATATCTTTTTGTCTGATGCTCAGCAACAGTGATTTGAACTGTTGAAACTTAAGAAAAGTCCTTGTCAGTTTTATTTATTTAGGCTTAGTGCTTCTCACAATAGACTTTTTTTTGCAGTTTTGTTTAATTCTTAATTAATAAGACTATGGAAAATCATGATTTAAACATAAATAAATGCTTTAAAAACTTTTAGAGACCAAATATTGATAGCTGACCTATCGCTATGGTGAAAACCTTTCATAATAACTTTTATTATTTCATTCAGTCGTGAAGCATCTATAGCATCTATCATATACAAATGACATTTGCATGGCTTTGCCCATATTATTTGTTTTGTGTTCCTGCAGGATCATCCGGTTCATGGTTCGTCATGTGAAGTATTTCCTGGGTTTGCGCTATGAAGTCAGTGGCTGGGACCATTTACAGACAAACGGGCCTTATGTCATCATCTCCAACCACCAATCATCACTTGACGTGCTAGGTGAACAGACACACACACACATCAGCTCTGTTTTACTGTTATTTTCCCCATACCTGTCAAACTATGGCAAAATCACAATCTGTCAATCATAAAACGGAAACAAGAACAAGTCTGAAGCTATGAGACAGGGCTGCTTAGAGAACTCGACTTATCGGACAACATGCCCAGACCCGTTTAAATTCTTCTCCTTCCTACTTACACACTTAGACATCACATGATTGATCGCATCATCTGCAGGCATGATGGAGGTTCTGCCGGACCGCTGTACCATGATTGCAAAGAAGGAGCTGATATGGGCGGGAACAGTGGGCATGATCTGCTGGCTGGGAGGAATCGTCTTCATCAACCGCAAAAAGACCAGCGACGCCAAAACCGTCATGGGCGACGCTGCTAAGACCGTGCTGGCTGACCAGGTCTTTTGTCTTTCTTTCTTAGAAGATGCACACTTTAAAGTATTAAAATCTGCTGTTACCTTATAATCTGTTATGATGCAGTTGTAGTACTGAAAGAGATAGGTCAACCAAAAATAAATATACTGTCCCTCTTGTCTTACAAAATGTGTTTCTTTCTTCTGTGGAACACAAAAGAAGATATTTTGAGAAATGATTTTGTGTCCATACAGTGGAAGTCAATGTGGCTCAGTGTTGTTTCTTTAGAAACTTCTTTTGTGTTCTGCAGAAAAATGAAAGTCATACAGGTTTAAATTTACATTTGGTTCACTGCACTTAAAACTTGAACACAATTCATTTGTGTCCCCTCAAGCAGTGTTATTTGCAGGAAATGTAAATCTAGTTTTAAATATAAAATTTGGTACAATATTGGCATCGTTTGCCATTCTTAAGGGCTGTTAGTAATGATCTCATGTTGTGTTTATATTAATCTTCCTCTTTCTGCAGATCCGTTTGTGGGTGTTTCCGGAAGGCACACGCAATCAGAAGGGTGACCTTTTACCTTTTAAAAAGGGAGCGTTTCATCTGGCTGTACAAGCACAGGTGAGCGCTACACATTAAACCTCAGTGGACATTTCAGAATCAAGCTGATTTTTGCTTTCCTTTCAAAATGTACTAGCCAGATAAGAACGTATTTCTTGACCTGCACATGACCTAACGTGGTCATGGCCAGAATCTAAGCCGCTGGGACAAACATGAACTCAAAGGTCCTTCATTAACCTTTGAAACCCATGTGTCAGGTCAGAACGTCTGCTGTGTGTTGACCAACAGAGGGAGCTCTTGTTCCTTTTTATTCCTGTCTTTATTCTTTGCCAGCTTTTACATAAACCCATTTCCCAAAAGCCACATGAAACATTTCCCACAGTGTGTTTTCCTTGTTTGGGGGGGGTTTGGTAATAAAGTTGAGAATTAATCCGGCCCACACAGAGAATTAAACAAATTGGTGGTTTAGGTCTGATGGTATTGGCTTGGTTGTAAATAACTTCCTGTTTAATTTTTTTATAGGTTGTCATGTAATGCTAAACACAAACTCACTTGTTTAACTATATAAGATCATTTGTTAAATCTTGCTCTGACACAGTTCTGTCAATATCACATATTTGAGATTCAGACGACAGACATGAGACCGCAAGAGTGGACAGGGTCATGACCTCTGAAAGACCCCTGAAATCTGTGTGTGTGTGTGTGTGTGTAAGAGAGAGAGAGGTTTGGAAGAAGCAGGTGAGATGAATTAGTAATGTGACTAAGCTGCTACACGCAACAAGTTCATTCAGGGGAAACAGGACTGTGTGATGAATCCAAATTGTATCGAATTTAATTTTAGAACATTGAAGTCACGTGTGTGATAGTGCATGCTGATATATATAGACTTATATATCAATACATGAGGGATCACCAGGCCAACATAACCCAAACCAGATGAGAAGACATGCATCAGAGTAATGTAGTCCTGATGTTTCTCATTACTTTACATAAATTTAGGTGTGTTGTACAGATTACAATGCTTTATCATGCTGTTTTATATTTAGCCCTGGTGGATTATAATTAATAGCAAAAATCTCACCGATTAAAGGAGAGACCTGAGTAATTTCAACCATCTACCACCATTTATCTATTTATTTTATTTTCAGACAACATAAAAATTCACTTCTGTGCCATTTTAAATGGAGTAGTTTGATTGTAATAGTATCATTTGTAAGCAGGCACACACATTCTCAGATGTGTGTTCAGATGTGTTCTCATAAGAACTGAACAACACTTCTCTAAATCTATTGTTTGTGTGTGTGTTTACTTTAATGTGTTTTTACATTTACCACCCCTCGTCCCCCAGGTTCCTATCATACCCATTGTGTTCTCTTCCTACAACAACTTCTACCGACCGAAAGAGAAAGAGTTCAATTCAGGTGAGTTAATATATTGCCTTTATGCCTCTTGTATAGAAAAGTAATGTTGGACTCAAACCTAACACACATTTAAAGATATCTGTGACCAATAAATTTTTTGAGAGGTTTAACAGCTGGAACTAGAAGATTTTGATGATTATCATTATGACTTCAACCAAAATTTCTGTGTCTACAGGAACAATCACTTTAAAAATCCTTCCAAAGATCGAGACAAAGGGATTGACGGCAGATGACATTACGTCACTCTCCGACCAGTCGTACAGCATCATGCGTTCAGCTTTTTTGGAGATCTCCAGCCAAACCCTCCAGAGCAATGGGCCGTCCAGTCACTGAGCGCTCTGCCGCTTTCACGCTCTTTCATCTGGCCTGACAACAAGGATGGCCACATCATCATGGTGGCGACAGTAACCATGACAACCAGGCGCTTTGGTATCCTCTATGGCGTCCTCGTGAAGGAGGAACACATGTCCATACACACAGACTGACACACAAGCAAAAGTACATAATTGCATACACAAGTGTACAACAGATGTTATTTTAGCCTAGATTTGATCTGTTGGACTAAAGGGGGAGCAGAGCGGTGGACAGTGTTTTTTGGGCAGTGACCTTTGACCTCGCCTTGCTTGACTCTTTCATCTTTGATCGTTTTTCGGACTGGATTGCTATTGTCGGCGACAATTGTCGGGTCTGGAGTGACACCCTGAGAATATTGTGGATGTGTGTTTAATCTGCATGCCTTTTGACTTTCTCTGTTTCTCTTTCTTTCACAGATCTACATAGACGTAATCTGTCCATTATGTGTAGGTCACTTTTCTCTAGGTAATCTGCTTGCATTATGAGGAAACCTGTGTTTAAGGGTTTTTTCTATGCCGATTTTTATTGGTTACCGGTGTTTTCTCTTAGCAGCACAGCCAATGGGAGCGTTTAAAAATTCCCAGTTTAATGTTTCAAATTATTTTTTTAATCTAAAGGAAAATTCGTCCAAAAACGTCACTCCGCTTCTTATGTTCAGGGCAATACCAAGAGCTTGCTCGCAATATTTGTAATTTCTTTTTCTTACAGTTGTTCTTTCTCAGATTGTAAGCAAACAGGTCTGTTTCACGGTTACCAAGTGCAGCTTCTTCCTGTGCCATGTGTCCAAAGTGTCTCGGCCATCATCGGCTGCGTGATGACTGACTTTAGTAAAATCACTTGATTGTTGATCTGTGATCAGGATTGTTCCATTAGAGTTTAGGATAACGTTTAGCCAACGATCCAGTTGGCTTTAGTTTCAGTGATTCTTTCATTTAAATTTTCTGTTTTTGCTTGTTTTCAGACTACAGCGTAACAGATTTTCATTCTTAACATCATTTAAACCTGTTGGTTAAAAATTATTATAATGGCTGAACTAATAATAAGTATTATCTAACACATTATTTCGAATATTCAGTTATCTAAATGACTTGTGTCTTGCTTTTAAATCATTATTATTAAAGGGTTCAAAGCAATTATTTCTTTTACTTAAAATCTAAAAATGACCTCTATGAAATATGCAAAAGCTTATTGCGATAAACTGCAATAGTTTCACATTAGCATCAGATTTAGCTTTTTTGATCATAGATTCCTTAAATCAAACACTTGCTAAAGTTAATGTGAATTGGGGAGTTCTCAGTGGTGTCGCTTACCCTGTTTTTGGTCTTGTACCAAAATATAGACGTGTTTAACCTAGTAAACCCATTTACTAAAGTTTTAGCTCTCAGAGAGCATAACTGAATGTAGGAAATACTTTAATATGTACCTACTGAAAATTAAAATATTCTCGAAACTGACCAATTATATCTATTTATTAAACCAAATTGTATTAACAATTTACAGTACAGCTGTACATTAAAATCAATATTTATAACCTCTATCAAAGACATTTTTAATTGAATGACATGATTAAATCCTATGATATGTTTGATGTTGTGATTCTTATTATTTGTTAAGAATGTATAACATCCATAGTTTAATATGTACAACCTGATATTTTAAAGCGGAGTTGTATAATTGGCTTGTTGAGCTAAAAGATGTTTGGCCCTGAAATTTAGGCCCTGTGATCATCATTGTTAGTGAAAATTGACAGATCGATGCTATTATTGACCCCTTTTATGTTGTGCTTTCTTTCATATTCTCAGTCGAACTTTTGCCCTCCTCAACATGAAATGTACCTGAAATAGTGTCTGAAAATACGTATAAGTTGTGTGTGTTTTTTTTCACCAAAGCTATTAAGGATAATGAACAGATGAAGCTTTTAAATGCTTTGATTTGTCGGACATTTCACGGGCAGCCTTGAGTACGAGTGTGTGTGTGTGTGTGTGTGTGTGTGTGTGTTGAATGTGGTTGTGTGGTGATCAGACACACAACTGAGCTAAAGCCCATTGTAAATCTGTAAAGTCATGAGACGATAATTATATATAAAATGTTTGTGGTAGAATCTGGATACGACCCGTGTAAAGAACATCTAGGAAAAAGAGTAAATAAAATCTGTTTTTCCTATAGGAATGTCAAGGTTTGTTCTCTTTATTTATGTTCTGTTATGTTTCCTACACAAACACACATTTATTTAGCTGTAGTTTGTGTGGTATGACCTCATTTAAGTATAAAAGGATTTAAATGATTTGGGTTTAGATGCCAGTTTTATTACAAAA
This sequence comes from Beaufortia kweichowensis, assembly GCA_019155185.1. Lineage (NCBI taxonomy): Eukaryota > Metazoa > Chordata > Actinopteri > Cypriniformes > Gastromyzontidae > Beaufortia > Beaufortia kweichowensis. The sequence continues at coordinate 10,386,756 of CM032812.1, read as the reverse complement.
AACATGTTAAAATTATAATTACAGAAAATACATTTTTATAGCAAAACAACATGGAATTATAAATATATAAATTTACATTCTCCTGGCTCATACTTACACATGGAGAGACAATACAGCTGCACTTACAAAAAGAATTCAATGAAAAAACTTTACGATAGAATAAAAGCACCGGGTCATAAAAACTAGTTTTTCTCCAACAGAATTGTGTCTTTTCAATATTTGGGTGGTCTTTTGGAAAGTGATGGTTTAGACTTTGATCAGAGCTGTGCTTCATATTTTCATGTGAGAGGATCCAGCCCATCCTTGTGTGATTGTTTAATTTTCCTGGCAGGCACCTAAAAAAAGATGTCACAAAGTCAGATGAAGTTTTTACTGGATCTCATTTTCCTAAGTGTTCTGTACACACAAACACATGCTTACATGCTCCGATTCGCTCCTCCAGAAATCCGACCTGCTCGCTCAGAGAGTCGATACGGTCGAGTTGCTGCAGAGAGTGTGACAGGAAGTTGGTTCTGTCAGACAGGAAGTTGTCTCCTACACCCTCCGCATCATCCACAGGAAAGAGAGTGGTGAATGGAGCTAAAACCATTTCCAGTTTCTACACAGAGAAAGTTGAATTGTTTAAAGACATGGCAGATATGAAAGTGAACTTGGACATAAACGGTAAAGATATTATTTTATATATATATTATATGCTTATGAATAACTTTATATCTTCAGGATACACACAGTCTTTTGTGTGGCCATTAAATACTTACAGGTTAAACAGTCACCTGTAACAGCTTGTTGTTTTATGTGTTGCAGAATCTGTAATGTGTGTTACTGCTTTTAATCAAATCATTAGTGAGTCTTTAAACTCACAACCTCTCCTGGTGAACACTGTGTAGTTTCCCAGCGTTTGAAGTGGGATGTGACCTCAGGGTGTGTGTGTGTCTGACCTGCTCTAGTAGCTCCACTCTATTCTTCAGCATCTGAACCTCTTCTGTTACATTCTCCACCAATCTCAACCCTCCACCTTCAAGAAAAAAGAACACAAATCAGATACAGATTGCATACATTGAGATACACCCAAGCTACAATGAATGCATGTAATGTGAAAACATAATTGCTATAAAAATTCTTGCACAGTAATGTACAGTAATTTGTAAACATTTGTAAGATGTTGTAATGCTTTAGCTTTACATTTTTCTAACTTGATACATTGGTTGGTTTTAGTATCTTTGTTAATGTTAGTTAATGCCAATACAATTGTTCATGTTAGTTCATGTGCATTATTTACAGTTAATTTGGTTTATAAAAATTGCTAAGTAAATGCTGAAATTAACACAAGCTAAGATGACTAAATGCTGTAAAAATATTGGTTGGTTCATGTTAGCTAATTCATTAACTAATGTTAACAAATACAAATTATATCATCAGTAAAATTTAAATTTTATAACATTTTCATAATGCATATAGTATATTAATTGTAATTTAGTTAATTTTACAACATAACTTTTCTTTTCTTGGCAAAATCTTGTTTTTATTTTCAGATTACAGTGGAATAAGACTTCCAGATATATCGTCTCAGACTTCAGGACCCCAGTGTTCATAAAATCAGGTCATATTTCATTAAATCATTTCAGTATTAGATAAGACTAGTACTGGTTGGATCATGTTTTGGCAGTGACTGACATCCAATCATATCAGAGCTTAATCCAGTCAGTCCCGCCTCCTGGCTGTTGTTTTGGATGTTTGGGTTGTGACCAAGCAGTTGTACTCCATCAGTGTAAGAACTAGTCAATGGGTCGCACACACATAGATATTTTCCTCAAAGTTAAGTTTCACTTGGCAGCTTTCACAGACACGCATGCACATTCAGTCAATCTGTCCCAGATGTGTGTGCTCTTATGAAGATGTGGGAGACGGTAAGAGATTGTGTGTGTGTCTAAAGAAAACAGTGACCCCCAGCAGTCTGTGTTTGATAGATGTGGAATGTAAGCTGAAGCATTGAGCCAAAATATAAAGAGAAACAACAGATACACATTCTGTCCAGCCGTGACCTCTCTGCAAAATCCCTATTATTATATTCCTCATATACTGAACAAACTGGTTTGCATGGTAAACCTTTGTAAGTGAACTTACCCATTGAGACTGATGACAGGTTTAAAGTGAGTTTAATTCCCTGTGGATGTGCCAGCAGACACGTTGATGTGTACGTCTGTCTCGTAAACTCAACACTTGTGGGATGTGGGAACAAATGTGGGAACCAGTATAAGGGTCTCTCTGATTTCTGTGTTTCACATGGGAGTCAACTAAGATTGATAATATTGATAAATTATTCTTTGAAACTCAAACCTAGATTTCCACACTTTACATAAAATTGTTAACATTAATGAATATTTTAGATAATATGAACTATCAATGAACAATATATTTTTGCTAATCCCAATACAACTGTTCATTCACGTTAGTTCATTATGCATAAACTGATGTTAACAGACTTATGATTTAATAATTGTATTAGCAAATGTTGAAATTAACATTAATTATTAAATGCTGGATTGGTCATTAGTTCATGTTAACAAATGCAGCCTTAATGTAAAGTGTTATACACTTATCCTTAAAACAAGATGTATTGGCAAGATTTTATGTTGCACTTTCAGAAATGTGATGCATTTGCTTAAAACAAGAAGCTCTTTGCCTTTAGGGTAAGATAAAAAATGTAATTCAAAAGAAAAAACAAGATTTATTGCCTTAGCACATTGCCAAACTTTTTCCTTTTTTTAATCATAAACATCACAAAATTTTGTTCGATTTTTCAGAAATATGACACAATAAGTGAATATAATCAAGTGAATATTTTCTTGTTTTTAGGATGTTTAGATAATTGTGTTTTGTGCAGTGAGGTCATTGTCAGCGCTGGAATGTGTGTTTGAGATTCAGCCAGCTCCATTAACAATTATTTTAGCCTGTCTCTATGAAACACTAAACATGACTATCTAAGGACAGAAGAGCTTCTGCCCATACTGTTATTTTTAAGTGTAGACAGATAAGTAATAATATAATACAAGAAAGATGGAGAAAGAACAAAAAAAGATGATGAAACGCTGCCAGTGAAGTTCCAGATTGAATATCTCAGGCAGTTTTGGCACTGGGAAGTTTAGCATACGTTCCCATGGTGAGCTCAAACGTCTGCGCTGGTCTTGCTAAAGTAGACGAAAATAAATATAAAAGAAAGCAGATGTAGGATATACACAGAGGAGAAACTATTTAATGGAGAAACTAGATTTGCTTGATTCATGTAAGTTGTATTCGAGTGGTGGAGGTCCAGCTTTCTGATTGGTCTGTACGTGGTTGCTGTGGTTACCAGTCACAGTGCACTATTACTCACGGTACGAGTTGAGAGTGGCATAGCGCGTACCAAAAGTAATAATGAATCGTGAAGCTGGTCAGGTTTCCGTCACCAGTCGACACTCGAGCATTTTACCCTTTCTAGTACCCTAACTAGTGTTTACCTGCTCATGTGTGAACTGGATCACAAAATCCATCATATCTGAGGCTGATATTACATTTACATTTACATTTAGGCATTTAGCTGATGCTTTTATCCAAAGCGACTTACAAGTATTAGGAGACAATGAAGCGACACATCAAAAGCGGCAACAATAGTACTGAGAAGTGCTTTCCTAAGTTTACAAAGTAATGCAGTGCTAGATAAATAAATATTACATCTGTGTGGATGATGGGTACATACATCACTACTCCTGGAAGTGAGATGCATCATTCTTGAATCTGTTGCTCAAAGGTTGATTGTTATGCCGGTGCGTGTATAATGTCTATTGTACATCTCGGTTTGTCTGGAGTGTAATGTATGAATGTCTTACCAGCATCAGCGCTGGATGAGAGATCATCTGCTGTGGGAGGAGAGGCGGGCGGGGGGGAGGCCGTGGGAATTCTTGAACATGTCATTCCATCTTCATCCAGACTGAATCCCTCCTGACACACACACTGATAACTCCCCGGTGTATTCACACACTTCTGCGAGCAGCCATGAGATTTATTACACTCATCCACATCTGAGAAAAAGAAAAAGCCACAGTCTGTATTTCTTTAGCATTTTATTGTTCTGTTTGTGTTGGAACTCCATCCAGGAACAGGACCGGACTTCAAACATAAACATAAACCTTATTAAATTAGGATCTCTCTGAAAATGTGAAATTGTTTCGAAAGTAAATTTGACTTTTGTCATCAATGTTTAGATATTTGTGACCCTGTCTGTGAAAATTTAATTTTGAGATGAGGAGCATCACAGTAGTGATAGCCATTAAAAATTATGAAAAAAAATAAGTAATGTGTGTTTATTGCTGTAAATGATAGATTATATGATAGATATTGAGAAACACTATTCAAATGTTTATTTATAATACTGTTATCATTCATTTTAAATACTAAATTAATTATTTTATTGACACTACGTTTTATTATTTTGCACAAAAAAGTTGTCTTCCCAAACAGTGATTTAAATCTTTGACATATCATTACTCGGTCAATATTAAAGATATTAAGGTTATATTCTTTACATTATGTAGAATAATTTTATGTAGAAAACAATAAATCACAAAAAAATGACTTTTTCAGGCTGGGTCACATTTTTATCAGAATATAAAAGTAAATACTAAGCTTAAAGATGATTTTGTGCAGCGTGTGTTTGTAAGTACCTTTCTGGCAGTACCGTCCCATCCATCCTTTCAGACAACCACATTGGTTAGGCCGTAAACATGACCCTCCGTTTGCACAAGACTGTTCACACATTGCTATATAAAAAGAGAAATTACATATATAAACACTTACACTTATATATATATATATAAAATGATTGTACAAATGCATGTTACAAATCACGTCAGCATCCTGTTACCTTGGTTACAGTTGTGTGAATGCATGCGTCTCCATCCCGGACAGCAGTCTGAGTATGTGTGTGTATTAGCAACTGCTTTACTCACTTGCCTATACGAGACTCTGTAGATTGTTCTGCCACACACACATGTACAGTAAATGAGTGTCAAAGGAATTACACAAAAGACAGACTTTGCAACACACAGTGAGATGTTCAAAAATCAAGCCACTATTTTTATTTTATGTGTGTGTTCTTACTTGTATGTGCTACACATGCGGTGGTTTTGACACAGGGTGATGTAGGGTTTGTGTACGGGTTGAAGAAATGACTCTGTGCTGTAGGATGTATGAGGACTCTGGGCATCTCCAACACACACTCGCCTCCTGAAACACAACACACAAAGAATGCAAAATTTTAATTTAGTTTTAATCTATAAATGCAAATAATGTCATTTGGGGGTTCAGGTTAGGTTTCTGTGTGTGTGTGTGACAATGCTGGGAGACATTTGCATCGCTATGTGAATGTGATATTGGCATCCATCAGCTGTAACGAAATGTGATTGGCTGATGAAATTAGCTGCTATTATATCCGTTAACCTTTAACCTCATGGTAACCTTTGACCCGTGGTGCCTTTGTATATGTGATCTGAGACTTCCTGCCACTGTGGATAGATGTGTAAGATGTGTTCAAAGCACTATATAATGAGATGGGGGATTTCAGGCACAGCTTTAGTGTGTGTTCATGTGTGTTATTATGTGATCACAATAGCAAAGAGTAAAGCGTTACCCATAGTGACCGTGAAACTGAGGCGTGCAGGTCACATGCAGGAGAAACAGAGAGGACAGCAGGACTGTTGTGAACATCTCTCACTATCACAGGTGTGTCCGCTTCCTTAGACACACTCAGGTATACCTGAGATGAGAACTCCAGCTACCTGACAAAAAAAAGAAAATTAGAGAGGATTTATTAAAATCAGATACAGAAATAAAGAAAAATCTTCAAATAATGTACATTAACATTTTGTAAAAATATAACCGTGATATCTTTAATATTGACTAAGAAATCATTTAATTAATAGGTGAAATCAAACGTTGATGCTTGTTATCTCAGAATTAGATTTTTTTAGACTTTAGCCTGTTTTTTTTAATTGGTAGAATTTAAGAATGATAATCTTAAACTGTCAGATAAACAGATGGGACTTCACAGAACATTCTTGAAAACATGTCATTTATTTTCATTTTCCCTATAATAAATGATTCAGTGTTTCATGTTTAAACATAAGACATGTACAGAATAATAAGGAACTTAAAGATGAACAATTTAGCAAAATTAGAGAAAATGACTCTCAGGAATCAAATTTGTTACAAAAGTACAGTTCATTGAATCCAACATGCTCCTATGTTGGACACATCTGCACACTTTATAACTGTACAGAGAACTTACAAATACAGGGAGTTCATGACTCAAGCCACAGTTACATTAGATGTAATAAATGTCTAGCATCTAAAGCATGAAGATTTCAGTCCTTACATATTATTTTAATAACACCATGTTATTAAAAACATGGATCTGATTATTAAAAGGTATATAACATGTAGCCCCGACACATCCATCTAACATGAAACATTATAAGCTCATCTTATTAAAGTCGTTCTTCTAGCTAAAAAACAGAAATAATTTAACATATCTAGAGTTACAACGTGTGTGTGTGTGTGTAGCATGTGTGTAACCTTTCATCTTGAACAGCTCATAGTAATAAGTAGTTTATTGCAGGTTTAACAAGTTCAGGTTTAGAGCAACAATGTAAAGTAGATGTCAGTGTTTTCTCATGGGAGTTTTTGACAACAACCCTAAAACACTAAGTATGTGCGTGTACATGTGTGTGTGTGTGTGTGTGTGTGTGTGTGTGTGTGTGTGTGTGTGTGTGTGTGTGTGTGTGTGTGTGTGTGTGTGTGTGTGTGCGGCAAAAAGAGGCAAAAAGCAATTAAGTGTGTGTGCAGCAAGGGAGGTTAAGTTGTTTAGGTGTGTGTGTGTGTTTGTGTGTAAGAAGCAGATTTAATGAGCCATATTCTCATATTCCTAAGATTAATGACCCATCTTAAGTCTGTTCTGCACTTAATGAATTACTACTACATGCTTGAGGTTTCATGATGTATGTGTATGTTTCCTCCTCTGTGTTTGGCCTTCTGTAAATGAAAATTCACTGGAAAATGACTAAAGTTAGCTTGAAATACATTTCCATACATTTTTAAGATGGGTTTATTAAGATTCAAATGTGCTGGACTAAGACCTCCAATCTCAGATGTGTTACTTTGTTGTGTCTGTGTGGTTGTTTAATGTCAGATCTGAGAAGATAAAGACACTTTCCACAGCTCTTTACAGCAGCCGGTGGGATTTGACATCTGACCCGGAGCATTGTGGGTCACTTTTTTATCAGTAAATATGGTGTTAACTCCTCGGCTTGTGCAGATGTCAGATAATGTTTTCATTCTGCCCACCGCAGACAGAGTTTGACAGCGGAATGACGCAGGAAAGTGGTTTGGGATCTGTGGATGATTTTTAGATAGATCTCCTGCCAAACTTGTAATGCGTTTAACAGATCCGTACCTGCAGGCCGTGTCGGTTATAGAAACTGTACGCACATGTTTCTCGCAGGTCAAAGTCGCATGCAAATGCTTACCACGTGTCTTATGTAAATGATGGATGCTGGTGCCAGATCTTTGAGTCATGCTGGAGCAATGTGTGTGTGTAATACTAGTATATCTTTTTCTTTTTTGTTAACCATCAAATATTTCTTTCAGCAATATATTTCTTTACAGGGAAAGTTTCATCGAAATCTTTCGTCATTATTAACTCAGCTTCGGTTTCTCAATCTAATTCTCAGTCCAACAGCATTGATGTCAGATCAGCAGGTATAACATCATAAACCATCTATCAATCAATCAAAAGTGATTCCAGATTAGCTGATCTTAAACTCTCCTGTCCAAGTCAGCAGGCAGTAAAACCTTTCAGAATTGATGTCTGTAATTTAGAGTTAATGCCTTTTATGGGTCTCTAGTGTAATGTTTATCTTTATAGCCTATGTAGAAACAAGGCTCTATATAAACAAATACAATACAAATCACACACAGCAATCATCATCATTATCTGTGACTCCAACTGAAGGTAAACCTCTGCACATCAACACACTATTTTGATACACACGGCTGCATATAATCACAAATAATGACACTAATTTGAAGCGGAAGCAGTTAAGACTAATGGAAGGCCAGCAGTCAGCCAGACTTACATCAACATCAGTGTGGCTGTGGCCAGAATACAACACTAGAAAACTGCAAAAGGCACACTGTATACTAATTACTATATCTTAAAATATGTGTGAAACAGAATTCAATATACAACAAAAACATTAATGTTGCTCACAGCATCACTAACTGTAAAACATTTTAGCACTTTGGTTAAATAATAAGGTAAGAAAGACTATCACAAATGATGAATTATAAAGGCTATGATTGGAATATCATAGTACTCTTATTAGAGCAGAATACCTGGGTGATCCAGAGTACTACACTTGACAAATTTACTATATTTATTAAAATGCTCATTTTCAGATAGGTTTGACTGTTGTGACTATACGTTTTACAACCAGCAGGCGGCGCCATTTCTCCGCAACATTATTTAAAATCATTCTAAGTTTTCAGTGTTGGTCCAAGCCAGTGTAATCACGCTTCATAGTAACACACAGTCAGCAAAAAACAGTGAGAACAGCCAATACTCGTAGTGCCACACACATACACGCAAAATCTATTATAACTAGTTGTTGCACGCACGAATATACAAATACGATGTTCCCTTTTCCATTACAACTTGAACCATCAGATGTTTACCATTAAAACATTGCAAAATTCCTTTATGTAGTGCGTTTTAGGTCTTATTCCAGTATGATTTAATTGTGTTCTATTGGTCTATTGGTGTCCGTCAGCCAGATAACATCTCACCAAAAGAACCAAACGCATTATCAGTACAGACCCACAGAGACTATTATAGTGTCTTTTAAAACCAATACAATTCCCATTAGAACCATTAAATCCATCAGAATTACTGTGATGGTTTCGGTTGTTTCTTCAGCAGCGTGCATGCATGAATTTAGAAACACGTAACACTTACTGCTTCACGAGATAAACTGTGGAGTTAATCACACACAGTCCCGTGCGTGAGATGTACAGAAAAACAGTGATTCCTCAGCGAGTCCCAAAACTAAAGTTTCCCACCAAACTAAAGGACACGACTGGAATATTCTTTCATAAATCATCCAAAAACATGCATGTGTCCAAAAACGCTCATTGGCATCAGAGTCAAAATTCCAGACGCGCGCCTGCCGTGGACCCGCGTTTCGCGTGCGCGTGGGGTTGGGAGTTTTTGCACGCTCAGTTTCTGCTCTTTCACAACTGTCAAAGCGTGCAGGGGGGTAACCGAACCACCACCGCCCCTCCTTTACCGGGACGTCCCGAGAGAAGCGCTCACGGGGAGACACTCGTGACGTCATCGAGCGTGGCATTCACGCACAGACGCGCTCAGTTAAGGAAGAGAGAAGAAACTAAAGTAAGAAAGAAGAAACTAAAATCAAGACATCAAACTTTCGAGGTTTTTGTACTTGTTTTCCTACTCAGTACATATCACACCCTGATCTAAATCATCCACTTACGATGTGTAAAATGAACCATGATTTCATTATAGTAAAAGTAATGTAACCATGTTTTGGGACGCTTTTGATTACCATTTTTATTACCATAGTTTAACTACAAATACTAAAGCAAGTAGCTTTAACAAGTTCAGTCGGTCAAACCACAACCCACAATTATTAAAACTTAAAAATTTACTATGCTAACAAGTTTTTAAAAATAATAATTATTTATTTGGTTTTAAAATAATAATAAATGTATTACATAAGAAAAAAATTGTATAAACGTATATACGGAATTCATAGTCATACATATTAGATGCAATAATCATCAATCATTAATTCAAATAGTTTGTAATGTCATTAAGGATTTTTTTGTTGGATATTTAAATGTCCACAACACACTTAATATGTTTTTTTAATTATTCTAAAAAAAGAAATTACCTTCTTATTATAAGATCACGTGACCTTACGCCGAGTAGTTTCCATGCGATCCACCTGCCGCGCGCTCTGACGCGCCGCTCCATCGCCAGCATTTCTTATAAACTCTTCTTCTGTCTGATGAAGAGCAGCGAGCGTCTCGATGCTCCCCGCGATCCGACCGGAGACGAATGAGATGCATTTGGGCGTTTTTCCCCAGCTTTTTATTCTGCGCTTCCTGTGGCACTCAGGAATTAGATGGACAATCCCTAACCGGATATCCTGCGAGTGTTCGCTGCTGATAAAACCTTCTGTGCAAACAGCCCCTAAACTTTCTCATTACGAGCAATCACGTCTGTCTTTAAAGCACAAACACACTGTGATTTGTAGAAATGTTGAGGCTGAAAATGTGGCCCTGTGATGTGAACTTGCCTACCTGGTGTGGGGCAAGACATCCGCCATTTATTATTTTTAGGGCAAACTAGTATATGTAGGCAATTCGATGCAAATGTCAACCTTTTCATTTTTGGAAATCCTACAACGTATGTTGCAAAAACGTGTTTTTTTAGTCCCATTCATAACGCATAACTATTTTTTAAAGTAGAACTCGTGTATAGACTTTTATTTTTGTGCTGTCTGGACTCTATCAACAGGGCTTTAGTAAAATATAAACAAATGATTCAATATATTGGCAACATATACATTCTGTAAGAATTAACTGTCACACCCATAATGCTGGAATTGTCCATGTATTTTAGGTCACATGAGAAAATGCTGTAGTTTACTATAGTATCTACTGTAGTAAATTGAAGTATACTAGTATATTATAGTAGGCTATTTTTACTGCATTGTAGTATAAGTGCTATAGAATTCTGGAGTCTTAACTATAGTAAATTGATAAACTGTAGTTTACAAATGCTGGAGTATAGGAATTTTACCACAGTTTACTATTATACTGTTTTTTACTATATCTGTATTTTGTTAACATAGAGATAGTGTGTGATATAGTAAGACTTTAAAAGTAAAAATTAATTTGACTTTCATCAGCAGGGCTGGACGCTATGTTTGTTAGTGTATTTTGGAGGTAGAGTAAGACCCTAATTTTGAACATTTTTAGACCCAAAAAGTTGAGGAAATGGCCCCACACAGCACTTCCTGTGAAACAGGAAGTGTGTGGAGGAAAAAGATTGTGCTCTGGGTCAGAGTGAACAATGAGAGTAAAAACTTGAAGGAAGTTATGCGTCAAAGTAAGAGCTGGGCGGGAAAATGTCGGCTAAGGAAATCAGAAGCTGAGAGTTAGAGAGAAAGCGAGTGATGGAGGGAGAAAAAAAGGGACAAAAAATTCAAATAAACAAAAGGTCTTACATTCGTATGATCTTCAGTTCAATGTTAATATGCAGCATTCAGGTTTGTTAACAGATTTATCCTGTTACAGCAGATGGTTCTTTTGACGTTACCTTCTGTAATAATAAATTACAATAATGATAAATGACATTTCAAATGAATAAACACAGAGTCTCATTTGTGTTTAAAATAAATATCTAAAAGATGAAATATAACTGAGAACTCCAATAAGTCTCATAAGCAATGAAAGAGCAACCTCTGAGCAATATTTTAAAATAAACGTTTAATGGTGTGATGCACAAAAAATAAGTCGTTTGTAAGGTTGTAAATCAGTCCCTTTATTCGTGACCTCTGGATGAAAAGAGTCACATATGTGAGCAACAGGATGAGATTAAGAGAGAGAGAAAGAGATGGGCAGAGCAAGACATGAAGTAAATTTTATTGTTACGGGCAATCAACATCTGTAATTTCCATAGTGAATAAATATGAATAAATTTGTTTATTTGTTTGTGTTTACTTGAATTTATACTTTTAGGATGTCCTGTTTTAAAAGAAAGTCTCATGTTGATAATGTCATCAGTTTCTGACTTTGACAGAAATATTCCTGTTGTACATTAGGAGGAACGTATAGAGTTAAAATTGACATTCTGATCTTTTAAATAAAGCTTTATGAAACTTTGGCATGTAACCTGCATCCTGCAGCTTGTGTTACAGATGTGTCTGATACCTCAATATAGGCTAGAAGATCTTGGGTGTGGATATTTTAGACTTTTAGTACTAGTAAACAATCCATATTATCTAACTGTTTTCTCTGAATATCCTCCTGAACAGTGTCAGGTTTGATTTTCAGAGAGGGGTGGAGAATTTCATTGTCAGACATTAAGCATGTGTGTGAATTCTTTTTTTATTTACTAGATTTAATGCTGAAGGTCTTGATAGGTGATAGGTGTCTCTTGCTCTTTAAAACATGTTTGTCTGTGTTGAAATGCCATACTAGGGTACAGCACACTGCTCACACTGTATAAAGTTTTCTATAAATGATGCATGAAGAGGTGAAATAGTATGCAGATTTCAGTCCCAACACATTTTAGAATAAACTTTGCACCTGGACGTGTGACCTCACAGGGTGCAAATGTGTGTGTGTCATAGAGGGACTTTAGTTTTGACTGTCTCAAGTTCCAGCAAGTGTCAGGTTAGTGAATAAAATTTGCTTTAATTTGTTATCATGAAGTTTAATGGTGTAATTGATTTGCTCTTTCTGCCTGTGCTCTTGATGCTTGATTCAACTTTTTAATGGCTTTTTAATAAACGTTTTTGTTAATAACAAATAAAATATATTTTTTAGTATTAATAACTTGACATGAAATCACTATTGTGTCTTTTGTTGTGTCTTCCATGCATCAAATTTTACATTTTACAAACCCACAACCTTTGCTCTACCAAATGAGCTGCAGGAACACTAAAATTTGAGCTGTTATATATAATGAAAGCTTCAGGAAGTAGGTATTCAGATGAGTTTATATTACATATTTCATAAAGCCGATATAGTGCTTATGTGTGGAGTTTGGTGAGTCTAAACTTAGAATAAAGTTGATTGATTTTGTTCTTAAGAATGACATGCATTGTTGCTCCCCCCAGGTACAAAATCATGCTGTGCTGATGTGTTTCTTCAGCAGAAGACCTTCATCAGACTGTGCGAGAGACAGAACTTAGTGATTCACACACACACAGTGATATTGGGGTTGAGTGGAAAATGTGCCGTAACCCACAAATCCCTTCAGTGCTGACAGGAGTTTCCTACAGAAAAAGATCCATGACACACGCAGATAGTAAAGTTAAACTTACTAAGTGCCATGTGGCATGCTTCATGAAATCCTTATGCATGAAACAGGATGTTCATTGAGTTTGTAGCCCCATCTCTCTGTGGAATTACATTCCAAAGCCTCAAAATAAAGTCAGGAACAAAGACAGGAAGTGATGTCAGCATGCGTGCCCCCTTTAGTGCAACAATACGGCACCCTGCTCCCAAACCCCACCCTGAACGGCCGACACGCTTAACAGGAAATAAATCTGCTGCCATTGACTTTCCATTGGATGTGATGTGAACGTCTCGAGATTAAACAGACTTTAGGCAGACTCACTCGAGTGAGGGATGGTTTTGTTTTGTTGGTTTTGTTCTTGTGGAGTCAGACAGATGAGAGGAAATAAATGATGACGGTTCATTTGATGAAGCAAAATACAGACAGTGTGTACAGGATAGAGTTTCCTTTAGGACAGCGAAATACACGCTACTAGTTTTACACGAAAAGCAAACAACTGCTGTTAACCACCAAACCACAGTCACAAACTGAATCCTACTCAGCGAAATAGTGACGATGTCATGAAGAAACATTTTATTATTTTATCATTAAGCCCAAACCAATAGATTGTCATTTGTAATAAAGTCACTTATGGATAAATTTATTATTAATAAATGTAAATGTTATTGTGCATTAGATAAAATAAACCATTTGGCATCTGCAAGCAAGATTTGCTGGAGCTTTGCACAGAACTAACTTTTATAAAGTAGTTTTGCAATCACTTTATAATGAGTGATGCTAATTCTCCCTTTACATTTTAAAAATATTTTTTTGGAAAGTGTGCTTGCTCTGATATTGTGATTATCTCTAATGCACATAAACTATCTATGGTGTGAAAGTTTAACAAATTAGAAAGAGAAAACTCTGTATAAAAAGTTATGACACAAATGTAATTGTGATGATTGTGTTGACAAAAATAAATCAAAGCTGTATTATATTTTAGCATCCTCAATGTTTTGTCATTTGCTTAGAATTTGCAGAAATGTTCATATGGGAAACATTTACGTCAAGTGATCCTAAACTTTTTATTAGTAGTAAGCCTATAGGTGTCTGGTTTTTAAGTGTGTCTTAAATGTTCTGATAGTTTTGGGGTCTGTAACCGACTGTGTGGGGGGTGAATAACCGTCATACCCTTACTGTGTGATTGTGTTAGTGTAAAAGTGGATTGATTTACTCTGTGTGACAGTAGCACAGAACCACATCTTCATGTACAGGAGTGTGTGAGTGTGTTGTCAGGTGTATGTCGTCTAGTCTGAGCTCCACCTGTGATGTGTTTATTTGTTTTTCTCTCCCTCCTGTTGCTTCTCTTTTCGCTCATTATTTTAGGTCGCTGCTTGTCCGTGTTTTGGCCTTTTGTTCCCGTTCTCAGCACGAGGACCCAGATGGCAAAGACCCTAAAACACACACACAGTCTCTGCTAAATTCTTGTGCTTTATTAGTTAGTGAAGTATGACCGAGAAAGTATTTATTTAACTAATGTCATTTAACACAGAATCACCTTGATGATAAACATACATTGTGAGTCTGGCCCTTTAATGTGTGGAGTGATTTATCGTCTCGTATTTTTATGTTCTATGGTGAAACTAATATTAAAAAGACGGAAAGAAAATAAAATAAGAACATACTTTTGCAGGAGAGTTTGAATCATTGCTTGTGCTTGCTTTCTTTTCCTTTTGAAAACATACTGTAATGCAAAGCTTAAAAGGGACAGTTCACCCGAAAATAAAAAGTTTTATTTCATTTTAAAATGAATGTCTTACGAATGGGAACTGGGACTGTCATACGGATTACTTTGATATTTAGATTTTGCTTTTTGCTTTTTGCCTGACAGTAGTCCTTATTCACATTTATTGTATTGGAAAAATCTTGTAATTCATAAATATAAAATATATGTAATTATGTATAAATCTTTAGTTTTTGCATTTTTGGTTAGCAGCCGGTTTTATCCTAAGTGACTCACACATGAGAGAGCATTTAACATATACACATCACATATCATCAAGTCTTTTTTCTTCTCACCCTGTAGTTTCCTGTTGCTGCTTAAAGGAGTTTCTCTCTGCACTTTCATCTGTCTTTTTTTGAAGCCTGCAGGGTGAAATCCACATAACTGTGAGTTCGGTGTTTAATATCAGCCTGTCACTCAACACATTTCTTACTTCTATCTCTGAAAGGAGGCAACAAGGCCTGCATGAGCTGCAAGACAAATGCATTCTTACGGTTTACAGGGCTGTGAAATCCTGCCTGATGACCCTGAGGATGTAAAACTAATCACCCACACACATGTGACCCTGAGGTTGTGTGTTCATGGGGCCCTGAATGAGTCTGACTCTACAGAGAAAGAACTCAGGGCACCAAGGGTCACACAAGGGTCAGGTGTGCCGGGTGGTTCTTTCCTGTCCAGGCTAGAAGAACCACGAGACAGCAGAGGGTATAGACCGTGAGGTCACTTCCTGTTGAGGTGTAAATTTAGTCAGTGGTTGTTGACGATGATGGTTATTGTTTCGTATCGCTCATCCACTGCCTGAAGTTTCCTCTCGCTTCCCTCTGGTGTTTTTAAGCTCATTTAGTCACATCCTTTGCACATCCTGCCCACAGTACACCCTTTCCCTGATGCATTCTGGGATGTGTTTTATTAGTGTTTATGTGTTTGTGCATGTATTTCGTTCATCCATGGCAACAAGGCATGTTGTCAGGGACGGTTTGGAAGCTTCCTGCATCATCAAAAGTTTTAAAGTCACGCTGTCAGTTCTGAATGATCATGCAGGCTCCAATAATGATTTTTATTTTCAATATTATAAGATGATTTTAACTTTTTTGCTGCAACTATGCCTTGACTATGACTTATTTTGGCTACCTCTAGTCAAGTGAGTGTGTGTGTGTCTAACAGGTGTGTAAAGTTAACTGTGACGAATGTTTACTTCCCATCTTGTGTTCTTCGTTCATCACTCTGATTCATGATTCCCTCTGATGTAAGTCTTCATATGCTTTGAACACATTGTTATCATTTTGAGATGGCAAAGGGTGTGTGTGTGGTGTAGATAAGAAATCTGGCTCACTGAGGTTACATGACCCACAGTGTGTTTACAAACACAGCAGCCGACCCCAGTAAATCAATGTCTGTCTGTGTGTGAGAGAGAGAGAGTAAAAGAAAGAGTGTGAAAGTGTTGACAGGTGCAGCAGATGAAAACCCCAAAATTCCCAAGAGAAATTTTGCATCAGTAGAAGACAAGAGAGAGAGAGTCCTAAATGAACATAGTTTAAGGACACCTGTTTATTTTTAAGCTAAAGTTGAATCATTAAATAAAATGCTGTTCTATAAACAAAACAATTTGTTAATTACGTTGCTGTTCCTTCTATTAGAAAATAATACCACTATATCACAAAACAATATGTTAAACAGTGAGTATGGTACAATTTAGAGGTTTATATTAATATGAAGTGTACATTTATTATACTATAACTGTAGTGATGTATGATGGGATGTCAGTACAGTGTGCAGTGAGTATTGTGTTGCATATCATTGTGCAAAATGAAGTGTTCAGAGTGGTTTATAGTGTGTGAAGCTAGTTGGTGGAGGATGAATGATGTGCATAAATAGTCTTGAGGTTCCACAGAGAAAGAGAGTGAGCACAGATGATAGAGAGCAGGTCACAGAATACAGAGAGAGATAAAGGAGTTAATACTGAGGTCTCTCTCTCTATAATACCACTGCAAACCCTGAACATTCAGCTGCTAATCACAGTTAACACACTTCAGCGCACACAAACACACACAGTGAGACACAATACCCCCCTCACACAAACACACTCACACATATAAAGATTCAACACTGATGCCATAGTCATACATTTACTGCAGAAAAACACTATTATATCATATAACATAAAGTGTAAAACACTTGATGAAAACAAGTAATGTGTCCAATGTGTTTGTATTTCCAGTTCGACTGAAGTTGAATCACTGTGGCAGAAAATGCCAAACTTGAGCTGGAATATCAGGAAATGGCATCTCGGTTTCCTGTTTCTACCAGAGGAAAAACTCAAAACTTCACCCCCACCCTCCTCTCATTTCTCTCTCTCTCTCTCTCTCTCTCTCTCTCTCTCTCTCTCTCTCTCTCTCTCTCTCTCTCTCTCTCTCTCTCTCTCTCTCTCTCTCTCTCTCTCTCTCTCTCTCTCTCTCTCTCTCTCTCTCTCTCTCTCTCTCTCTCTCTCTCTCTCTCTCTCTCGTTGTCTTATCTCATCTGTACAGAAAGGTATATATTGTAGCACTGAGCATGAACTCTGACTCTGGTTACCCTGTGGGGAGTATTTCTGTAAAGCAGAATCAGTACAAGATGCTTATGGGACGTTTTGTTCCCAGGTTTTGCATTTTGTTTAGCACTTTTCTGTGTCCTGATGAACATTTCTTGGCTCAGGTTGTGTACGAGGTGTCTGTGGGGAATGTGGATGCTGGGGAGAAGTTCAGATGGTGCATTTTTGGCTGCGTTTTAAGGGAGTCGGATATCTAAAATGTAGATGTTGAAAAAAAATGAAGTTTGAGTTAGATGTGATGCTACAATGTGTGTGTGTGTTTGCTGTAATTGTTGAATTACTATATTGTTAGTTAACTATATTTTCACATTCAAAATCACATTTTGTTTAAACTTTTTTATTGCAACATAAATTGCAACACATTTTATCCTGTAAAACAAACAAACATGTTAAAGGCTTTTTCAAGTCACTTTGGATAAAAACCTCTGCTAAATAAATACATGAAAAGTACTCTTTCTCTCTTTTTCTTTCTCTCTCTTTTTCTTTCTCTCTCTTTCTCGCTGTCTCTCTCTCTCTCTCTCTCTCTCTCTCTCTCTCCGTGTGTGTGCATTTGAGAAGCGTTGTACTAGCACTAATTACTGTAAGGTAATGTATGATGTCATAATGACTCACTAAAATGTAAACCTGTAGCCCTGATGTAAGTGTCAATTTTCTCTCCCCTTAAGCATTGCAAATACACACAGTAACTGACCCTAGACCAGTTAGACCTTCAGCCTTCGACTCTATAAACATCACAAGATAAAACGATCCCCAAACCAGCCTTACCTGTTTCAAATAATTATGCTGGGACACAAACAGAGCCTTTAACATGTGTCTTACAGCCCTGTTCAGGATCTGTTTCATCTGGTTTAAAGAGTAACTCTTCACCTCTCTAAAAGCTTTACAAACTAAAGGTGACTTTAGGGTCAGACATGTGGAGGTGAGGGGTAAGAAACAGTTTTTGGGACTGTATACATTTGTCTGTGGTTGTCAAGTTTGAAAGTCAAGAGTTTTATTTACAGGACTAAACAAAACATTGTGACATGGGTCACTTGTTATGGTTACTCGCAGCTATATTTAGCAAACATATTTGGGCTTTTAGGTCATTACCACTACTATAACAAACACGAGGCACTTTTATTTAAAGCCATAGTGTCGTGTTTTCTTACTCAGGACGTTGTCGCCATCTGCTGGTGATGAGGAGCATCGTTACGAATTTCTAGAATTTAATTTATTTCGAAACCATAAAGTCAAGCAACTTTATCTTCCACTCGACTTTCCGCCTCAAGCACATAAAGAAGTAAAATGTATTGAATTGTTGGTTTGGTAAAAGAGCTGTTCGTTTTTTTTATTATGATATTAGCGTACGTGCTTTGTATGACAGAAAATGTCATTAGCTTAGTATAAACCCACAGATGTATATTACATGTTTGAAACAAAGGTGTTTTCTTGTGTTCGTGTGTGTCAGTCACTGTAGTCGTCGTCACGCAGCTGTCATGTGACTGTCACGTGATGAAGCTCCAGCTCAGTTCCGCATCTGCGTGGAAGAAGGAAAAAGTTGCGCGTCAGACGTAAAAAAGTTTTTCTTTTCGTTTCAGTCTGTTGAAAATTAAAATAGCAACAGCAGTGACTCGCAGAAGAGAAAAGTCCTTACAGAGATCAGCGTGAGACAGGGTTTAATGCTCGGGATGTCCGCCAATATCTTGTCGTATAATGATCAGGGGTCGGTGGTGGAGTCTGGCGTGGACGCGGCGCAGGAGAGCATCCCCACCACCATCAATCTGGGGCTCTTCAGTGCTGAATTCAAGAAGTAAGAACTGACACACACACACACACGAGTAATTCTTGTAGCCTGCAGGTGCTGTGTTGTGCATGCAAGAGTTGAAGTTGAAGTCAGAGTTTAATCGTTACACACATCGTCTTTACAACAATACTATGGTTTTAGTATAGTCCTCTATTATATCTATATCTACATAACAAGCATTACTGTATATAATGATTCAATGCACTCTACTGAAATGTATTTTAGGTTGTATTCTATATGGTGTATATTTAACACACAATACAGTAGCAATTAGATTTGTTTGTCTGAACAAATCTGTCAATGCATGTGTAATTTAGGGATATTACCAGGTTGTTTGTTAAAGTCATTGCCAGACAGAAACACTGTTTTGTTTTGATGGTTCTTTAAAGCCAGTGATGGATGTGGTATTCATGTTATGTCTTTTATAAATAATGTTATAAAAGCATTAGGTATTGGTTTTGGTGTAGCTGAACTGGTGTGATGTCCTGTGTGCCATAATGCATTTTGAACAGAAGCAGGGACACACCACATTTTTAAATGACTAATTAGGGTTGTTATGATGACAATTTAATCTTAATATATTTTTGTACTTTGTCAACTGGTTTTGAAAATTTTTATCTCCCAATCTAGTTTCCTTGGAAGTAGAGAAGACCAAACAGAAAGTTTCACACATGTGAAAGTCAATTTTTTTGTTCGCTATTCCTTTAGGAAGACGCAGCCATGTTTTGCATGTTTGTATGCAACATTTATTCTGTCAGATCTGTTTTGTTAGGTGCTTTGACTGCTAATACTTCCATTGTGAGAAATGATGCTCTCAACTGCAGAGAGAATATTGTATGTCTTGCTGTAGGGCTGGGCGATATGGCAAAAATGTAAACTCGATCATTTTCCCCCATATTGATCGATAACGATATATATTTCGATATATAAACTGTTAATGCTGCCAGCTTTAAAAGAGTATCCCAACTATGACTGAAGCCATAAAAATGTGAGGGTTCATTAATTACAATTTACATTTGGTCGCTGCTTCCACTTATTTTTGTCATCATCGTGCCGAGTTTGCTTTGCAAAGTGCCGTAGGAAATTGACTTTGTTCTTTGACGTGAACGTTAAAAGCTGCACGCTGATTGGCTGTTGTCGCATATTTCTGCTGTGTGATTGGCTCTTATATTAATCCATATAATAAGTAAAAATGCCTAGAGCTTATCATCGTCATCGACATATATTTTAT
Organism: Beaufortia kweichowensis; assembly: GCA_019155185.1. Lineage (NCBI taxonomy): Eukaryota > Metazoa > Chordata > Actinopteri > Cypriniformes > Gastromyzontidae > Beaufortia > Beaufortia kweichowensis. The sequence continues at coordinate 10,366,249 of CM032812.1, read as the reverse complement.
CGCGATTCGATATGATATCGTTTATCGGCACAGCCCTATCTTGCTGCATAGAAATAAAATCGTGATTCATTAAAGGCTTTTGAAATGTCATGCTGGCGGCATAGACCTCATTCTCCACTAGGGGACAGTAGTCATCTCTGAGCACAGTTTATCTTTTGGGCTCAGATATCAGATCCACAGTAAGCTGAGCTTCAGTGTTTTAACAAATGTGTTTTTTAGTCCTTGAATACTTAAAACTTGGTTGAATCCCACCAGCTTGGTTTAAAATCTGTGTTGTCGGTGCTGTAAGCCATGTTGGTTTGATGTATTTGTCTTAATCATAGTTTGAATTTCATAGATAGGCAATGCTTCCTTGGGAAAAGCATCAGGGGTGACCAACAACCCGTGAATTAAAAATGGCTGTAAATACAAAACCTCTGTGGAATGATAGATTTCCAAACCAGACCCTCCCTAGACAGGAAGTCTGCTGGTGCTTCCTGCATCAATGAGCCTGTTAATTGTTTAATCTGATTGGACGCATGAGAATAGGATTATTATTTGTGCCAGAAAGGAAGTCACTGCTGCTAAATCTTGATTTGGTTTCTGGTACTAGATTATATGTGGTTGTATCTCTGTTGTAGACACGGGATCTGTAATGGGTTGCATTCTCGTGTGAGTTATGTGCTGGTTTTCTGTTTTTGCTCAGTGTGGAATGAAGTGTGTGTCTAGTATTATAACGGAGGTTTATGTTATTTAGACTTAAGTGAATCAGCTCTCTCACATGACTGTAAGCAGAAGGGAGAGAGAAAGAGATCATTCTTTAAAATGAGATTCAACACACACAAGCACCCACATACTGCTCATTCCAACACTATGTGTGATGTTGACACTGCAAAGTTAGATTTTCTTATTCATTTTGATGATCAAGATTCTCCACACCTTAAGTCTAGTGACTGATGGGCATGCAAAAGTTTTCATCACACTGATAGCTTAGAGGTCAATATTTGGTGGTTTAAATACTCATGTGAGGTCTCTCTCAAAGTTTTTAAAGCATTTGTTTATGTTTTTAATCATGATTTTTCATAGTCAGGTAAAGTGCTGTTTTCAGAATTGTCATAGTTATTACAGTCCATATTCATCATAAATGAACACATGAAAAAGAAATAACTATTTTATGTTTAAAGAGTCACCTCTTCTTCATGTGTTTGGGTGTTATTGCTTCTGGTTTGTGTATTTTAAGTCACAGAAATCCTACAAAGTATGTTGCCTCTTAAAAACGTCTGTGTTTTTGGTCACAGCTATAACGCATGTTTGTTTCTGTTTTTAAGTAGCATAACTCGTGTTTCTGATGTCTGGACTCTGTCAACAGGGCTTTAGTAAAATATAAACAGATTATTTAATATATTTAATATATTAATAAATACACTCTGTGAGAATTAGGGCTGAACGATACATCGAATTTTCATCGTCATCGTGATATGAACTCGTGCGATGAACACATCGCAACAGACAGCCTGACACGATGAATAAGGGAAAACAATTTATTACATGCGCTTGGTGCATTGTTAATTGTACGCAATTAACCGGATTGTAGTAGTGAGAGCCATTACAGTTATTTTAAATGGCCATTTTTATTTCTATTTATTTATTTAATTATAAAAGTTATTTTCCCCACATTTGTTTTGTTCAAAGAGAGATGTTTTTGTTGAGTTTACAAGAAAATAATTTAAAAGGAGCAGGGGAAATTGAACGATAATTTCTTATAGTTATAATGCCTCATTTATGTGCAATTTGTTCAATAAAAGCATGTCAAAAATGATCTATTTGATTTCTTTATTCAGTGGGAATACACTATTCAATGTTTAGGTTCTATGTTCAAAGAACCTATTAAAGCACTAAGACATAGGAACAGTATAGCTAACATTCACATTTGAATATTTATCGCAAGTCATATCATCATCGCAATATTAAACAATGTTATCGCACATCGCAGCTTTTCCACATATCGTGCAGCCCTAGTGAGAATTTATATTTCAAGTTTTGAAGGTTAAGCAAGTTAAAAATTGAACCAGCATAAAACGTTTAAATGCAGAATCTATGGCAACCCATAAATATTCCTCCTACATACTATTTTTTTTTTTAGTTTGTTGTTATGGTTAGTAGGTAGAAGTTGTTCCGGTCTTGACGTTATCAGGACCGGCAGACCTGTGATGAACAGAACTAACAACTAACAGGATTATCTCAGAGAGGATTCAGTATGAACCCTCTTAACCTCGGTGGTGTGCAGGCTGGTTTTAGAGCTCTCGTGGATGTAATTGAAGTGTAATGGTCACACTGGATGCTTGCGCCACCGTCACACGTGGTCATTAAGCAGATGATCGAGTCAGGCTGGAGGACAGTGCTGTGCTGTTTCTCTCAGGTCCTCTTTCTGTGGACACTGTTGGTGTTCTGCTCTGACCTTTATGCCTCCAAGACAACTATTGACCAAAGCTTGGTTTTTCTGCTGGCTCGATTTGAAGTGATTTTAAAGACTTGCACTTCCTGCTTCAGAGCTGCACTTCCTGTACATCCTCAAGAGTTTTGGCCTCTGGTTTGGGAACTAGTCTGATTAATCTAACATGGATAACATACTTTAGCTTCTGCATTTGATTGTAAACCCTGTGGTAATATTCAGACAGTTGATTTGTAAGTGTTCTTGCATGCGTGAGATGGATGGAGCTTTGACCGGCTTGCGTTCAGATGCTGTTGGAGCTATGCGGAGCGCTCTCGTCTCCGCTGAGAACCTTCAGCTTACTCTGAAATCTGACCTGAACTCAGAAGAACTTCCCTTACCAACATCCACAGCTGTGATTCTCAGAAGAAACTTATCAAAGGGTATGAGATATGTGCTGGGATATTTGTCTTTATTTTTTAACTAAACTTTTATGCAGTTTAGGTTCATAATGTTTTTTTATTTAAAGGTAAAGTGTGTTGGAAGTTATAAAGTTTAAACTATTAAATGTTTATAAATGTTGTGTATCTCTGGAATATGGTAGAAATCATGGTCATTGTTTGATGTGATGTCACTGTCACGATTCTGTCTGTTTGGACTTTGTTTTGTCACCCTGCACCATTAGTTTGGACTTCAGTTCCCTTCATGCATTGCACCTCATCACCTGTTCACCGTTTTGTCATCTTGTTAGCACTACAGCTTTGATTATCAGAAGACCTGGTTTTATTCATTATCTGTTTATTGTTGGTATTATTTATAGTCTGCCTTTTTGTTCACTCCCTGCCGGTCATTGTTGTTGTTTCATGTTGTTGTTTTGTGGTTGCGTGGGTTCGTTGCTCGTTGGAAATCTGTATTACCTGATTTGTCAGATAACTCTCTTTGTTTGAAAGAAAACCAAGTAAAAGCCTGTCTTGGAAAAAGTATTCTCTGTAGTCCTGGTCTCTTCTACCCAGCACCCGTAACAGTCACCTGTTTCAATTCTTTATCTGATGGAGGCATGAATGTGACCCGCGCCTATATTTGCAGGATTTCAAAAACAGTAACCTTCAGTAAATTTGTTTTGAGATAACTGTAGTAATAATGGTATGGTGTCTGTTTGGGTGGAAACTACAATAGGAAATGATATTTGCTTTTAATGACCTCAGGTTTAATTAAAACTTTTTATTAAAAAAAAAAAATTATTTTAATTAAAACTAATTATTTGGTTTAAAGGCAAACTACAGAGTACCAGGGAATATGATTTAGATTCAAATATACAAAAAATGCAGAAAAACAAAAAGCTGTTTTTGTCTACATCAGCCTTTCTTCTAGACACACAAGACAAATATTTTCTTAATACTGATCTTCAGATTACATTGCAAACACAACTATACAACAAAATATAACGTTTTTAATAATATGTTTGAATAAAGGTTACATATAAATATAGTTATATTCAGTATATGGTATAGTTTGTAAATGAAAGTAAACTTGATCTTTGCTGTTGATCTGTTTCTGTGCAGGAATGAAGATCTGAAGGAAATGCTGGAGAGCAACAAGGAATCTCTGAAACTAGAAGCCATGAAGAGAGTAGTGGATGTACGTCATATTTGTTTATTTATTTTGTCCATTGCCATTTCAGTAAGCTCTCCTTCTCAAACCTGATCAGCATGCATTTCTTGAGATGAATCGCAATATTACATTTGAATTAAAGTAAAAATGCATTTATTCATTTGGCAGATGCTTCTATCCAAACTGGTTTACAGTGAATTCAAGCTGCATTTTATATGTCAGTTCCCTGGGATTCAGACCCATGACCTTTGCACTGCTGACATTGTTTTAAATTGTGTAACACTCTTAGGGCCCTACCCTTCAGCTTTGTTGAGGATACATATGTCTGAAACACATCTGAACCCATCTCTTCTTGTGACAAGCAGCAAGCCGTAAATTAAAGTTAACTACGATGTAAATTAGTGATTGACATCTTCTTTCAGGTTGGATTCAGTCAGCTGTAGATCTGTTCATTACCACTCATTTGTGTCTTTTTGTCTTTATCAGCTGATTGCGAAGGGAAAGAACGCATCTGAACTTTTCCCAGCTGTGGTGAAGAACGTTGCGAGTAAAAACATTGAGGCATGTATAACTACACAACACACACAAGCTGGGGATGTTTATTTTCTCTTCCCGAACTCTGTACATACACAATGCGCAATACTCGCATTCGCACATTGCAAATATACATACAAAACACATAACAAACTTAAAAAAAAAGTCTACTACTTTCCAAAAATAACACCCATGTCTTTCTCAGCAGCAGGCTGGAATAACTAAAGTGGGTGAAGTGTGTTTAATCCATTCCTCTCGCTGTGTTTTTCTGCTCTGGTTTGATTTGAGAATGACAATCGACCCTTGAACACAGACCGCAGACCCCTGAAGCACATTGTTTTTGAACAGGCGTCTGACAGGGCAGCCCCATATTGATGAAAAGTGAATGTTTGGGGGGTGAAGAGAGAAAGAGGAATGTTTAGAGACGAGGTCCAGGCTGAAGAGGACGGCTGGTGTTTTGAGGATTCGTGTATAATTAGTGGTCCAGGGGCCCAGTCACGTTCCTTCTCTCCCCCACGTCTGACTCTCTGCACTGGGCAGCTGTGTGCCAAACGCTGCTTCTCTCTGGAGCTCAGAGACATGACCACGCTGGCATTGATCCATACACAATAACACACACATGCACTCTCTGTGGGCCACAGGTGCTGTTGCTAAAAGCATTGATCCACTCACTGGAAGTTCACACACACACTTTTGTACACAAATTTATACACTCACACATGGGTACATATAAATATACACACAGTTATACACTCTTGCACACACGTCTACATACAAAATATACACACATATACACAAATATATACTCTCACACACACAGTTATAGATTGATACACAACAACAATACACACAAACCTCTGGCATAACCAAACGGTCTCTTGACCTGTCTTGTTTTTCTTTTCCTGCTATAATTCTGCTTCATAAATGCCAGCGGTTCATTTAGCAGCCGTCTAATTAACATGCGCACGGATGCTCCAATCCCTGATCAGCAGGCCGCTGTATGTAAATGTGATTAAGCAGAGGGGCAGATGGGTAATGTCTCTCTTTATGAAGTGAGTGATGTTTTTCCATTTGCCTGCTAATCACTGCAGTGATGATGATGGAGCGCTTTGCTGTGACTCTTTTATCGCAGGTGACCTCCCGTCACCCCGAGAGCTGGACGCAATTATGTGGGGGTCCGACCTGTGACCCCTCACCTTCGAGTTGTGTCTGAGCGCGAGTAGGACTGTTTCTGTTAGACTCTGATTTGTTGAGATGGAGGACATTGCTTCGGTTTCTGGTTTATGTTCTTTTGTATTTTAAACAAGTGGAAGTACTGTGTTAAAGATACCTGTTTCTCAACATCAGGACCTAAGCCCACTTAAGGGGCGACAACAAACTACAGTACCAAGGGGTAAAATAAAATAAATGTAAAATATAAAACTTGGCAAATGCAAGTTTACTCAGCATAAATGTTTTATATTTTGTGTGTATGTGTTTCAGCTGAAAAAGCTTGTGTATGTGTACCTCGTCCGGTATGCCGAGGAGCAACAGGACCTTGCCCTTCTGTCAATCAGCACCTTCCAGCGAGCCCTCAAGGTAAGCTCCGCCCACACTGTACATGATGCTCCAACACCCTGATTTTCTTTGTCAGTGTTGTTAAGTTGTTGTGTATATTTTATTGGACATTTATGTGTGTTCAGGATCCAAATCAGTTGATCCGAGCGAGCGCTCTCAGGGTTCTCTCCAGCATCAGAGTTCCCATTATCGTACCCATCATGATGTTGGCCATCAAAGAGGCATCCACTGACCTTTCACCCTACGTGCGGAAAACTGCTGCTCACGCCATACAGAAACTCTACAGGTAAAACACAAACGAATACAGAAAAGGTAAGCAAATGTTTTTGAGGGTATCTCAAGGAGGTTTTCTGTCTTTCAGTTTGGACCCTGACCAGAAAGAACATCTGATTGAAGTGATTGAGAAACTTCTGAAAGACAAAAGCACGGTAGGAATCACCTCTTAATATAACTTGAAAAAAATGGTCGCTGTTTATTTACCCTCATGGCATTCAAATCCTGTATATGATGAAGAATGAAGATATTTTGAGAAATGTCTCTGTGGTTTTGAGTCCATACAATGGAAGTCAATGGGGGTCAGTGTTGTTAAGTTACCAACATTCTTTAAAATATCTTCTTTTGTGTTCTGCAGAAGAACTTAAGTCAAACAGATTTGAAATGACATGAGGGTGAATAAATGATGAAAGTTTTTTATTTACCGTAATCATCCACCAGATGGCACAACAACACAACGTTCCTTTCCATCTCTTCCGTTTCTCTTTTCTATCTCCCTCCTTCTGGTTAAAACACTCCATTCTCTTTCCAAACTGGAAAACGTTCAGGCCTCAGAAACACATTATCATAAAACACGTCCCCTAGACTCCATGCGCTGCCGCTGGTCTCAGATCTGAGTTACGGCCTCTCACGCTGCAGAGATTCAGCATGCGTCGTCACAGTTTAGCGTTGTCCTCATAGGCTTTTAGCGCGGGGCTGTATTTCACATCTACGGCTACTCCAATTGTCACTATATCTGCACAGTGGTAAATATTTACTATGAAATATTGGACATACAGCATCCACTGTATGCCGGCGTGTGTCTCCGGGGACGGAGAGCTCGCTGGAATGTTTTCATGTTAAAGAAATATGGGCACGCGTGTGTTCGGTCTGACCGCAGGCACGGCATCAATCACGGCGTCTCACTTTCTCTCCACGTGCGCTGATGACCCAGCATTCCCGTTTCCTCCGCCGTCACCGCGCCTGGCCTTAATTAGAATTCATGACAAAATGGATCCAGGGAAACGTCCTGTACCCTTCATAATTTTACAGGAAATTTATTGTTATTAGAGGAACCATTTGCTTAGGGTGATTTTTTCCATTAAGATCTTGTCAAGCAGCAGAGATGGCAAAGGTTTGTTGATGAGGTGTGTGTAAGAAAAAGCTTTGTTGATAGTGTGTGTGTGTTGGTGTGTGTGTGCGAGAGCTTTGTTGATGGTGGATGTAGTTTACCTTGGAGCTCTTGTTTGGTAATACAGGAACAGGCAGACAGAGAGAAGGTCGCTGAAGATGAATGACGCAGACTGTACGAAAGATAGACCAAAGATTCAAGAGTAAACCTTATAACCAGGGTTCGTTTTATTGGTGTTGAGGTCAGAGTTACTCAAGCAGGTACAGCAGGTGATGTTTCATTTCGAATAGAATTCGATCAGGAAAACAAAAATAATACTCATTACCAAATTCTCCAAGCTCTCCTCCTAATGTCCCGACTCATTTTCTGTTTTTCAGAAATGCTCAGTTCGCCTTAAAATGTGGATTTTTATAGGAAAGTATATACATTTGTGTGTGTAAATAATAGGACGCTTCACGTATCGAGAGATTTGTTTTTGCATAGACGGCATGGGAACAATCACACACACCAAAATACAAAAAATAATCTCTTCTTGCATATTTTTTAATTAGAAAAAAACTCATTTTAATGAGCTAATATTAATAATAAATGTGTCGCATCAATGAACTCACGCAATGAATTGTGAGTAATATCATCCATTAGTGTGTGCATAGAATATTCACTGTATATTCACAGTAAAAAAGGATATTCATTCAACATACCACAATTTGAGAAAAAGTAATTCTGATTTGAAATACTGTTTAGGATGGATAGTATGTGAATTGCAATGCAGGGATACTTAAATATAATGCATTTCAATAAAATCACAACTATAAATACGACCACAGTTTCATGGGTGACAGGAAATATTTATAGTAAATATTCTTAATTCACAATTCTACGCAGGTCTTGAATGTAATTTTGTGAAGGTTTAAGTGATCAGTTCTCTCTCTCTCTCTCTCTCTCTCTCTCTCTCTCTCTCTCTCTCTCTCTCTCTCTCTCTCTCTCTCTCTCTCTCGCTCTCTCTCTCTCTCTCTCTCTCTCTCTCTCTCTCTCTCTCTCTCTCTCTCTCTCTCTCTCTCTTGCTCATATACAGTAGTTGATTAATCTAAAGTGAGACTGGTGTGTTATATTAGCTTGGTGGAAAGCAGAACAGGTTGTCATCTTCCAAGCATCTGTTTGTTTTGCTAGCACACTGAGGTTTGTAATTACGACGCATATATAACCTAATCAGCTTAATTTGCAATTATAAACCTCGAGCACAACTTTAGGGCTGCTGCTGGAGAAACGGGTGAGTGATAATTACACTGAAACTGTGGAGGTGTGTGTTTGTGTGCGTGTCCACACGCTGTTTAAAACTCCTTCAGACACAGTGTGGTAGTGAATGTGTGAAGATGCTCTTTGTTGTTGTTCCGTGAATGTATGTTAGTGTAGTAAATTTACTGGGAACCTGTCGTAGGTTCAAGAGTTTATACTGGTTGTTGTTTGCAATGAATGCAAACCCACGTCTCTGTAGTGATGGACGACCTGAACTGTCTCCTGAGAGGCCTTCGCTATCTCTCTGTCTCTCTCTTTGTTTTCCTCTCTCTCGATTTTAGATTCTCTAGCACAGGAAATAAACATTTATATTTAATTATTTATATTTATTATAAAGTGCGTATCTAAGTGATCTTATTTCATATCTGTTCCAATCACCTGAAAGATAAACTGAAATGCTAAAATCATGCTCCTCAGCCTGTTTTGGACCTATTCTTATATATGTTTCTGACTTTGTAGATCCTGAATTAAATGTTAGGATTACTGGATTGTGTGTTTTAGGTTGTGTAAATGTAAGCTTTAAATGCTGTTTCTGATGGGTGCATGTCTTTTATAGCTGGTAGCAGGAAGTGTAGTGATGGCCTTCGAGGAGGTGTGTCCGGATCGGATCGACCTGATCCATAAGAACTATCGGAAGCTGTGTAACATGCTGGTGGATGTGGAGGAGTGGGGTCAGGTCATCATCATACACATGCTGACACGTTACGCCAGGACACAGTTTGTCAGCCCGTGGAGAGAGGTGAGTTTAATTAGTGAAATCATCCTGAAGGTGTGTGCCTGAAAGTTTGAAATGACTTTTTGGACAAAAATATAATTGTGCCAACATATTATTTTTTTGTTATGAAACAAAAATTGTTTAATGAAAATGTTTTTAAAATGGATGAGTTTGACAAAAACAGCTGACAATAAGAGACCAGCGTACAGTAGATGAGAACTCAGTATTGTTTGAAATCAAGCTGCTTGGAAAAATTACAATAAAGAATCTACAATACAAGCTGCAGTGAAGACACTAACATATAATGTAATGTTAATTTTTTAATTTTGGATTTTTTAATCACAACATAGTTCCTAAAGTTATTATTTTATTAACATTTATTATTTAAATTAATGGAAATTACTAAAATAAAGAAATGAAAAAGTGCCCCTAAGCTGGCTAGAAGGGTTTTGTCAGATAAATGTAAATGTATTGTATGTTTGTTGTAGGATGCTGTATTTGATGAGAACAGTGAGAAGGCATTTTATGATTCTGAAGAAGAGAAGAGAGTGGACCAGTCCAGACCATTCATCATGGACCCCGACCACAGACTCCTGCTGAGAAACACCAAACCATTGTTACAGAGCAGAAATACTGCTGTGAGTACACACACACACACACACACACATTCTCAGACTACTATCTCTTTCTTCAGGACACCCACCAGACACATTCTTGTATTTAAAACAATTATCTAAAGAAAACCGATAACGAGGTTTTGAAGGGATAGTTCACCCAAAAATAAAAATTTTTTTATTATTTACTCACCCTCATGTCATGTCAAACCTGTATGACATCTTGCTTCAGCAGTACACTGAAGAAGATATTTTGCAAAACACTGGTAACCAGCGTTTTGCTAAATATTGTGTTCCACAAAAGAAAGAATCATATACAGGGTTTGAATGACATATGGGTTAAAAAATGAAATAAAATTTTTTTTATTTTTGGGTGAACTATCTCTTTAAGACATATATTGATGCTAATGCTTGTTACCCATCAATATCATCAAGACCTCTCTCTCTCATTCAGTCTAAAATAACTGACTTCCTGTTCAACTCTGAGGAATAGCAGAGGCCTTCAAGATGCACCTAAGTGTGTGTGTGTTGTTTTTAAGTGCAAGTGTGTCTGTGTGTGTGTTTATACATCAGAATGTAAGATGGACCAAGGCTATATCAGACAGTGTTCTGTTACACACAAACACATACACAGCCATAGAAATGTGCTTACAAAATGTCATTCTTCATAAAACACCATCACACACAGAAACGAGCACACACACACTGACTCAAGTGCTCCATCACCCAGCAAGCTCAAGGTCTGTATGTGTTTACAGGTGTGTTGTGTGGTTTGTGTGTCATTTGTGTGTGTGTGATATGTTTTGATTAAAACTTGTCCTGCATTGTTCAACAGTCAGTCTTCACTCTGTCTTGATCAGTTCTCTCTCTCTCTCTCTCTCTCTCTCTCTCTCTCTCTCTCTCTCTCTCTCTCTCTCTCTCTCTCTCTCTCTCTCTCTCTCTCTCTCTCTCTCTCTCTCTCTCTCTCTCTCTCTCTCTCTCTCTCTCTCTCTCTCTCTCTCTCTCTCTCTCTCTCTCTCCCCTGCTCTCTCCCCGTTGGTTTAGCAGTTGATATGTTGAAGTCTGCTGTCCTGTTCGTATATTGGGGTCAAAGTAATTTGGGGAAGACAAAATCATTACATACATTGAAGGCTTCCTAATCTATCACCATCTATCTCTTTTTCGCTCTCTCTCTCTTGCTTCACATCTTCCTCTGACTCTCCACCCCATCTTCCATTAATCTCTTGCTATTTCAATGGCTACTATATGTCTACACTCTCTCTCTCTCTTTCTCTCTCTCTCCATCACTGTCTTTCTTCTTACAAAAAAGTAAAACCCTCTATCTATAAAATAAATCATGGAAAAGCCATTAAGGCTTTATTACCATTAGTATTAAGTTTTATTGGACACTGTTATAATAGTGAAATTATAAAAAGATGAATGAATTTTTATTTTTGGGTGAACCCCCCCTTTAATAGTGTATGAATATGGTAGAAATGCCGTTAAAACACTTTAATGAAATAGCATCTCTGTCAGGTTGTGATGGCAGTCTCTCAGCTCTATTGGCATTTGGCTCCAAAACATGAAATCAGTATCGTCACCAAATCCCTGGTGAGACTTCTGAGGAGTCACAGGTAACACACACACGAGTGTTTGATATCATTATGATCAAATTCATCAATCCTCTTTTAAATCTACATTCTCTCTGGTCTTTAGGGAGGTTCAGTATGTCGTGTTGCAGAACATCGCCACCATGTCCATTCAGAGGAAGGTACGATCTCCTCTCGTGAAATATAACATGAATGTATTAAAACAGCCTTATTGTTGTGTGAGGACTGAGTCAGCTCTGTGATTCTTCACAGGATGGAAATAAGATGAACAATCATGTAAACTATGGTCATATTTGTGGTGTTTGTGTTTGTAGGGGATGTTTGAACCCTTTATGAAGAGCTTCTATGTGAGATCAACAGATGCCACACACATCAAAACACTGAAGGTAAATCATAGATGTGTCCTTAAACTGTGTCATAGGGCTTAAGGGTTTGGCTAATGTTTTTCTTGTGTGTTTCAATTCTGCAGTTGGAGATTTTGACTAACCTGGCCAATGAAGCAAACATCTCCACCATACTGAGAGAATTCCAGGTAAAGTTTGGCACCCGTGCAGAGAGGAAAAGTTTGGTGTTCGAGACTAAAGCCATGTTAAATAAATAGTTAACACTATCGAGGGTGGTTTGATGGTGTTTAAAGGGCAGGATTTATTTAAGGAGAGCTTGTACAATAGTTGCCTACCTAAATATTGGTTTTAGGCATCCTAGGTTCCTTTAAACAAGGTAAAACATGAGTGTGATCCTCAGAAATGCTGTCGGAGTTAGCAGCTTGCTAGGTTTTGAAACAGTTGAATCAGTTTTTTGTGTGTGTGTTTTTGTCTTCCAGACGTATGTAAAGAGTCAGGATAAAGCTTTCGCTGCGGCCACCATCCAGGCCATTGGAAGATGTGCCACAAACATCTCCGAGGTGACAGACACCTGTCTCAACGGTCTCGTACTGCTACTGTCCAACAGAGATGGTAATATCTGAACTTCAATTCGCTTTAAAAATTTCTTCATTGTGATTAAAAAAATTCTTTTATTGTTTTTATGCCTTTTAACCCTGTCTTCTTGAGAGCAAAGGACAAGTTTATCATGGTAGATGTTGCTTTGAAGTGTAAACAAAGTGTTTCTTATCGCTGTAGAAACTGTTGTCGCAGAGAGTGTCGTGGTGATCAAGAAACTCCTGCAGACTCAGCCGTCGCAGCACAGTGACATCATCAAACACATGGCCAAACTTTTCGACAACATCACCGTAAGTAAAATTCACACAAGAGTAGTGTCTTTGCATATATATCCAGAGTCCGACCAGGTTTTATTTACATTTTATTTACGGTAATTTTAATTATTTTAATATATATTAAACCACTTCATGTAAATAAACCCATGTAAACTGTATATATTCACTATTATTTGTCATGTCTTGCGTATTTGTGGCCTGTTTTTTCTGCACAGGTGCCCATGGCGAGAGCCAGCATTCTGTGGCTGATGGGCGAATACTGCGAACATGTGCCTAAAATCGCCCCTGACGTCCTGAGAAAAATGGCCAAGACCTTTACCAATGAAGAGGACATTGTCAAACTTCAGATCGTCAATTTGGCTGCCAAACTGTATCTGACAAACTCCAAACAGGTGAAGTTGACAAGCTTCTTTCTGTGTGGTTAGGCAGTAGTAATTTATTAGATTAATTTAGTCTTTACACCAATGGACGATAAGGTTACGCTTATTATTTTAATTGCGTAAGAACATTTTAGGTATTGTCTGAAGTATCTTCCTCAGTGTTGTTGTTGTAGTTGTTGTTGTAGTTGTAATTTTTTAAATCTTTATCATATAGTTATTGTTCTTGTTTTAAAAAGGACTTTTCTCTCTCTCTCTCTCTCTCTCTCTCACACAGACTAAGTTGCTAACTCAGTACATTCTGAACTTGGGCAAGTACGATCAGAACTATGACATCAGAGACCGAACGCGTTTCATTCGCCAGCTTATCGTGCCAAACGAGAAGAGCGGAGCTTTGAGCAAATACGCTCGCCGGATCCTGATGGCGCCCAAACCGGCTCCTGTCCTGCAATCTGCCTTTAAAGGTAAAAACCATAATAGATCTGTTGAGATGTTCTGATCAAAATTTTGCTCCAGTCTCTGCATTCGAGTCTTTAAAAAATCATAAGCAGTTAAAACCATGTTTCAGTCGTAACCATTTTACAGCTTTGTTGAATTATAATACTCTTGCTGCAGTGAAATAAATCTTATAGGTTCTGTATATTTTGTACCCCGCAGTCCTTATTCTGAACGACACGGTCACATTAGTGCAGTGTCAGGTCTGCCGACATTGATCTCCTTAACCCGTCTTACTCGCTTCTCTATTTCAGCCCAACATAGCATTCCAGCAGCGCGTCAGAACTCACATTATCAGCTGAAAAACACAACACCGTCATGGGATTTCATCCCGCCATCCATGACAGCGACGCTAACCCGTAAACATCAATCCCGCACGCAGAAACGCCAGTTTTTCCCCGTCCCCCAAACTCAACTTTATTTATTGGTATTATAAGCGTAATCTAGAAGCTTTGCCTTCTGTTCCGCGATGAATTGAATTGTTGGATTTGAGGTAATTTGATATCGGGCATCTGATGCAAGTCGAATCCGGGAGCCCCATCCACCCGCACACGCCCAGGCGTTCCTCGACTACGCCTCCTCGGCGTTCACGGGCTTCACCTGCCATTAAACGGGAGTAATTACGCTCACAAGCAGGAAAAGGGTGTTGCTCATTTGCTCCTGTAGATTCATGGATGGATGGATGGATTTGGGTTTAGTGCTTCACGTGATTGATTGCCGGCTGTCGTTGAGGGTAATTTTTGTTGTGCTGAGTATCATTCTCAGTGCTTGCTAAAGCGTGTCTCGCTCTTAATAGGAGGTAATAAAGTTTGTAGAGGCTGATTATGAACCTCCGTGATGAAACTCAAAGCGACACGTCTTTGTGTGTTTTTGGAGTCATTTGGGGACGCAGGGGGTGAAATATAACCTGATCTGTAGGTTTTGAAGGTGAACTTCAGGTGTTTTTCTTTCTCTCACACCCACTTTTATTTAGGGATAGCAGATTTAAAAACATTTTTTCAAGACTTTGACTTTAAGATGTGGCTTCTTCAGATCTAATTCAAATGACTGTACTGAAACAAACATGCAAATGTATTTCATTAATGCAGAATAAATTTACTCTGTAACATTTGCGAGACATTTCACCGCACCTGTCATTTCTAATATTGGCTTTTTTTTTCATCAAGTTTATATTCTGCAGATCACATCTCTGCGTCGAAGTGATTACGCGTTCATGTAGGTTATTATGGGATGTACCCAAGGTAATGTGAAAAAGGCCGATCTGAATGCCATGGCATTTCTGCCAGTTTAATGTCAATTACTCAGCCGCTTCTGAATGCCTGCGAGGACACTTATTGCTTTTTTGTTTATTATGATAAAGAAGTCCAGTATAAGCCAGAGATGAACTAAAGCATTCGGTTTATTAGTCAGAGCTAGACTTTTCAGATTGGATTGGAAAGCAGATGTTTTGTTGAGATCCATATAGTACGTACTTCAATGAGGGTAAACAAGAGAGGTAACAAAAGGTAAGATTCAACTACATGAAACTCTTAACTTTCCCATTTTGTCTGTTTTTCAGATCGGGACCGTTTTCAGCTCGGCACACTGTCTCATACTCTCAATTCTCAGGCTACTGGATACCTGGAGCTTTCCGATTGGCCGGCCGTCGCTCCCGACCAATCAGTGCGCAATGTAGAAGTGTTGGAACCGGTGAGCCCACTTCCAATTTCTATTATTACCTTTTTTATATTTTAATCTCTGTTCATTCTCACAATCAATCTATGTTTATTTATATAGCACATTTAAAAGAACACTGAGTTAATTCTCACAGTGATTCATAGCCAGTGAAGTTTCACATAATTATGACATCATTTCCTGTTCCTGTATTCCCGGGACAGGTGAAGGAGACTGGAGCGCCTGCGCTCGGTAAATCCAAACCTGCCAAATCAGACAAGTTTTATTCTGAGGAGGAGGAGGAGGAACAGAAGGAGGGTAGCAGCAGTGAGGACGACAGCCGCAGCAGCAGCAGCAGTGAAGGTCAGAGATGATAAAATTTTGGTTGCCATATAAGAAGAAAACATGACATTTTAATACAAAAGTTCAATGCCAGGAGGGTGAATAAATGATACATTTTCATTTTGGGGGTTTGAACTGTTTCTTTAAGTGATTGAGTTTGTGTGTACAGAATCAGGAAGTGAATCTGAGAGCGAGAGAGAACAGCGAAGATTCCAAGAAGAGCTCCAGCCAATCAGAAAACAGCTCCAGTGAATCAGAATCTGACAAGAAGAAGAAAACTCTAAAAAACCAAAAACTACAACAGCAGAAGCCAGCAAGGTAATCTTTCAAATGATCCCATCTTAATAATACAAGACACAGCATTTGTGAACTAGTTTGTCATTCAGATACTCCACTTTTAAGATTACAGAAACAGAAAGGTTTTTTTTTTATTCATAGTTAACACTTCATCAGGGTCAGACAAAACACCCATTAAATAATGATGACAAAATGACTGCTTTGAAATCAAGCACCTTATAGTAAAATGATGTGCTGATGTGGATTTTGAAGTGTCTTATGCTTCTAATGTTTGTGAGTATATAGAGTAAATTAAGGTAGATTGACATGTCTACTGTCAACAACTGTCCCGTTCTGCCCAAATATATCTAAAATAATTGTGTAGAAAATGTATAGTGTATATGCACGTATACTACTTGAACACTATACGTTTGGCTTTATATATATATAGAGGAGGTAAATAGTGTGTGTTTGTGTGAGTGTGTATGCAGCAGCATAAAACGTGACTAATAAAATGTGGCATCAATAATTTTGCTGACCATCTGTTCATCTATACACACACACAGCAGCACGCATGCACACTATTTCTCTCTAACTCACACACAGACCGCCATTTTTTAATGGAACTTACAAACAAAAAAACATGTACATACACACACATACAGTATATGAAACTCTTCTTTGTTGCGATTCTCTTTTTATTGTGTAATTTTAAGCACTACACACATCCTTAAGCACCATGAAATTTTCTCATTGACACACACTCACACACATTTCAGTTCGATGCAATGTAAGTGTACATTTGTATGTGTGTGTTTGTATGTTTTTTGTGTGTGTGTCTGCTTGTACACAGCAAATGAAATCCAAAGGCCAAATTAATCCATTTAATCTTCTCACAATTAAACACACGCTAATCCCCATTTAGTCAATCTCTCTCTCTCTCTCTCTCTCTCTCTCTCTCTCTCTCTCTCTCTCTCTCTCTCTCTCTCTCTCTCTCTCTCTCTCTCTCTCTCTCTCTCTCTCTCTCTCTCTCCAGACTATAAACAATTTCCAAATGAGATTAATTCACTCAAGTAAATTAATAGCAGTGTGCTAAAAGCCACATGCCCACAACATCGTAGCATTGTGACAAGAGCAAGTGCCACTCATGTTTTAAATGTAAGATGAGATTTTGATGCTGTCCATTTGTATGTGTGTGTGACTTTAACAGTAAGCAGAAGAATGGAAATGTTGTAAAGGCCGAATCCGGATCAGAAAGTGAAGATAGCGAGAGTTCCTCATCAGAAAGCTCATCTGAATCCGGATCAGAATCCGGCTCAGAACCAGAATCAGATTCAGACTCGGGAACAGATCAGAAGACAAAAGCAAAGTCTAAAACTGTCAATTCCAAACCAGTCACAAAGGTAAATGACCACTGTTTACACACAATTACCTTTATACTTTTCAATGGCCAGTTTTCTGTATATATTTATTGTTTTTCATCATTTTTTAAGTAATTGTATTATTTTATTGCATTTACTTGTCAGCCTCAATGTTGAATCTAAAATATTAGCTAATATCATAAATATTTATTTTCCTTTTTGAAAACCAAGTAAATTCACAGTCTTAAAATGTTTAGGAAAAACTAAATATTAAAATCAAATTTAGTTTCATTTTGAATAACTAAACCTGGCTGTCGTGTCTGCAGGTCGAGCAAAACAAAGAAGTTTCTCTCCTTGATCTGGACGACTGTGAGCCTTCATTTTTAATCATTCTGTCATCCCATGTGTTATATAATGGTATCATGTTGTGTAATTGTGTTGTTGTTGTTGTGTTTACAGTTTCTCCTGCACCGGTGACCACACCCAAAAGCTCCATTCTCTCTCCTAGCTTACTTTCTGACCTGCAGGGGCTCTCCATCTCTTCGTCTGTATCCGCCTTACAGGTGTGTGCGTGTTCTCACCTCTGACCTTTTGTGCTGACATCATTTCCTTCACAGTCATCTTTTGTGTCCATGTAGGTCTCATTCCTACGGGAGGCTTGTATTTTCTGTGGTGTTTCTTTGTCTTGCTGTAGTATAGATTTTTTCTCATTGCTTTCCCTCTTTCTCTCAATCTTCCCTGTTTTTTCTGTAGTGTGTGTATGTGTGTGTGTTGTCATTGTTTGTGATTGTTGACCTTTTGCAGTATGACGGCCCCTTCCTCTCCCGTGAGGATCCTGCCACGGGGAGGGAGGGATGTTAGGAGAGGACAGCTAGAGAGAGGGAGAGCGAGAGACGTCTGTGAAAGATGAATGAAGCGTGTGTGGTCATTTCTTCTCAAATACTATCTGTGTCTTTCTGCTTTAAGGATTGACACATGAACTGTAATATCCCAGCGGCCCACAGACATCCCCCAAACACACACATACACGTCTGTAGACCTTCACCGCTGTCATTTCAACCATAATTCTTGGTGAGATTTGGACCTTGGTTTTAGAAATGCAGCTTTAATTTTCTAATATAGAAATATTATATGTTTTCTGGCTTATTGAAGAGACATTTAACCAAAAAATAAAATATACCTTAATCATTTATCTACCCTCATGTCATTACAAACCTGTGTTTGCAAGAAGATATTTTGAAGAATGTTGGTAACCAAACAACATTAAACACAAAACCACTAAGTCATTTCTTATAATATCTCATATACAGATTTAACATCCTAAGGGAAATGATAAGGGAATTTTCATTTTTGGGTAAACTGCACTGACAAACTGCTTGTTTGTTGACAAAAACACCCTTTTAAAGTCATATCGAAAGTAGTATCACTTTATTCGCAACATTTAACCTCTGATTGTTGATAGCGTACAATCCTTGATTTCCACCAAGTCCACCAAAACTTTGTAACTTTTTGTAGGTTTCAACCTCCATCTGTCAGAATTCCTATATTCCAGCCGTCCATCATTCAGGGTTTGCCCCCGTGACCCGTATCACCGTGTTGGGGGTTTGAAGGAGGGATGGGGTGGTGTCAGCATCGCTGCTTTGATTGACAGGTTAGTCAGGACCTGGCCGCTGCGCAGCCTGAAGCTGTTAGACGCAGGTCATTAGAATACTACCCACGAGCCTCGGCGGGCGAGCTAATCAGAGTCGAAATAAAGGGTGAGATTGAGGGAGAGAAAAGAAGCTTATTTAAAGTCAATGCTATGCATAAATACATTACAGACCGCTATAATCTTAGTCACGGTGGATAAACCTCATCTCCCTTGCGCGCACACATACATGCATTCAAACGTTGGCGTTTATTACGTGCCGCGTCACACGTCTGGCCTTTCTTAGCCATGTGTGTGTGTGCATGTGCATGCAGATATATGAAAATATATTCATATGACACAACTGCGTGTGTGTGACTTTGGGCGGCACGGATACAGATGAAATAACTGTGTGTGAAATAGAGAGACACTCCAATGCATTCTGGGACGGTTAGCAGCGGTATTTAGCTGATCCGGGGTCAGCTTGCAAGCTATCTGCCTCGGCTTCTCCCGTCTCTAATAACATTTTGACGTGCGGATCTGCTCTGAAATACTGTTTAAGCGTGCGCTCGGGGGAGCTGCCTGATAACTTTTCATTCATAATTAGCGCGGGGCGAATGGGGGGCGTCGGAGGGAAATTGAACTGTCAGTGTAGGGCGAGCGGGGGGCGAACGAGGGCGAGAGCGGGCTGAACGAGGGCGGAGCGCGGGGTGGGGGGCGTTTGACCCCATCACAATCCGGGGGCCGCGTCATAATTTGTTCATTTGGTGCCCATCAGCCGGTCGCCGTTGCCGCGGTGACCTCGTTCTTCTCAGAGCACGCTCAGTGCCGTCCTCATTATGACTCAGCAGCAAGGTAGAAGCGAACGCAGAGACGTGGACTCGTGCTGTCAATCACGCACACGTTCAATGCTGTGCACATACAAAGTGTGGCACGCACGGTCACTTCACAGCTTTATTTGTCTTTAGTTTGTTTATTTGTGTTTACTGTTGTAGAGATTGATAAACATTTAGTTGTATGGTGGGTAACTGTTGGATAGTTAGGTGTCTTTTGCTTAATAAAGAAAGTTTAGATTTGTGTCTTAAGTTTAGACAACAAATTTGACTTTATAATACTGTACAATTCAAATTGTCTTGATTGTTTGGCTTGTGTGTGTTTTGTTGCTTTTCTAAGCGACTGGGCTGATTGATGATTTTGACTCGACAGGCAAATAATGTTTCAGTATTTTAAAGAAGGGAGCTAACAACCACTTGGCAGTGAGTTTAAAACACTCAGAACACTTTAGCATCTGCATGGCGTTGCCATGGCAACCACCCACAACATCCTTGCTGGTTTTGCACAGTAAGTGATGTTTTTTTTAAGGATTTTTTTGTGAAATTTAGTTAATGTTTTTTTTCTCAGTAACAGAAATACCTCTTTTGGAGTTGAGGATATTATTACATTTTTTAGATTATGTTTTTATAGAAAAATGTGTACAGATGAATTGTGCACAGTATCACCAGAGACATTTACTAATGCTGCAAACTGTGACTTTATTTGTTTACAAAATAATCACAAATGATTTTTTTTGGGCAAGTACATGAAAAAATGTGTGTTCAAAACTATTTTCTTGCCTTATACCAATTCACCACAGTAAGTGTATAATACTTATTTATAATTTGAACTGTTGGGTATGTTTTTGCAGGATGTCATTTGAAAGCAATACGTTTAGAACGTTTGTAAAGTAATCTGCCATTTTATCTGCAGTTTTGAACAGAAATGGCAACAAAGAGGCATTGCAGCTTTAAGAGTAAAATTATATTTAAAATTTGCACCTTTATATACAGTACATTCTGGTGTTGTTGTAAAATTTTGCTAAACAAAAGAAACAGACCAACATTCCATTACACTTATTCTGAAACCTTCACCATAAATCACAGTAACTTTACACATCTGACAGAATCAATGCAGAATACACACACAACCACACACACACTAACATTGTTGTAAATGACATTTTTCTCTTAAGATGCCAGACAGACAAGTTTGCACTTACATGTGTTATAAACAAATGAATTAAATTTCAAAGAGAAATAGAAAATAGATTTTTAATTTTGATACATGTTCAGCTGTCCTTTGGATCTCTCGCTCTCTCTCTCGCTCTCTCTCTCTCTCGGCCGGCCGATGCGTTTTGCATCTGTCAGCAGGTTTGGGGCGGCGACTGGACAGAGAGGATGCTGGGAAATACTGGGATGTGAAGGTGACTAGAGCGGGTTGTCATCCATCACTGAGGTTTCCGTTAAGCTCATCCATAATAGATCCCCTCAATCAGACTCCCCTTCACACAGGAGAGACGGTTCCCAGCGCGTGTGTGTGAGACGGCTCGGTCAAGGTTACTCCTGTCTGTCTGTTATTTACTCTTGCACCGCCCAGTGGAGTTGAGCTCTTTATAGGACACAAGGTGTGTGTGTGTGTGTTATACTGGTGATCATAAGTGATGTTGTGTTGTATATTGGCTTGTCCGGTCCTTGGGTACACAGACAAGAATGGTTATTGTGAGATCGTGGATACAGCGCGTGTGTGTATGTGGTAAATCTAACTGTTGGAGATGCCGTAAACATTACGACTACTTTTATCAACACAGACTTGTTTGACACCTCCAAAGCACTGCGATAAATCCGCACACAATGCGTGTGTTTGCTTTTTGTATTGGATCTGT
Source organism: Beaufortia kweichowensis (assembly GCA_019155185.1). Classification (NCBI taxonomy): domain Eukaryota; kingdom Metazoa; phylum Chordata; class Actinopteri; order Cypriniformes; family Gastromyzontidae; genus Beaufortia; species Beaufortia kweichowensis. The sequence goes on along the minus strand of CM032812.1, from coordinate 10,344,494 downwards.
GCTTGCAGAATAATTGTGGGAATTGTGATTCATCTCATAATGATTCAAATCTTTTTGAATCTCCTGAACTATGAAAGATGCATTTTCTAATATTTCATTTTGACTCTATTCTCATTGCTATATTTTTTGGCTGTCATGCCATATGGCATGCAGGTGGAATCCACTGCTCAGAGGGATTTGCTGCTGTAGAAGACAAAGCCACGGCCAATAAATAAATAGCAGGCAGAAATGTCATTGCTGTCCAGGTGTTCTGCGATGCCGTGTAGAGCCAGAAAACTGCCATCATCCAGCGATCTGTTCTGCTGTCACACAAGCTAGAGAGAATTCAGAGATTCAGAGCTAATGCATTGAGACGTCAGAGGTCCTTCCACACTCCTCATATCACCACCAGACAGGGTCACGTTATTCAGCCTTGACACTTTTGCCTTTGCTTTTTTGAGGGATATTACACTCTATAGGCAAAATGTGAAAGTGGGAATATTTTTGATCGGGGATAATCAACGTACTTTTAGCCGATGCGATAGGAGTAGATTTATAGATGAGCGTTATTAGAAATATATCATGTTTTTTTGTTTTAAAGCTAAAAATACTGGTTTACTAAGTACATTTTGTAAAATTGTACAGTATAGCTGTTTTCCCCCCACTTGCATCATCTTCTTTCACTATTAACCTGATTGATGTAAAAAAACAATATGATTGTCAAAAAAACCCAGAAAAACCATTTCAGTCTGAGCTGTATAAATAAAACACAACTCATTTTTATGGATAGTCATGCAGCATGAATCGTGTCCGTGATCCTGTCTGATTCCACGTTTATGTACGAATGCATGTGTGACCACAGCAGTGTGTGGACCAGAGAAATGAATCTCACGGTGGAATAGTCTCTGGATGAATAATCTCATGTTCAGGCACATCTTGAAGTACATGCCCCCTTATTAGTGCACTATTTTTCCATGGTGTTTGTGCATGAATGGTACCTCAGGTTGTGTGGTTTGTTGAGGACACTGTGTGCTATTTTCACGTGTAATGTTTTTACTTGGACTGCTTAGCAACCACCTAGATCACCCTGGCAACACCCTGGCAACTACCCACAACAATCATAGCCTAGCACCTAGACTTGTGCACATGCAAATCTTCTGTTTGTACTTTACTTTAAACTTTCATATGATTTTACGTTTCAAATATTCTTAGCGTATTAAGACCAATCCAGCATTACCCTAATGTTATAAAAGCATTAACTGTGGTTTCTCTAATGTTTTACTGATGTGCTCATAATGAAAATAGCCTTAACTCTGTGTCTGTGTGTCTTCTCTGTGTAAGAAATTTTACATTAAGATGAAAAGTTGAAAAGGTGGTTTAATAGGAGAAAATGGGCAGATGCTGGACTTAATTTCTGTGTGTGTGTGCTTTAGAGAGAGAGAGAGCGAGCAAATATATATAATTCTGTTATATATATATAATTCTTTAAAAGTTTTATGATGTAAAGGCAAAATGTGTGATTTCTGTGTGCTAATTTTTTTATAACAAACAGCTTTTGCAGCTTTAAGCTGTGATAAGAAAATATGTCAACATTGAAATTTTAATCTTAAGAGATCTTAACCAATCTTCACTATTACAGATTACCCAGAAGACACTGCAGTTGTTTTTTATTTTTTTATTTCCGCTTCCATAAATGTGTCCTGCTTTCCTTTCCTACCCACTAAATGTTCACCAAGCGCTGGTGTTTATCTCTATGTATTTTCCTGCCTGTCAGTTTGAAGCCATGCGTACGTGTTTCCCGCAGGCCAGCTCTCCTGTGTTTGTGCCGGAAACCTCACATGAGCTCCTCCACAGGATGACTGGTAAAGGTCTGTCCGCCCAGTACCGCTTCACCCGGCAGCCCTGTATCTATGGCAACAGCATGGTATCCCTGCAGCTGACGCTAAGCAACAATAGTGACCAAGCCCTGGAGAACATCCACATCTCAGAGCAGAGTTCCACCGGACAGGACATCCATCGCTTTAACCCGATCGGTGAGCGGGTCAATAAGACCAGCCATTTTAAATGCGTAATGCAAAGGAGAACATTTCCTTGAGTTTTAGCTACCTGTATCTGTTTTGGCTAATCTGCTCACAAGTGATGGGGGTCAACCGATCGATAAAGAGGTCATTTACATCCTTGAGTCTTCCTCAAGTGTACATCTACTGTTTTTGGTGAGCTGGCGACATTACAGAGCTCAGGGGAAAATAAGATGCTTGAGTGTAGAATGTGGCAAACACAAAATTATCATGTGATTGTAAAAGAGAACATTGGAAACATATTGTAAATAATTTTGAGATGTATTTATTTAACACTCACACATTCTGAATGGTTTCTGTCTGTTTTTCACTTTCTCTGTCATCTTAGTCTTTCACATATTGGGTTGTATAACGTAAAATTGAACCATGCTTGTGTTGATAAAGCATCACACCGACAAATTTCACAGCAGGGAAGGGAGGAGAATAAAATCACTGTCTTTCTCCACAGTAGTGCTTTTTCTTAAACTTTTTCTCAAACCAGGTGCTTTCACAGTCAAGCAAAAAATTGTGGACAACTTCAGCACAACTATTATTACAAAGTCTCATTTGACATCCTTTTCTTGAATCCTGTCTTTATGATTTTGCAGGACTTTTTTATTTCTATTTAGTTTTTATTTCTTTAAAATGACCAGGACCGCTACCCTCACGTACTGAAGCATGACTGCGAGTTACAAAGCAGAAAGAATTCATTATAAAACTTACGCTGCACAATTAATTGATATTGAGTTATTTGAATAATTAAATGTTGGTGTTTTTTGTCAATTATAATTGATAAGATTGATTTTGGTAACTGTGAGATCTTTCACAGACCTTCACAGTTTGAGAAACACTGCTCTTCTGTGTTCAGAGATAAACTTTACATTTTGACATTCATGCATCTGTTCATCTATGCTCTCTCTCTCTTTCTCTCTCTATAGATTTAGATTGATAGATATATAAATGTAAGTGTCATATCTGGGTGCTTCAGATGTTTCTCTCTCTCTTCAGAGCGTTTGGAGCCGCAGGCATCCGTAACTGTGTCCATGGGTGTGGATTTCAAAGATTCAACACAGGCGGCAAACTTCCAGCTCTGGTGAGACATCACTGTGCAACATAAATACTGTTATATTTGTAGCCAGAATACCTTAACTTACATTAAATCAGGTTTATCTGATGCGCCAAAGAATGTGCTTGCTAAAAAACACACACGCTGCTTTAACATTATGATGGGATTGGCATGTCATTATACAGATTAAATTAATGTTCATTCATTATCCTTACAAATGCAAAAATAAGACTAAATGAATCGCTCCCCTTTCCAATGCCTTTCTAAAAAATAAATTATTACCGAATAGCGCGAATAGTAATAACATGCATTACATTTTTTAAATAATCTAATTTGGAGTGATTACACTCCTCCACAAAGCTTGTAATTGTTTTCTCTTTTTTCGATTACGCCGGTGGCTTATGTGATCGATACAGTGAAATAGCCGGGCGTGAATAACATCACCATAAACAGGCGAGCAAGGGACGAGCCGGCGAGCGAGCGACCGGTAGATTATGTGTGCTAATGGAGCCAATGTGAGTTCAATGACATGGGGACGCGTGGGCGCGGGTCAGGCCCGCTCTGAGCTCAGGGAGTTGGTTTAAGGAGGGATTCGCTCTCTCTCGCTTTCCACTGCATCAAAAGATTATGCAGTATTAGGAAGAAATACCTGGATTTACTTTGCACCGTGATCCCTACCCCACTTATTTGGTCCCTGTATCTTTTCATGCCCGTTTCCCCTCATCACCTGATCTCCGTGGTGACCTTGTTCTCCCGCTCCTTATTGGCTTCCTATTTCCCAACCTGCCCCTCTTCATGAAGGCACTAATGTTAGATTTCGGTCTTATCGGAGGATCTGACAGACTTTCCTAAGGCACGCCACCGAACACAAACAGTGATAATGCTAATCAATACGAATATGAAAATAGAAACGACTTTATTATCTGTTCTCTCTCACTCGTTCTTTCATCTCTGTCTGACTGTGGATCAGTAATGATTGATCCGGTGGGATAGTAATAACACGTCTGTTTCTCAACTAATTGGTTAGTTACAAAGTTAAATTGGCAAACCTGACAATCGATAACTTGATTCTCTTACTCTTTTGGGAGAAGAGGGCGGACTAGAGAAAAAAGAAAACACACATTAGGTTTCAAGCTTTCACACAGATGTACACAATTGTTGTTACTTGTTTAAAAACTTCCCTGTGTTGCTTTATTGCACCAGTTTTTTAAATGTGCATAAAAGAAAACATTTAAAATGATGTTTCATTTCGCTAAGAATTGACACATTATGGCTCTGTTTTTGTTCAAGCAATTTAATCAACCACATTGTCTCAAGGGTGAGTTTAGTAGTTTTATCTGTTTTTCAAACAATGGAAGACAGGGTGAGCATTTGGGTGACCCTAGTGGCTTAGAAATTACACACATCACTTCTAATAATATAAATGAAACATGAAAAGTGAGATTGACAGATATATAGTGTGTAAAGACTTGATAGTTGTGTTCTTTTCTTCGCAGTACTAAAGAAGATGAATTCAGTGTGTCCATCCAGCCTGCGGTGGGGGAACTACTGCTGCCCGTCACCATGAGTGAACCGGACTTCACCAAAGAGCAAAGTAATACACACACACACACTTCAGATTTCCACAGCGCTACAATAAAGACACTTCAACAACACTGAACAATCTAGGCAAACAGTAACAGACCACACAAGATCATCATTTGTATAGTCATTGTCATTATTTATTCACCTTTATGTCATTCAAAACCCATCTATGACTCTTTCTTCTGTGGAACACAAAAGAAGATATTTTGAGAAATGTCTCAGTGGTTTTGTGATTATACAATGAAAGGGTCAATGTTGTTTGGTCACCAATATTCTTCAAAATATCTTCTTTTGTGTTCTGCGGAAGAAAGAACGTCAAACAGGTTTGAAATCAGGCAAAATAAAAAAATTGGGGGTTGAACTATCCCTTTGAAAGGCAAATATTGTGAATACTTGTGTCTCCAGAGACCCACACATGCCTCTCTGATCGGGTGGTTTTGTTGATGAACAGGCTGAACGCTGGTGGCAGGCGTGCAGTGCCGAAAAACCCCAAATAAAGCAGCTCTATACATTTAAATCTGTTTATTTAAACACACGCCATCTCTGCTTTAATACTGTCCCTATGAATGTGACCACTGATGCAGAAAGAGCAGACAGCCAAATCTGACACACACACACACACACTTCACATGAACTGCCAGCATCCACTCTGAAAACTGACACAAGTTGTCCATAGAGATCTAGACGGGACGTGCTTGACCCGTTTACCACAGCAACCCGGGGGTCCTTCAGAGAGCAGGAAGCTAAGCGGTTAAGCAGGAAATAACACTGTTTGTGACAATTTATGCATTTGCTTTTTTCGCTTTTTATGACTTACAGTGCATTCATATATGTTTTATTAATATATATGTTCCCTGGGATCAAACCCATGACCTTTGCATTGCTAAACAATCCGCTTGTTAAGTCACGATGTAAGGAATACCGTTTCCAGGTCCAAGCCTCCAGAAATGTCAGGCAGCAAGATTTTAATAATTCACAAAAACTTATTCACTGTTTAGCCCTCAGAAATTTTGTTGTGGAGATAAAGATTAGGATTATGGGTTTTTCTATAGTTTTACCTCGCGCCATAAGTGTGTATTGGCATTATCCTGAGCGTTTGGACCCAGAGACAATGGGGATGATGTGATTTCTTTTCTTTTATTTTGTTAGTTTCAGATTTCATTTTGATTTGTCAATAGCTGTGTTTTATTCATGATAAACATATATTACAGTCACTCAGGGACTATTTTTTTCCAGCGGAAGGAAGACTTTTAGTCATTTTATTTCATGAAAGTTGCATATTTATTTTTAGGCTTTAATATTTGTATTGTGTGGTAACTGTTTTAAAAAAGCACTAAGATACTCAAATCTAGTGATTTATTGTGAATAAGTCACGTCTGAAGGGCTTGCACGCACTCCACTATGCTTAGTTAAAGTCTATCTTTATCCATTCGCAGGCTTTTCATGCTTGCTAATGATGTTTTCTGAGGCATGCTGGAAATTTAGAGTCAGACTCTTAGTTTGTCTAATCAGCATAAGATGTAGATGAGTGTTTGGGAAACCTGTTTGAAAACCGTCATTATTTTTTAGTGAACCAAACGTGTTTTCCTGATCAAATTTGTCCCATCATTCATTATTGATGCTACAAACCATTCCAGCTAATAACACAAACATGCAGAAAAACAGAATGAACAGAAGCCAAGAAAAGACTTTCGGGATCCAAACACACACACACACACCTGGTTCATTCGAATGGCCTTTTCTGCTTTACGGCCCAACATTAGCCAGACATAATGAAGCAGGCGCACTTCGAAAGAAACAGCGGGTTTGATTTTTCATTTACGCTCAATGGATTCCTGCCTTGTCTTTTTAGAGAGCACCTATACCTTTACTCAGGACAACACACACACACATTTTAATGAGCGGAGAGAGTGCCTCCCGCCTCACTATTTACAGACGAGGAACAGGAAGTGAGGCGCTTTTTATAGCCAATCATTTATTCTTAATTGGTTGCCGTGGCAAAGGCTTTTAGCATAAGCCACGCTATATTCATTTACTCCACATTTTCTCTACAATAGAACCTAATGGACAGATTTAAGACTTTAAATGAGCACTCTCAGAAACCTCGCCCCCCGACACGAGTGTGTGTGTGTGTGTGTGTGTGTACGTATCAACACACGCTCTCACATTCTGAAGTGGGTTGTAGCTGGTGCCTTTCAGACTGAAAAGCTCCGAGTCTGTCTGTTTTTTTTCTTCTTTTTTTAAGTGGAAACACAACATTTTCATTTAGTCTACTTTGGACGCATTAAGCATTATTGTGTGTGTGTGTTTCTCCGCAGATGCTTGTTAGGAAACAGCGGAGCGCTGCTTTTATGCGCTTGTCACCGTTCAACGAGACTCATTCACGCGCCTCTGGCTAATGTCCTGCATGGCCGTTGTGTTCTCGGCTTGTGTTAGTATTAATCAAGTGTAGTGTTCCAACGCACCCTACAAATATCACATGCTCTTTCTTACGGCCTAAATTATTTTTGCCTTCCGTCGCCTTCGTTTTGCGCTCTGCGAATGGAAAATATGAAAGTGTGCACATACAAACATGTTTAAGTTTGCAAACTGTTTACGTTTTGAACTGATATTTTTTTATGTATTTCCTTTAGATGAAGTTTTTAATCTAAAATTATTTGTTCTCTTTCTCCCTTTTTAAAAAAAACATTTTGAAACATAGTCCCTGTAGTATGAGGTAATTATATACAAAGCAAATTTTTTAAAGTTTTATTTAGTTTGCAAACGAGCGATTTGTGACACGGTACACGAGTTTGCCTGTTTTGCCCCTATTTTTCTCCTCAACGCTTCTTGTTGTCCCACATCTGTTCACGTCTGTTTACATCTATAAAACCCACCAAAATGGCAGGGAACAACAACAAAGAATAAAACACAATCTTGTACAATGCAAACAAAATTAGCTGTTTATTAGGTGCATCTGTTGTAACTGTTTGGCTTGTGTTTTTTGTGTCACTCAGGTAAACTAGTTGGCATGAACGAGTCATCTGCAACAATCGCAGTGGTGCCAGAGAACGCCTCCAGCCAATCGGTAAACAGAAAGGTGGTTTCTGTTGCCAACCTGGGCCTGGTTACGTCTAGCCAGGACACCATACACAGGTGAGAAATAAGGAAAACATCCCGTTTCCTAAAAATGTTTCTTAATAAGATCATTATTCAGTCAAATTTCCTAATTAAAAGATCTTTTCATTGGTTTTAAATCTTCAGGACCTTGAATATATTTTAAGATATTCCACAGACAGATTTGCTTAAATGTCTATATAGATGTTTACTAAATCTAAAAAAAAGTCTAAAAGTGTTTTTAATCCACAAATAGGGTTAATCTGTAAAAATGAAAATAAACAGAAATTAATAATAATATATTGCAATTTTATATTATCTTTTGAAAATATATTTTATAATATTTTAATTTTCTTAACACAATAGAAGTCCACAGTATTACCTAGTGCATGTGTGTTTTTGAGATTTGCCAAGAGCTACGATTGATGATGTTTGTTACATATTTACATTTATGCTTTTATCTAAAGCGACTTCTTATTTTTTGCACTTATTGTTTAGCAGCAAAAGTGTTCCTTTGGACTCAAACCCTCAACCCTGTACTGCTTACTCAATCTCCTACCATTTGAGCTACAGTAACACTAATATTTGCTATTAGATCTTTTTGACTTTGTAAAGGACTTTAAGATCGAACTTTCCCATGTACACGCGCGAACACATACATCAGCGCTGTCTTGCTGACACACTTTATTGTTCTCTCTCGCATGCACACACAAACAGGGACGTTTGTTCTGGACTTTCTGCAGTCTGAGGACGGATAATGTAGTAATTTAATTATAAAATATGAGAGAATTCGAAGCACCTTGAGAAGCATTAGAATCTTCCTCACAAGGACACACGGACTGAGTGGAAATCAATGACCGCAGGTCTGTGGAAAAGGTCTATATTTCATTGGGAATACGCAATCGTGCAAATGAGACCGTGTCATCAATCACGGGCCTGTTTCTTAACAGACACACCAAGAAAAAACTTTCACCTTCCTCTGTAAATGCTGAGACAATGTTACACTAACAAATAGATTACTAGCTCTTGTACTGATAACTTATTTTTAATAATAATTAATAGTTTTTTGCCCTATTGTGAATAATCCACAGTAGTGTGACACAGTACACACATTTCCAGTGGTTACTGGTGTCTTTTCCACCTAAAAATCACTTTTTCTGTGAATTTTTTTTCTTCTTTTTTTCTAGTGTTTGACCCAATATATGGCCTTTCCTTTAACCTTGGACATCTTTTATGGCAGTATACATTTTTACAACTTTTTTAAAGTATATTAAGCATGTGTAGGTCACAGTCACCTGCTGACCCGACTGACCCAGTTTGTTTTTGTGAGTTGCAGTTCTTGTGTTTGACAGCAGGGGGCAGCACCGCTTCTATTAAACACCACATCAGGAAAATATATGGAGCTATTTGTCCTTTTTCCACTCAGTTAAATAGTAGCAATAACAAACAGTCATTAAACATCTTAGACATTTTAATCCCACTGCTTTGGAATTGTGTGTTTTTTGGATGAGCTGTTGTTTGAGTGACAACATTGTCCCGGTTGGAGATGGGTAAATGTTTCCAAAATCAACTAATTGGTGGGTTAGTTTTTGGAAATGTTAACCAGGCACAGAACAGATATGTTTCTTACTTTTAAGTAATATATAGACTCTGAAAACTTTAACACACAGTTTTTGTTATTACACAAAACTTTTTTGGAAGTTTTGAGAAGTGGATTATTAATACAGATTATTTATAATAACAGGAACATTGCTGACGGCAGGCGAATAGATGTAACCAATGAATTTCTTGGCTGTAGCGGCGATGATTAAGAGAAGATGAATTTAAAGACACAACTTTCTTTTGAAAGGTTTAATCACGCTGTTTTAGTCATAACTTATATTACTTACACTGTCTGCACAATAAAACCCTGTGAAGTTTCATCTCTGGATGAAAGTTTCTGCAATAAAAAATATTTTAGTTACAGAAAACTCTAAAAGGATAAAAACTACACAAACTTCTTATTTAAATGGGATGTCCACATACGTTTGACCATGTAGTGTATTAAAGGTATATTGTTCTTCAGTTTCTTTGAAATGTGTTGTGGTGTGTGTTAGTAATCAGCTGTGTGTGTGGAGAGAAGATCAGGGAGGCGTCTCCTTCATGTTTTAGAGGAACAGCTGGTCATCTGGTCACTCATCTGGTCAGATTAACCTCTATTAGAACACAAGACTCTTAGCACACACTCCTGCATACACACACTTGGCAGGAGCGTTTAGCAATTGATGACACACACCGTCTCTGCAGACATGAGGACAGATAAAGGAAGAGAGAGAACACAGAGAAGAAAGATCCTCATGTTGGCTGAATGCTCAGATGGGCCTGATTAAACACAGTATATTTACATTTATGCATTTGGCAGATGATTTTATCCAAAGTGCATTTAAGCCATACATTTTTTTCCTGGGATTTGAGCCTATGATATCCGTGCCACTAATGCAATTATTATATCCAGGTCACATTTCAACCCAAATTCCGAAAGATAAAAAATCATGTTTTATCTTGCATAGTGTATATACATAGTTATCTTGCATAGTTAGAGTACATTTTTAATTCATACTAAGTATGTTTTTCCCAAATTCCCATTTTTTTATTTTTAAGTAATGATTTTAATAATTAATAATTTAATATTTTTCCTATTACATTTTACTTTTGAGTTACCTTTAAGTTATTAAATAAAATTTTTGTAACTCTTATTGTATTGAAGCTATTTTCAGTGGATTGTCATTGTAATACAATAACTTACTATGTAACAGTATAGAAATAAAAAAAAAGATATTTTTAGTTCCATCTTTCTTGGAATAAATGAAAGGCAGTACAGCAAATACTACATTACAGATGTACAGACATTACAGACTTTATGGTTCTGAATTGTGAAAAAATGATCTAGTTATAATTTTTTTCTATAGGTTTTGGGTTTAAATAAGACTAAATTAATTAGAAATGTTTGAAAATGAACACTTGCGTCATCCTGTGTGCTGGGCACTGTGGTCAGCCAATGTTGTTTATCTCAAAATGCCTGATTATTGGATGATAATATATTGGATTTGTTATTCTTTATGTCAATGGTAATCTGGTAATGTGAATTATAACTGTTGTGTGTAAACAGAAGTGTTGCAAGAAGATGTCTATGTGAATAGGTGATAGTCATTTATTCTCTCACTCTCTGTGATTTAGGAGCAAGTGTTAGTGTTACCCTGTGTGTGTGTGTGGATCGATGGCGGTCCGGCTGGCCAGTGCTCGGGTTCTGCTTTGCTTTTCTTCCCACAGCCTCAATTAATCCAGTTCAGAGGCCCAGTGGACGACAGCATAGAATACCAATGACCCATTTACTGCCTGAACACCACCGTACACACACAGACTGGGCAGAGCTGCTGTGGGTTTATGAATGTGTGAATGTTTGTTGGATGTGATCATGATAGATTAGACAGACAGACTGTCCTGTATCAGAACCCTGTACATCTTGTTTGTGTCTGTGTTGGTGTATGTGGACTGTATGTTTACAGACCATTAAGATATTGCTAAACACACATAATCTATCTGTCTGTCTATTTAATCATCCATCTATCTCTGTTTCTGTGTGTCTGTCCCTTTATTATCTTATTTATATATATATATATATATATATATATATATATATATATATATATATATATTATATATATATATATATATATATATATATATATATATATAGATCTGTCTGTCTTCTGCTATTGATAATTAAGCTCATCTGTCTGTAACGTGTATGCATGTTATGTGTGTGTGCGTGCTGATTGTCAGATGTGACGCCCCTCTCCAGTTGGTTAGCAGTATGGCCCTTGTGTCTCATGCTGCCATGGCTAAATGGTGGCCTTTGTGTGTGTGTGTTTGTGTGTGTGTGTGAGGGTGTGAGAGTTTGGGGTTTAAATGGGGGGCCCTGTGCCGGTGGGGCGGGGGTGTGTGTATGCCTCTCACTGCTAAATGGGGTCTCCGTGTGTGAGGTTTTGTGCTAAACGGTTCATTGTTGTAAAATAGTGTGTGTAAATGGGAGGCAGATGGGCAGTGTGTCAGGCACGTGGGTCCCGCTCGCTGAGAGAGACTGAGAGACAGACAGGAAGGAGGAACAAGGGCGTAGAGGTCACATGAGGTCGTGTCTCTGCGCTGTCAATGAAGCCGTGTGTACGTTCAGCAGTGTTTCCAGTCTGTGACGTTTCCACGGTTACTGGATGCTGGGAATTCTCCCACTGAGCGAGTACGTGACTCTTATCATTATTATTATTTAGTAATTTTATTTTTTATAGTGTATAACAATAAGTTGTTGTTCTTGAATCTGATTGGATGAGAGGCATTTCAAGAGTGTTTATGTACATCATCACTGAAAAACTTTACTGTCTCGTCACAGTAACTGTAGTTATATAATAGTTATCAGTGTCCTCATTAAATGTCCATGAAAGATGCAACAATCCTCTTTATGTTCTGTTTTTCCTCTCGGTGTGAATGAGACTTAATGCCACCAGATTATCTCGCCTGAACTGGAATGAAATGTAATTTTTCTGAATGTGGTTTGCAACATTACTGCATGTGTGTGTGTGACTGCAGGGTTTCTCTGTGATTGACAGGGGTCCGTCCCTTAGCCCCTAATAGCTTCTTAACCAGACCAGATAATAGACTGCCATGCCTGTTCATCACACACACACAACCCCTTTCACTCTCAAGCTCACATTTGGATATAGTCCACATATTAATGTACTTTGTTGTGAATTTATTTGTATAGTTGGAAACCTAAATGCTTTTTTGGCAAGTAGCACAAATGATCTATTTATCTATCTATTGACTCTTTTATAAGAGTATAAATCTTTTAAAAATCTTTAAAATCTGTATATGTTTTTTAATTACAGCGTATTTTTATTTTGGTCATATATTCTAAACTATTACAAGTTGTTACCATAAGTTGTTAGTAAGTGTATGTATTTATATTTTAAGAAGTTACATAACAAATACAACTTTATTGTAAAGTGTAACCATATAATCTTTTTTTAAAATACTATTGACTTTTGACTTTGTTCATCTGTAAAGTAAACTTTCATTTATTGTGTGTTTAACTTTATTTTTATGGCTTTTCATCAGTTCTCTTTAACACATTACACATTCTCTGTTAACCTATATTTCCTGTCCTGCACTGTCTTGGTTGCCGTAACCCTCCAAATAAATAAATAAAGATGCTTCACAGTGCCGTAGAAAAAGGAAAAAAAAACATGGTTCTTTTAAGTACCTTTAATTGAATGGTTATTTGGGGAAACAATAAGGGTTCTATGGCATCACTGTAAAAAATCTTTTGAAGCCCCTTTATTTTTAAGTGTTAAGTAATTACAAAAACAATTTTGTTACAAAGTAAGAAGTCGTAACGTTATGTTGTCATAAAGACAAATTTATTTCATCTACTTTGTGTATATTTATTTGTGTTTGCAGGTTTGCTGGTAAGACAGTGAGTACTGGTTGTCTGGTACTGGTTTCAGTGGTCTTGACAGATTCAGATGCAGCGATCACGATTAACACAGAGAAAACGGTGATGGCCTCAATGCTACTGAGACAACTGAAAACAGCCCTGATGAACAACACCACCTAAAAACACTTCTTTAACTCACAGAGCGGAGAGCCTGAGGTCTTACACCCATCCATTCCTCATCCAGACCATTACTTACTCCACATAACAATAACACTTAACGGTTTGCCATGATTTGGGAAAAATATCCCTATATCACAAATCTAGTTTCTTTTTTTCTTAGGTGTAGATCTCTATCCTGCTAATCTGTAAGATTTCACTTTGTCCAAAAGTCATACTGTCAATTTTGAGTGTTTGAGAGATTTCATTTTGATAAATTGTCAGATGAACATAACATAATGCCAAATTTTGTCAATCTTTACCAGTTTACAAAGTTCTTGTATTGTCTATGTATTAAAAGTGCCTTTATTACATTGATTAACCCAAGTGCCCGACCTGCTCTTCCAGTGAGTCACAGTTGTTTCACTATTGCCATAATTACAAGAATAAAAAAATCCTACGAAAACTAGAAAAGGCCTTATTTATTTGTATTTTCTAGTTTTGTGTTGGATGCAAACTCGCACTCATGCTGTTTTTGCATGACTTTCTTGCTTGAGACAACATTGAAAAACTGTTTGTGATTTTAAATCGATATTGAAGGCCTTCCAGGACACAAGTCTTACAAGACAAGAAGCATCAAAAGAGGTAAGAGATGTTGAAAACGATGTCTGTAAAAGAGGATGTAGCAGGTTTCGCTTGGTCACTATTTACTTTCATTGCATCTTTTTCCATACACTGACAGTGAATGGTGACTGAGATAGACATTATCCCAAACATTTTTATTTAATTAGCTGAGATCTTTTGTGTTTCTTTAATGAAAGAGAGAAAGTCTTAAGGGTTTGGAATAAAATAAGGCCAAGAAACGATGACAAAATTTTTGCTGCGCTGTCCCTTTAAGAATGTAAAATAAACAAGTCCAAAACTTTTTAATAAAATGATGTCTAAAAAACCCGAAAAGCTACAGTTTCCTCTAATCAGATGTTTACATGTTGAACTTTTTTTTTTTACAGTAATTTGCTCACATATTTGATTAATTCTGCAGGTTTGGTTTTGGGGCAAAATAATTATTATCAGACTGGAGAAAAACTTACATTGTGTTTGTTGGGATTGTGTTTGCTGTATGGATTGCAGGTCATTCAGAACACCCCAAAACCATCATTCAAGATTTCTCTCTTTCCTACAAGACTATAATTATATAACTGAGGATTTGACTCTGTGATGTAGAGAAGATCAAGAGAGGTGAGTTTTCTTATCAAAACCTGGTCTGAAAAAGAAGATTTTGCTGATTTTGAGTTCTGTGAAATGATGGGTGTAATATGGTGCTGTATGTGTTGATGCAATAGCAGAAAAGGATTAAATTAAATGGTCACTTCTCCTATAAAGTGTTTAGTGTTATTTCCATGATTTAATACTGCAGAAGACAGATTTCTGAAGTGGGCATCAGTCCAGGTGGGCAGCTTTCACAAAACCCTGAAGGCCATAGGGAAATTTTTGAGACAATGTTATGAATTGAGAAGTGTGACTAATGTCCAACCAAGGTGGATTTTTTTTTTAAGATTTGTGCTTTTATGGCAAAGGAAGGCTAGTTCTACTATTGTGTGTGTGTGTTTGTGTTAAACAGCTGTGTGATCATCTGTCAGCTATAGCTTGCTCATTAATCATGAGCGCTCTTGAATGCACTAATTCCTGACCATAGAGGCCTCACCGGATCCCAAAGATGTGCGTTTGTGAAAATGTAAACCGAAAATATGGGCTTTAAGATCTCATCTTTTAGGGTTTTGAAATGTAACCAATTAACGTTATGACATAAAAATGAATTGGAGCCCAAATTGAAGGACTCTAAAGATTTGCATTTGCATTGAATAAGACACATACAAAATACAAGATCTGACTTTTGAACCCCACTGTATCTTTAGTGTTTTTGTTTGGGTAGCATGGGGCTTTTCTCTGTTAAACAAAAGCTGTTTCTCTTTTGAACATGACTTGTCCTTTATTCGCTCGTTGTATTTACATTTGAGAGACAGAAATAAGGGGGAGTAAAAAATCCAGAGCATCTTCTTTCATCACAGTAGGCTTTTAAGGTGCACTTGAATCCATCCTGCATTCGTCATTGTGCACACACCTGCATCTCTAGCTGTTTCATCTTTACAATGTATTGTAATACAAATTTTCCTTTAATGGTTACTTGGTGGTATAACTAAAACCCATGATGCTAGGGTGTTGCTATGCAGTTGCTAAAGTGTTGTAAATATGTTGCTATGTGGTTGCTAGGGCTTTGATAGGCAGTTACTTGCCGGCTTAGGAGATCAACAGCAAGTCTCCTTGATATTCTGTAGTCTTTAGATAAATCTCAGATCTACCAGTTAGTGTAAGTCTACAGCATTTTGTCTGATCAGTTAGAAAATTATACATCTCCTATACAATCTACATGATATGGGATAGGTTGTTATTATACTTACGCAAAATCCATAAGTAATAAGCCATAGTGATACTTGTCTTAATAAACACAACTAATAGACCTGATGCTGCATAATGTTATCATATTGTCGATATAATACATAATGAACTAGGTGGCGTAGTGAAGTATTTAATGTGTGCTGCCTACCTAGACAACATACGGACACTAGGGTTTGAGCCAAGAGTGCTTTCATAAACAGCATTGTCTCTTTTCTATCCCTACTAGTTAGCAAACAAATTCAGATGAAAAGCATTCAGTCGGTAAAAAGTCTCTTGACTCTTAATGACAATTAAAAGCTGTTCAAATTAATAGTAATGCATTTGAGATAAAAGCAGTTTTACTTCCCAAGCTACCTGTAGTCACAGACCGGCATGCCTTCAAGATTGTGTCATAATAAACTTCAAAATTTCAGCACTGTGTTCTGACAAAATGCATGGCATGCTGTTTTAACTGAATTAAAAGAGATTTATTAAGGTTAGAAAGAAATAAGAAATGTGAGAATTTAAGGGCCTTCAGTAATTATTTTTAAACTCTGTTGCGACGTGATTTGACTTCAATTAAGGCAATGTAAATACAGCGCTTTCAATTAAACCCGGAGATGTTGCAGGTTGCTCGGGTGGCGTGGTTGTACGTGTGTTGCCGTGGTTACGGCTCATGTGAATATTTTGCGTGGGCTTTGTGAAGGCGGCCTGCTTTTTAATGTGTGATGGGTACAAACCTCGACCGCACTTAGTGGTTATTATTCTGAGGCTTATTCATTCGACATGACCAAAGTTTTAAAAAAAATACATGTAATGTATGAAACCTGAATAATTAGGACCATAAGACAATTTAATTAAAAAGAAAGAAAAAGTACAGCTGTTGGTCATAATATAAAACAATATAGTAAAAATAGAGGTTTTGCCAAAAGTGTACATACATGTAGTATACGATGTGAATTCAATTCAGGAATTGGAAGTCTAGGTTTTTAGCAAGAGAAACATATTATTAAAGGGAGATGATTTTACAGAAACTATGGTAACTGTGGTTAACTTTTGTGTTCAGTTTGACATAGATGAAGTAGAGCATGCCACATCTCTGGACATATCGACTTGTGCAAAGCATTTCATGTCAACGACAGGTAAATAGAGTTTCAAAGGTTTTCTACATTTAGATTCAGCTGTATAGGTAACTCTCGCTCTCTCTCTTTCTCTCAGCTCTGACAGCTTGATTTCGTGGTCTCTCAGTGGGCACCTCGGGGCGACATGACGGGCTTCTTAATCTGAGCGTTTCATGGTGTCTGTCAGGGCCGGAGAGAGAGAGAGTCCTAGCTTTTGGAAACGGCTGTCTGACCTGACCATGGGGAGCAGCTCCTATTAGACAGAGACTTATCAAGCGTGTCTCCTATCTGCTGACAGCGTCACAAACACACACACACACGGAGGCTCATATGCTGACATGCTCTGTTAAAACTGGCATTTTGTGGGGGGGTTTTCACTTTATCTCTATATTCTTGCTCTTTTATTTGTTTTGTATACTTGAGTTGAATGTAGTATGCATTCTGCATAGCCACAGGCAGACATACATTAAGCACTGCAGTTTATTTAATTTAATATTTTTGTGTATTTTTACAATTTCTTGTTATTATTACACTCTTGCTTAAAGTATCACACATACAGTACCAGTCAGAAGTTTGCACACAATTGACAAAAATTTGTATATTTCAATGTGTTTAAAATTACTTCTGTAGACAGAAATATAATTGGGCCAACATATTAATTAATTTCTTTAATTAGAAAACTAAAATGTTATTAATAATAAAATTAAAAATTATTTTTTTATGGATTGAAGCGAATAATAAATAAAAAGCTGTCAATATGAGTCCAGCATAAATAAAAATTCCTTCAGTGCTGTTTAAAAACCTCAAGAAGCTGGATGATAAAATGTCAAGAGTATGATTTTACAAATTCTAGACAAAGCGTGACTACAATTAAAGAAGATCAATTATAACATAGTGTTCATTTATTTTTGATGTTTTCCCACAGTTACAATTGTGTTATTTCATAGTTTTGATGAGTTTATTCCAAATTTGGACAACAGTGAGCAAGTGTTACCAAACTTTTGGCTGGTAGTGTGCACAATTATGAATACATTATACCTCAATGAGTACAGTGTCTATTAAAACATTGTAATCCAGTTTAATTAATTAGTTACTGTATGTTTTAGACTTAATGTAATACAGACTATGCTAAATATCTCTTTTTGTAATCCACAGAAGAGAAAAGTTTGAACATAAAGACACAGTTTTGGAACAATATGAGGGTGAGTTAATGATGAGTTTTCATTTTTAGACAATTTGGTCACAATTGCAATTGCTTTACAACTGAAGGTAAAGTGTATTATTAAGCATTATTCTTAGCATAAGGTTGGTTTGAAAGAAAATTATATCAATACAAAGCACACTGTGCATTTCAGTACCATATGTGGGACAACACGCTGTACTTTATAACACAAAAAGTGGCGTGCGGTATAATTTACAGTGGTGTTAAACTGCTGTGGAGTAAAACGAGCCCTGACTCTGCTCAGCAAGGCCTGAGGGATTTCAGCTGGTGAAATAGGCTAAGTGCTCTGTGACAGCGGATATTGTAACAAAAGAAAACAAGAAACGATAAAAACACAAAGCAAACTCAAGGCTCTTGATGAATTGTGTGGTTAAAAGTGCCTCGGGCATTTACAAATGCATCTGTTGTGCACTAACAAAGACACTTAACAGCCAGAGGAGGTGGGAGGGCAGAGAGATCTGAGCGGTTCTTCTAGTCATTTATTGTGGATGTTCAAAACTGTTAGTCAGGATAAAATATATGTTTGTTTAGAGAAGAGAGCTTCTGTTGAGTTGCATCTTCAGTACCAGGATGAAAGGTCCATGTGCAGTATGAATTCTTTCAATATGAGTTTATGGCATTACATTTGTCGTTTTTGTCTTAAGGAAATAAATGCAACTGCATTTGAATAGAATTTGGATTAGATATTTTTCTCTGATCCAGTTTGTCGCCTGTTTAAAGCTCTGGCTTGATCCATATATAACTGAAACTGTTTTGACATCTTAAATGCAAAAATAAGATTAATCTTTTATCAGAGTAAATCAGAGACTATACTCAGCTGTCTAATGTTGACATCAATTATGGATTTATAAACACAGTCTATATATATAGAACTGTAAAATTTCTTTGGGTTAACAAATAATTGTTTACAATGTAGGAAAATACAAGACCTGCTTTATACAGTTATTTTTGGCATCTTTGAATAGTTCTGTATTTTTAAGATAAATGTGTTTACTGTGATTTTTATAAGCTCTTTGAACTCTGCTTGAAGTAATTTCATTACGAAATATTCACAGTCTGACAGTCATGGTTATTAAACTTCAAAATTAAAAACAAATGGTAAACACACTTTCTCCACATTGAAGAAATTTTAATGTAAAACCTACACGTGCTGTGTTGTTTTAACCAAAGTTTGGATTAAATATGGACAAACCCAACCCTTGGTTTACATTAATGTAATTTTTCTGCTTATTCTTTTGATAGACTGTTGGTAACACTTACATTAAAATGTTCATGTTAATGAAAGTTTATATAAGTATTTACTAAGTAATTTGAGTAAATTCTTTTTACCTTGTGCAATTATTCTGTGGAGTAGCAATCATGCACGGTTACTGGTAAGAATATTATACAGTATGTATAGTTTATTATATCATGAAATGTGTAACACTGTTTCTAAAGTATTATCATACCTGTTTAACAGCTCTTCATCAATGCACTGGTTTACTAGGCGGTTGATTTTCCACGTTTTTCCAGTTATCCTGCATAACCCGAAACCAATCTTGAACATCATGAGAGAGGTAAATCTGAGTCAGCAGTGTTGAGATTCAAAGCAGAGAATTCACATTTTGTCTCTGTGTTTAAAAGCATGAGAAAACTCTTTTTCTTTTATTGTTTAAACAGTACAGGCAATGATGTATGCCAACCAAAAATTAACTAGTGTAATGTCAAAATATTGACTGAACCATCCTGACTACATTATATGAGTCAGGATATATAGAAGATAGAAAGAGCTGCTTAAAGGGATAGATGAACTAAAATAAAAATTATTATTATTTTGCTCATATCCAAATCTGTCTTTCTTTCTTCTGCAGAACAGGAAAGAAGATATTTTGAAGAATGTTGGTAACCAAACAGCACTGACCCCATTGCTTTGCATTGTATTAACACAAAACCTCTAAGACATTTCTCAAAATATCTTCTTTTGTGTTACACAGCTATATACTTTATATATTGATATAACCCAATAGATTATATAATTTGAGTGTGATGTATATAGTGTCATATATGGGTTTTAAATGACATGATTGTGACAAAATGTATATTTTTCCCTATCGATTTAAGTTAAAAAAAAAAAATCAATTCAGTGTTTTACAAATGGTTTTAACCTCAACATGCAAAATGATTACATACATTTCCCCTTGACGACAACATGCTTATTTCTCTTCTCTTTTCTTCGAACATCCAATTGACATAGTTAGAACACATTTAAATACCCTGACAGAGTAAATTCAAGCAGTTACCTATACATTCAACCCTGTGATTTCCTGACATGTGTGTGTTTGTGTGTTACAGGTGTGTTGTGAAGGCAGACGGGAGTGAACGGACAGTAATGGATGGTTTACAGTGAGTGAGGATCTTAGGCTCACCAAATACAATTTTTCACTTCAAACAATCACTGTGTGTCTCTGAGGAGCCCCGGGCACGGTAATTGATATGATTAGCCGTAAGTGGCTGCTTCACAGTTATGTTATGTCTGTTTTATTGTAATTAGATTTTTTTGGGGTGTCTTTGAGGAGCAGAACTTAAATGACTGCATGTTCTTGCTCTGAAGTATTCAATCAGTCGCTCATTAGAGGAGAAAGACAGATTCATCTTTTCTGATTTTCGACTGATATTTCCTCCCCACTCTCTCGGTCTCATACTCGTCTCTGCTATTTTCATCTTCCTGTCGTTCATCTAAGACGATTTGTCTGTGGAACGAAACAAAGAATCGTTATTTGTACGTTTGTGATCATTAGAGGAAGAGGAATGGATTTCGGTGAGCGTGTGTTCACACACAGTGATGCCAAATGTTTTTTTCTTCAGCTTGACCTTTACTGACTCTTTAGACATGTTACGTTTTTCATTTATTATTTCAGTTGCTCAAATGGTTAAACATTGTGCTCGCAATGCCAAGGTCATGGGTTTGACTCAATACTGTTATACTCAATACTGAAACCTGCATATCTCTTTATGATTTATGTTTATGCATTTGACAGATTCTTTTATCCACATACATTATATCAGAACATGTGTTTTATATGAATCTAACCCATGACCAGCTGACCTAAAGCACAGAGAGTAAAACTATAATGAAAATCTGCTCTCTCAAACAGGACACTGATGAAGTCTAGTGGGTAAAGATGTGGACACTGGAAAGTTGAAGGTTCAGATCCCCATCACTATTGTGCCTCCTGAGCAAAACACTTGAACTTCAGGTTTCTTTTTAAGGCAAGTATCAGTTTACTAATGCTATTACTTACATGAAAACCTCTTAATCTGGCATGTAACTGTAATGTTAAAGCCGTGGACATGAATGATACCCCAGAGGTGTGGCATCTGATTCTGATGCATCATGAGAGCAAGTTTCGTGCATCTGTTAGTAGTATAAACAGTAATTTATGATGATGTTTTTTTTCTCTAGAAATAGTGAAAGACAGCTCACATTAGTCAAAACGAATAAAATACAGGAAAATATGTAAAAGAACAATCTGCCATGATAGCCTTCTGCGTAAACAGCCTATAAGACTGCAATTACATGTCGTCTCTCTGATTTAATATACAATAAAAAGCTGTTATGACACGTTATGAATGTTTAATGAAATCTAATAATTTTTACTAAAACAAAATGCCTGATCTTCTTGCGCAGGCACACGGACTGACAGCTTGATTCAGCTCCCGTTTGCCTTGTGAAGGAGAGGGTTTGTGTAATTGGTGTGTAATGGCTTTTATAGAACGTGTTGTCATAAAGGCGGCTGTTTTCATTTCGCATTAAGCTCTCATTGTAAGCCAACATCCCTTTTATTGTGGCGGTACGTTAAGGTTTAAGTGCCCTCTTTGCAGGTGTTTCCTGAATTCCAGATAGCAAAACACACGTATGCATCTCCGCCTGCCCTTCGCTTCAGCGTTCACGCGCAAAAAGCTAGAGAAATAATGAGAATTGCTCAGCGTGAAGCCCATAGTGTCTTAATTATCACCGATTGCGCCGTGAAAGCCCTCAAGTGCCCGAATTAGCCATAAAAAAACACTCAGTGCATTAACAGGTCTAATAGAAAACATTGGGAAAAAAAATCAATCCAGTGTGTTAATCACCAATAGTGCATCATTAAGAGCTCGAGTTTGTTAAAACAAGGTAAACAGATAAATACATATATTCATATATATATACTTTTTGCACCGGAGTCATTTAATATGAATGAATGAGTGGTTGACAGACGGGGGGCCGGGGGTTTGACTGGTCTATTCAGCAGTAATTTTACTCTATAAAGGTCTGGCTAAATCCACCTCCAGACAAAGGCGAGTAGCATTAGAGACACAAAAGGTTCACAAAGACCCTGAGTACTTCTCATTAAACAGCATGCGGCCCTCCACACTAAGCCTAATAAAGACTGGTACCCACCAGCCTCTTATGAGAAAGCTTTGCTCTTAGCATCTCACCCTCTTTAAATCCGCCCTGATACTTCTCGTGGAAAGAAAGCACTCCTGCCTCTCTCCATGGAAATGCCCATTTAGGTTTTAGCCTCGGTTTGGCTTTTTAAATGAATTCCTCTTTTGCAAACAATCAGAATGCCCCATCAACCTGTAAATCAAGAGCGCCTTTCTAAAAGCCTGACTTATGAGATATTTCAAATGGAGAGACGCCGGCGCGCCTCGCACCATAATGCTGCCCAAATGCGACTGTACGTCTCGCAAAATACGTCTCTAACACTTAAATGCATTTGAAATTAAGCTGATAATAGGGACCTTGCGATAAAACTCTGTTTTTTTATTATTCAACTGCAAATTTATTATTCAAGACATTTCAGGTTTTGTCCAAACGCGCCTGATTGGTCTCTTAAAAGTCCAGTCATTTCCCTTCATCCTCCGCAGAAAAACGAATTAAAACCAAATTCGCGAGCAGGTGCGAGCGGCGGCCGCCATTGATAGGTGAATCTAGCCGAACAGCATGAGAGAAGTGTTGGAAATGAGATCCCGCTGCCGGACCGCTTTACAAAACCACACCGGCCTCCTCCTCACAATATGTATTACAAATTGGCTATTTGTATTGAGACTCTTCGGGGGCCCGAGGCACCGAGGGCACATATTCCCTCGGGACGGAGGGTCTATAGCTGGGTCTTTTTAGCACCGCGTGGGGATGATGGGATGAGAAAGAAAGAGGGGCCTGGTTACGCTGGAAAATTATGTCACGCGAGTGCGGACAGTGTCATTAATGCCACCCTCTCTTTTTTCCTCGCTCTCTCGGGGGCCCGGCGCACTCTCATCAGAATGCTAATTTACCTTTTAAGAATCCTCCCCCGCGCGCCTCTCCTCAATGGACTTTTTGCGAGGAAAAGGACAAAACGCACGGGCGACTCGAGCACGCAGATGCCTAGTGTCACCGGCGCTCCTCGCCCACCTGCATTCAACCCCAATTAATTAACCCGGGGGGCTCGAGGCGAGCAGGTACCCCTCTGCGGTGAAGCTCTGGTTTTTTAAATGCGCATCTCATTTCTCAATTGGCTGCTCTGGCCACTTTTGTTAAGACAGGGGAAGTTTTTTTTCATCCACACCCTTATCCAACATGTAGGCTCTGTTCTAAAATGTAGTGAGCTGTCTAAATAGGCAACATCCTTATCTATTTTTGAGGCCTGTGTCTGTAATACAAAGACTCTCATATACTGCCATGAGCTCTGGACAAAAATTTATTCAACATGGCAGACTAAACTGGTAAAAATACAGACCTTATTTTTAATAGAATTATAGATTTATAGTATAATAGTTTATTCATAATTACATTCATGGGTAAATTTGTGAATATCCTTACCTTCACAATTTTTATAATGTGATGAGTTGTTGTTTAACTTGCTCATCACATTTGTTGCTAAGTTGTTGCTTATTGTAGAGCTTTCCAAATGGCTTTCTTATTGGTGATGTAATTTCAGGTAGTAAATTCTTCCAACACCCATAAAGCCAAAATGGATCATTCATGTTTGGTTTTGCTATGGGTTGGGCGAGCAAAACATTGATAGTTTTATTATACACAACTGTAAAATAAAGTTTACAACAGTAAATATTCGAAGCTGCAAAATGGTCAAAATTTGTACCCCAGTTATTGTAATTCTGTACAGATATGTACATTTGTAATATGTACCTTTGGGGTTCTAACATCTACTTTTTGAAAGGGTTCTGGCCCAGTGACAAGAGGTACAAATTTTGGCTATTTTTTCTGACGGTCTATAACAACAGTAGTGGCCATAAGTGATGTCCAGAGAGCATATTTTGGACAATATTTTCTTTTAATGAGCTTTTATAAGTTTCTAACTTTTAATCATAAGACATGACCTGTTTTTATTAATTTACCCAGTTAATTCTGTGAACGCAGCACTAGAAAGCATCTGGCAGTGTAGAGAGTGGACAGAGTCCTAATCCCCTCGTACGTCCTGTGAGGGATTAATGCAATGAGAGCAGCTCATGGGCACGTTAAACATAAAACGTTTTAAAGGGTGTCTTTGTTTGGCCCTCACATGCTCCCTTGACGGATGTTGGATGAAAGGCACAAATAGAGAGTGATGGAGCTCTAATTGCGGGCAGTTGTCATATGGAGATATTTGAATAGAGATTACGGGCAGCACTTCACACAGATCCACTCCCGTTTAGAGCAAGAGAGCGATGAGAGATCAGAAGAAACGGAGGGATTACACAAATAGACTACACTTACCCAATTAACACTCAAACAAGAGACAGAACGCACTGTTTAACATCTCTGTAGTCCCATCTCGTGTCTCATATATCTAATGCCAGATTAGTGATAATAACAGATATTTGTAATCCATGTAAAGAGGGGAAAATCGCACCATATGACTCTTGCTGGGAAAATTACTAGTTGGTGCGTTTAAGTGGATTGCAACTGTTTGCTTTGTGCAGGTTTTATACTTGGGTAAATTATGCTGTGCTTGACACTTTTGTTAGATCTACTGAAGAAAATTGTTTCTGTGGTTTCCTTGTTTCAAGTATGCAGACTGAATTTCTTAGCCATAAAATACTTCATGTCTGTCAAATATTTTTTAATTTTTTAATATTTTTAGAAAAAAGTTTACTTTACACAAACAGTTATGTACTTAGTTTGTTAGATTATTATGTCACAAATTAGAGACGTGTACAATACACAGGTTTTGCACGATTTGCAGAATATTACATCAAATAAACAAATACTGTTTGAAAGAGTAAATATTGTACAAACCAAAAACTTCTACTTATTTGAGGATTTTGCTGATACTTTTGAAAAGGTTTTTAAGCAAGTAAATCCAAATGAAGTCTTAATGTTTTTAAAGAAAAACTTCTTTTTAAGTTTTATTTAACTAAATCTGACTCTTGCAATGAACATATCATAGAAACGGGCACGGTGTTAAAAAGGAAAGAAAAACATAAGTAAATATTGTACAGAATAGTAAATATAATTTTCTAGTATAATTGCTATAATTATAACAATTAACAATGAAGTAGCTTTTTATGCATATTTGCCAAATGTTCTTCTTAAATCAAATGAATCTTAAATCAAATAAATGTGCATTAGTTTGTATATGATATTCCCCATAAAGCATACTGTCTATATTTACTTTTGCTTTTCTTTTTGTTTAACTACATAAAAACAAAAGAATCTAGGATGAAGTGTGTATATTTAGTTTTTGAGCTGTGTCTCTGTGTTTCTGTGTGTGTGAATAGCTTCACTAATCACTGCGTTTGAAAAGGCTTGATTTATAGCCGTTGTTGAATGCGGGCCATGATGAGAGGGCCGGTGGTAAGTGCATTTGGATGTCTCTGTGTGATGGTGGCGTAAATAGGCGCTTTATTTATTGCCGTGCTGGGGCCCTCCGCGCGGAAGAGCGCCTCCCCAAATTGAAATATAGCGCGAGTTTACTCTGCTGATTAGGGTTCGAGCGCGGCAGCCGCCCAAGGCTATCATCAAACAGAGAGCAGCTCGAGCTGACACCTAATTGTGGCGGGATTAATGTGCGTCGAGTGACAACAAATAACCCCGGGTGTCAACGCAGGCGACTGGTGGCGCACAATGGATGAGGAGCGGGCCGTTTGGTGTGGGGCCACGTGGGTCCCTAATGTCATGTAATCCGTGATAATCCTATAAAGCTGTGATTATATGTGTTGTTATCCCTTTAGGGATTGTAGGCACCCTACTGAGAGATATTTTGTCAGATTATTGCCTGAAATATGAATTATTTGGTAACATGTCTTCATCATATAAGAACAGCCCATGTAATAAGTGTGGGACTTTTGACGGAGGGAAGTTAAGGTTATTATGACAGTGGGAATATAAATTGTTGTCCAACATGTTTGTGTTGCGTTCATCCACTAATGTAAATAGTTTTACTTGCTTTGTAATAGGTTCTCTCGTTGGATAGTTAATGGAGAAAACTGTCTCTCTCTGGTATCCACATAAACTGAAATACATTTGCTTAATTTTTTATAGCATTACATTTTTAAAATGCATTATTTTTGCTGCGTCGGTGTGGACTGAAATACAATACTCCACTTAGAGCCCATCTAAGATATTTTTTCTGCATTGTACCCTACAACAAGCGAGCTACCGTAGAGCAACACAATTTATTACTGTAACTCCATTTCATTTACCTCTCAATTGAATTCAGAGATTGGTGCATGTGCGTGTGTTGTGTGACCGAATAAATACATTTATGAATAAATAAGTTTACAAGTACTTCTGTGACATCCTAATGAACTACATAATTTAGTTTGGACTATACTTATTATTGTCTTTGCTTGATTTGAGCGTGTCTGGACTTTATTTTTTTGCCATGAGACTGTATAATCCCTCCCATACACACCAAAAATACACAGATGAGAGTCCCTGCGAATTGCAAGCGTCTCCACAGACGTTCAACGAAGCGTTACCATATAAACTTCCAATAAAACAGAGCCGCATGATGACCTTTACCGTAATTCATCACCGAGCGCGCCGGTGACTGAGGGGGGCCCTTCACAGACCGATAATTTGATTACTACAACATCTGTAACATCAATAATGTCCGATGAGATTGTTTTGCGCAACCAAACATGCCGTGCCCATAAAAGAGAGAGAGAGAGAGAGAAAGAGAGAGGAGGTGTCATCAGTTAGGCCTCTATCTCTTTGACATTTCACTTGCATTTCCGATTAGGTGAGCATGCAAGATTAGAGATTATCCACGTGGCCACGTCAGGGCGTTTGACGGTGACTCTGTCCCATATGGCACTTATCTGTGTGAGGACAGTGTTCTGTGGAGATGATGTATTTTATAGTACACTATAGCAGTGATGCCATACAAGAACTCTTTCTGTTTCAAATTGAAAATTTTGAGTTGGAGAGGTTTTAAAATTTTAACCGTGAACCTTGAGTCCATAAATATCCCTTAATATCCAAAGAACCTCTCTGCTTTACAAAATATTCTTTGTAGTGCAAAAAGGTTCCTTAGACTACAAAAAGGTAAAAAACAATGGGTGCTTTCCAGAACCTTTGACTGAATGGTTCTTTGGGGAACCAAAAGTTTATTTTATGGTATCACTGGTAAGAACATTTTGAAGGACCTTTATTTTTAAGAGTGTACTTTATTAACAGGTGTGACCTGGAATACTTTAAAAAGTATAAAAGATAATGCCCATGTGTCATTGCCACTTGTTAGTTATTTTGTCTATCCAGCCCAGCTCATCCATTGCAAAATTGATTGATTAAAATTTTTAAAAATTATTTCATAAACATGATTTATACATAAACTTGTGTAAATGTTTAAACATAACCCTTTACATCAGATAAGCATAAAATGAGAAGCATTCATTCATTCAGTTAAGTGTGTTTATATTTTTGTCTTATGTTCTAGGTTATAGTAACATCTTTAACTTGAAGTGCACACTTGTCAGTAACTTTGAAAAAATGCAGTCTACCTAGTGCTTTCTCTTTAGAACAGTATAGTGTCTTGGATATCTCAGAAACAGGTTGTGATTAGTTTGACTGAACCAATATTAAACAGACACTGTCGTTCCCCTGATTATCCTAAATCAGTTTTCATGCACCTTTATTTGTTTTACCTGCTAAATAATGAGTTTAACTCGCAGGTGAGAGACACAGTCCGTCTGCACGGTTTAAACCCCCACACGAATAGAACTGGATATAAATGTTTTGCCTAACTAGAGGAAGCATTGCGCTCACAATCCAATCGCGTGATCCATTAAGCTCATTTATTAAACGCAATTTGCCTTGTGTCATTGAGTTGAGTAACGCCACGGAGTTAAGAACGGTAAGACACACACGACCACCGGGCGGGACAGCGGGGAAACACAGATCTGACACGCGGAATTAGGAGGCAATTAAGAGAAGGTGGTTCCCGGATAAACGCTGGACACCTATGGACAGCACCGGGCGTGCGTAATGTCAGTTTAATTGCTGTATTCTCATCGCACTTTAATGGTACTATCACCCTCGCCAGCACCATTAAAGCGCTTTTGGATTGCTCCAATGCACTTGCCGGTTATCACTGGTCACTGGATTGGTGACCTATATAAAAAGTTGTTGGTGGCGAGACGCAAGTGGGGCATGTTGTCACAAGAAATCAACGTGTGTTGAACACGTATATTTTTTGTAAAAAATCTGTGGAAATGTTCAGTAGTTTTTTGTGTGCCTAGCCATTGGCTGGGAGGTTTTTGCGGCCCTACGGTTCCCAGGCGCAAAGACGCATGGTTAGCTGTGTTTTGTGTTAACTAACAAGAGCGTGTTTTTGCACCACAACGGGTATCTTTAAATCATCTTTGTTTGTGTTTTTCAATTCCCCATCTGTTTAACTCCGAGATGGCTGTTTTTGCCCCTGGTCTTTACTATTAGGCACATTTAAGGCCTGGCGCATGCAGGCAGCCGAGGCTCCGCGTTCAAGGTTGAGCTATTTTGGGGCATTTTGCGTGAGCTATTTGTCTCAGCAGTCAGTACTGTTAATGTTACATTAGCTGTTTGATGTTTCATCATTTCAACCAATATTGCGTGAGATAACGAATGTAAAATGAAACCGCGAGGAACACGTTTGAATTCCCTCTGAAGGTGCGGGGAAAAATTCCACGCGCCATGCCTATTAGCCTGGGTAATTTATTTTGTGTATGTCAGAAAACAAGAAGGCCAGAAAAAAAGAATATGGGGCTTTCTTTTCCATTACCAAACATTACAATCTTATTTCCATCACTGCACCGTTAAGTAATTTGCGAAAAGCCAACAGAGTCTGGCGAGGCGCGCGCGTGGCGTGTGTTTAAATCCATTACTTTACCTTTTAATCAAACCTCGAGCTCGTGTCAAAACGCGCAGTTTTCGCCATGCATCTCTCCGAGCTCGTTCCAGTTCACCGGATGACCTTGAAAATGTTTGCTCTCCTATACGTCGTCGTCTCTTTCTCTCTCTCTCACACACATTCATGCGTCTAGATTCCCATCTATTTCTGCCAAGCTGGGGAAATGAAGAGCCTTTTTGCTACTGTGCGCAAACAACACAGTCAACAAGAGTAGGCTATAACTAAAGAGATTGTAGTGATGAACTTTTTAAACATTTAGAACCAAATTAATTTGGCGTCAATTGACTGGCTGGATAAACTAAGATTTATAACCTTAAATATAAGATAACAGGTGGTTCAATTTAACATATCAACAGAATATTAACGAATAGAGGAAATGGGATATTAAGTGTTTTAAAGAAAGCTTGTATTTAATAGAGATTAAATGCACTCATGTGATGTGTCCTCTGCTCAGAGTGAAATATTACAATATGATTTACTTAAGTAATTTAAGTAAATTCAAACTTAAGTAAAAAAATATTCAAAGGCATGTGCGATTTTTCTCTATATAGAAACTGACCTTATCTGCTCCTGTTGTGACCTTTTACATAAGCTGTGCTTGTCTCAGAAGTTATATCCTCAAATGTTCTTTTCTTAAAATTGTTACATTTCTTAAACTTGCCACGACCTCCATGTCCTCCACTGTACTTTTTTGTGAAAGAAGGTAAAAGTTGCATATTTGTTTGTCAAAGCCTAAAATTAGAGAATATAGTAACTATATGCAAATGCACTTTTGTCTAATTGTTATATAATATCTTATGTTTGATATAAACCTTATATATGTCTCATGTTAAACTTTTTATGAGGTTCTGTTTGTTAACATTATTTGCTAATAATAACCAATAGGCCTACTTCTCCAGTATTAATTATTTTTAGTACATGTTCATTTTAACATTTAATACATGTTTAAAATTTAACGTGGTATCTGTGGTATCATTGGCTCTTGCAAAATGATGTTGCTCATTGTTAGTTTATGTTAGCTAAAGCAATTAAATTTTTAATAAGTGCTATCCTCATATCTAGCTGTGAGCCGCTCCAGACATATGATCTTTTGATACAGTTTAAATCAGATAATGTGTTTTATTTAAATGAATTAACCTCTTTTTTAAAAACTCACTTATTTTCGTGTTGATATATGCATCATCCTCCTTCTGAGACTCTGTAAAGCGCGCAACCGTGAAAACATCCAAGAAACCTATTTCTGGTAGGTTGCGTGCTTTTGGAAGGCCTGTGTATGTCTGTTTTTGTGTGTATGTTATGTGTGTGTGTTGGTGGGGAGGGGAGCATGTGATTTATCGCAGTCCTGGGGAACGCGGCTCCCGGTCCGGGCCGGGCCTGTCCTAACGCATTTCAGCGCGCGCATCAGCCGTGATTAAACACCTGCTATGGCGCGCGAACAAAGCGCGCTAATCCAATATGTATCTCTGACATCTTAAATATCGTCCAATCCCCCGGCATCACGCGCAGCTTTTCCGCAAGATGGAATTCTAAAACATATTTTTCTAATTTATGGACGGACGATAAATCAAAATTAAGCCGTGGACAATGAAATATACATCGGCGTGCCGAAAACAGGCTCGAAGCGAAGTGCTCTGGGCTCGATCGCGCGCATAGCTGTGGGGTTTATGGGATTCTTTGGGGTGTCTGCATTTCGTTTTGCGTCTTGAAACGTCAGAGATGTTTAAATAATGATTTGAAAAAGAATTTGTCAAGTCAAATTACGTCTCCATACAAATATTTGCTATGGATTTCTCCAGGAACACCTTAATAATTTTATTTGAACTACAACAATGCTACATTTAAAGTGATGAATTGTTTGTTTAGCCCTTATTGTCATTAAAAATACTCAAATTATTGTTATTTTTACAATAGTCAATAACTTACATTACTGTGGTGTTTGGTTAGATATGGTCACAAGAAATGGGAAAAGTAGGTTGTCCTCACACCAGACATCCTCTTATACACACTATTGACCTTTAAATGTTGAAAATAGATTTAAGCTTTACTTTTAGATGAGTTATTTAAGTCGTGCGTCGTTCATTTTCTGGGTCTCCCCAACAGGCCAACCCTTTTAACCATATGCGTTTTATCTAAATGCTAATTTTATGAATTGCTCTTATAATTTGCATGCTAATTTGCCATTTACAGAGGTTCGGTGAGAACGCAGTTGTATTCTTTTTCTCTTGAGCTGGATTGCGCTTTCCAGGACAGACATAAAGCGCAGGAGGCCATTCTCTCCGGTCACTGTCCCGGTGACGCTTATTATTTGTGACTCTTCAATTCCACAGTTTCCCCGAATTCTCAGCACATTGTGCCCGGTGTATTACGCGCCGTGAACTGCCCGGACATCAGACGCGTGTCTTTGGCCCCAGCCACATAATGGATTTAGCACCCTGTTCTCGTGTTTGGAAACAGCCCAACAGCAATGGCCCTGCGACCATAGAAAGAGTGCTCTTGAACAACAAAGAAAATATTTCATTTCGTTTTGTTTGCTTGTATAGCTATACACAGCAATAGGCTTTGATTTCGCATTTCCATGCTGAAACAAGGGCAGGAGAAATGTCTCCGTGCACAAATAATACATCACCAAACTGACCTAGTTTGCAGGACCGCGGGTGCTTGGGAAGGATAATTGTTTGTAATCATCTTAATTAATATAATAATCATCTAATTTTATACCTCCTAATGAAAATGAAGTGCATTTTGATGCATAAGTTGTAATCAGCAGGCCAAGTAATTCATCTAATGATTTGTATCGGTGTTTATTCAAATAAGCAAACAATTTAATGCATTAATTTATACAGATTAAAACTTTGCGAGGCCAAACAAGACTGTCGCGCTATGCGCACGAGTCTGGTGTACATTTGGCCACAGTGGTGTTTATAACCCAGAAGGGTTATAAACTTTAAAATATAGGAATATAATACTGATTACTCTTCTATATTGCGTCTCTTAGCCCCAATAAAATCTTCATCCCAAAATAAAGGAAATCCGTTTGAAATGGAGACCATATGTGGCAGAGCAGCATCGTTTGCAACTTTATTTAATGAATTTATAATTTGAGAGATTGAGACATTATTATGTAACATAATGTACATTAAATCTAAATAATAAACTAGGCTAAAAATAATTAAAGGTAAAAAAATTATGACGACTTGGTTATGGTTTGATTTCTTCTCATTTGCTTATTAAACTAGTACAGAGTATTCTGTATATTTTCTATAATTTTATTTTATTTATTTTTTGTTTATTTTTTAAATAGGCAAAATTTTGACATTTATAGTTATATATTAATTTTGTTTGTAGTATATTTATTAACTTTTTAAAATTATTTTATTATCTACTTTTATTTCCTATTTTACTACTGATTTCTTTGTGTGAAGCACTTTGAATTACCTTATAAAATGTGACATATAAATAAATTTTCCTTGCCTTGCCAACAGTGTAATTTTTCTTGAAGCAAAGTATTTAGGCAGGCCTTTTGTTTATGTAGGCTTTGCTGTTCATTAATTTTAGGATATTTAGTGTCACGTTTTGTCCATTCCTAATCTGTCTTTTTGCTCTTATATTGAGTCTCAGATCTTCCTTCCCATCCATCAGTCAATCCATCTTCACAAGCCCACTTGCCACCAGCAGCTGGATTTTTGTGTTTCTTTTAATGAAAACGCTTCTCCATGAGGGTTCTGATGAGTCGGAGTGATGAACGAGGACACAGTTTGGTGAGAGTAAGTGAAAATCACAGTCTCTTTCTCCACTCAGCGACTTTTATGTAAAACAGCGCAATTAAACAATGTCCTGAGAATGAATGCATGCTGGAAACATGAGGCTCATTTGGCTGATGAATGGCCACACTTTGGCTCATTGTGTTTTTAGTTGAGTGTGCTTTTAATATTGCTCTTATTGAAGTTTTCAGACTGAATTTCACAGAACCATTATTTATTTATTTGTTTGTTTTATTCTTTTATGTTCCTGATATTTTTTAAAACTACATCAACTATTACTACTACACATAGTAACAATTAAGTAAAATTGACTGTAGTATAAGAATAATAATGATAGAGCCTGAAGACAAGTATACTTAAGCAAAGTTCAGGTATTTTTTAATATACTTTATATGTAGTAAGTACTAGTGCTAGTATATAAAACAGGCCCAAGTTTGGTTAGTTTACAACTACATTTTTCAAAAACTGCACTCTTAAGAATGAAGGTGCTTTACAATGCTATAGAAGAACCATTTTTGCCTGAATGGTTCCATAAAAAAATCCAAGGAACATTTTTCGTTTCACAAAAGGTTATTTGTAGTGATAAAAGACTTTTGACTATAAAAAGGAAAAAAATAAATGGTGATTTTAAGAAGTGTATTTTGGGGGAACCAAAAATCTTTCTTCTATGGCATTACTGTGAAGAACCTTTTGAAGCACCTTTATTTTTAAGAGTGTATGTAAGTACAGAAAATGTTGACTAAAACTTTCTAATTTTAAGTTAAAAAGAAGTATACAAATAGTATACTTGAATAAACTTTTTGTTAGGTTTTGTCATCTGTTCTGGCAGATGGTGTTCCAGACTGATCTGCATATTTAAGCCCACACCAGCCTGACCAGCAAAGACAATCAATCCACCGGATAGGCTGTTAATAATAAAACACATAAGATGTATTATTATTACTAGTTATAGTAGCAGTATAGTTGATGTTGTTACTGATCAAGTGCTGTTGTATTGTTCTCCGCAGCATTTGGATTGTGATGTATCACAGACATTGTTGTAGCTGTTGGTAAGCAAAAGTGGGCGAGGGAATTTCTATTCCTGCTTTCGCCTCCGTCCGGCCTCTGAAACATGGGGATGTGATCAATCTGCCGCCTATTAGAGCCGTTAATTGATAATGCATACTAATTAGGCAGAGCTTTGGTACTTTGGAGACTTTGAGGAGGTAATTGTCGGCATGAGTCCAAATGCATTTTAAAAAGCAGTCTGCACAAGGTGAAAAATCTCGGCGCACTGGCAGTGCGTGAGGGGCCTGTAATGAACTGCGCCCATACACCGGTTTTGTGCGTGCATATGTGATGATAGCCTACCTGTCAAACATGCTTTGCATACTTTATGTGCTTTGACTTGAAATGAACTTTAGAACGTCTTCAAGGAACCATGAAAGATGGTTTTGAGAAAGTTTGTACTATTCCAGATTTTTAGCACACAATGTCTGACATAAAAACACACAGGCGTTTGCGTGTAACCGCTGTTTGTAGGTCCACACAAACGTCTTGACGCGAGCATGGTCATCTTGAGTGAGACGCATTTAACTTCACTTGATGCGACATCAAGCGGCCCCTGACATGCATGCATCAAAGCACGCAGCTCTAATTAAACTAGATCAACATGTGAGAATATTTGTTCCTTTTCAGTGTCAAAATCGAGACCCTTTGAACCGTCAATCTCCCGCGCAAATGAGCGTGTCTGTCTCTCGTGTACACAGGCCGGGTGTGATGTTGTCAAAAGCGGTTGCCATAGCGGTTTGTTGTGGTGCTCGACCCGAATTTGTTCCCCTTTGCTCCGCGCGTCCCTCGCTGGTGAAGCTCGTGGTGCGTGTCTGAAGGTTGTCACATGTTGTTTTCTGTACGGATGGTTCACGGACATCCTTAAAAAGTCTCGGTGTATTAATGTTTGTGCAAAACTTCACTTTCGTCTGATTGCAATGAAATGAAGAGCATTCTGTAAGCCTTTATCATTCCTGTGGCATGTACTTCATATTGTTACTTTAAAGTTTTTTTGAAGGAGTAAGAATAATTATGAGATCATTGAAGATACAATTTTGCTGTATTATAATCTACTAAAGAAATCATGCTACACTAGTACTTGTTGGAAGGAATAGTTTGTGACTCAGAAGAT
The DNA here is from genome assembly GCA_019155185.1 of Beaufortia kweichowensis. NCBI lineage: Eukaryota > Metazoa > Chordata > Actinopteri > Cypriniformes > Gastromyzontidae > Beaufortia > Beaufortia kweichowensis. The sequence continues at coordinate 10,309,058 of CM032812.1, read as the reverse complement.
GTTGTCGCATTCTATGTAAACATTTGATTTTGTAAGTAACAAAAAGTTAGTTGTGTTACTACTTTTAGTTATTTATTCTGCTGATGCTAATTGGTCATTACCTTTGCAGTCTTTAAATTCACTAATTAAGTATAAATATCACATGTTTAATTAAACAACTTTTCTCTTTGATAAGATTTACTGTATGAGGGCCATTGTCTGCAAATCATTCAATTGCACTAAATGACAAGTTGAAATAAAAAACAACGGGTCACAGCACCACCACGTCCTGACTGCATTTAGCGTATTTAAAGATGTGTGACAGCGTTTTTGTTGAAAATCTGTTTAATACAGCCCCTCTCTCTCCCTCGATTTACCTTCCTTTAGCTTTTTCCTTCGGATTTGTTTGTTTCCCGCTTTTCTCAAGGGTTGTGTGGAGACAGACAGCCTTGCCAGATTCATTTTCTGATCAAAGCTGTTTGATTTGGTCAATTTTGCCACATTGGAGACGTTCTCCATTACTGAGATAAATAGCCCCGGGCTAACTGTCAACCAAAACTTGTAAGCTAATAAATTATTCCAATTTCTCCCCGCCGGATTTCTCCTGGGAGACAGCCTCTAGGAAATACACTTTTTGATTAGTAAATTTCTGTGTGTGTGTGTCTGGACATTCGGATGTGTCGTCTTTGATTAGTGGCGGCTCTGTTAGAGCTGAGGGCGGCAGTGGGGCTGTCAGTCGAGCACACACTCTAATGCATAATGCATTGACACAACAGGCTTCCCACCACCTCCCCAGAGCGAGCGACAGGAGAGAGGGGCTAACCTCACCTGTGAGCTTCTTTTCTCTCCTTCCGTGTCCCTTTCTTGGCTGCGAGACGTAGAAAACATCTCAGGAAATAAAGCTTTCTGACAGATCCTCTCTCACTCCAGATTCGGGCTTATGAGTGCACGACACGCACACAAACGTGCGCACACACTTGGAACTTGGAAATGGGTTGACTTGAGCTGAAAATGTGCAATCAGCAGAAAAAAGGTTCAAGCCGTCTGACTGATAGGGTTGTTGGGAAATTGATCTCCACCCACTGGTCAGCAATCCACTACCACACACACACACACACACACACCTGCCCTGTGTTTTATCAAACTTTCTTTCTTATTTGTCTTTCTTTTTGTCTTTTTATTCCTCACACCCTGTTCTTGTTTTAGAAATGTTTATGGAATCAACATCATAAAAACTTACCATTATATCAAACCCAGATCTATTATAAACTCATGTAATATAATAAAGAATTAACTATAATAACTATATTTTCCTGTATTTTACAGTATTTATATTTTTTAGAAAATTAAACAAATTGAATGAAACTGAAATAAAATAAATAAATATTATTAATATTTATATTTATTTTTTTATTTTACATTTTATTTATTTATTTAAAAACATTATTTTCAGAAATATTTAAATGTAATATTTTATTTTATTTTATGTATTTAAAGTAAAATAAGAAAAATAATATTTGTATGTATTTTACTGTAAATTGTTTTTTATGTTAAAACATATTCTTAAATCTAGTCATACGTTGCTCCATTTTCTTCATTTCCATTAACTTTTTCTAATTTTTACTCTATTTTAACTTTCCCCCCTTCCAGTTCTTCACCCCAGTGTGTCTCGAGCCATGGTGACTCAATAACCCTCCCCGTGTGCCGTTTAAGGAGGGGGGTACAGAACAAACACATCTCCCAAACCCTGAGCACCAAAAACTACACTCATCATTTATCAGCTAGCTAAATGCTGCCCAAACCATTTCCCTCCCAGTAGAGAGAGAGAGAGAGAGGGGGGGATGGAAGCTTCGCTGGGTGAATTAAACTTTTGAGGGTTCAGCGCTTTCCCACTTTGGCGATTCATCTTTCCTCTCACCCGGGAAGTGCACACCCAGCAGGAGAGGGAGGTAATTACATCTCCACATGACACGCCGCCTCATTACTGTGTCTTGCTCAGCGCCACTGCTGTAGAGATGGCGTATGCAGGGGGTGTAGAGATGGAGGGTGTGTTTTTTTGGTTAAACGGTAATGGCTGGATACACACGGTCTCTCTGTAGGTGACTTAACTGATGCAGTAAACTGAAGGAAATTACATGCACAAGTACTAACAGGCTTTTTGTGTGTCTGTGCAAGTTATAGTACGTTTAGATTGCAAATAATATGTGTATTATAATGTAAAAGTAATAAAGTAAAACCTGATATTGTAAGATTAAATAGGGTACATTTATTTATGAAGATTTCACTGTAGAATATGTTTTCATATCTGAGATTTCAACACCAACAATTCTCTGCCTTCTTGGTAATTGTGTTACTGTATGTCAAACAGAAAGCATGTAAACGTCTGACAGTCCTGTCTCCAGGTTCGAGGTGTTTTAAAGCACCTCCTGCTCTTTCTGTCTTCAGACGGATATCACAGTCGCTCAATAGTCATTTTGATCCCAGTGATTTAGCTAATTACTCTGTATCAGCCGAAGCCATCGATCCCGCCCCACTCCTGCTGTTAGCCACACCTGGAGGTCAGTCGGTGATTGACAGCCACGTCAGCCGGCAGGTGTCTGTAAAATGGACTGTGTACCCAAGTCAATTGGCCTGACTTTACAACCTCTGCAACTTTTTAAACCAAGTGTATACTTAATGATGTTTCGTTCTGTGTTGTTTGGATTATGAAGTCATTGCTTTCTTATTGCATGTAGGATTCATTCATTATGTTGAATGGTCATAACACCAGTATTGGCTAGTGTCATTTTTTATTGTCATATGCATTTTTAATTTATTAGTTACCTTTATTTATGATGTGAATACATTTATTTTATTGCCTGTAATACAAAAAGTTTCTATAGAAACAAACATGACTTGACATTTATATTTTAACATTTTCTTCAGGAATGTGAGTTACGTGCGGAATACCAAAATGCTATAGGGTGTTTTGGGTGGTTGCCAGGGTGTTGCTATGCAGCTGCTAATGTGCTATGTAATTTCAAAAGCATTACTATTGGTTCCTAGCATGTTGAGTGGTTTTAAAAGGTGTACAGTTACTATGATAGTTGATATTTTTAGCATCTTTGTGGGTTGAGTAAACATATATTGTTTGTTTTATTTCTTCAATATACTGTAAAACTATGAATGAGAGAATCTTGTTTAATTTAAGCAAACATCACTAATGATGAATTTTGCTAATCACGTGTAAATAAAATTTCATCTGGGGATGACAAGAAAGGCTACGAAGATATCTGTTATCTATGGTTTCTCTGTGCAGGGTGTGATGATGTTGGCATGGTAATAAGATTATATGCCACACGTCACAGACGTGTGTGTTGAATCACTGAGCTATGGAATGGGTCTCTTAGTCCGTCTATCCCTTAGTTTTCAGATGTGACTGCTTGACAGTGCAGGTGTATTTCCCTTCCTGTCGTTGCTGCAGGCAACCGCAGTGACCCAAGCAAGATGTGTGATGTAGAGTTTGTGTTGAGTCTCGTCAGGCCTGAGCAACTGGGAATTCACACGTACAGTCATTCACTCCATCACAGATGTACAAACATAATGTCACACAAACCTTTTATTCTAAATATGTGTACTCAACACACAAGCCCACACATACTGTGCTATGTGGATGCTAAATGTTTTGTAGCCTGTTGCTATGTGGTTGCTAGGGAATTCTAGATTGTAGCTAGGGCATTGCCAAATGGTTTTGGGTAGTAGGTGATTAAAAGAGCCTATTCCTAAATCTTTTGTGTCTCGGGTTCCTTTTTCAATCTTTATGTATGTATTTTTTTTATCTGTTTTATTGTTTTTGTCAGATAAAAAAATACCTTCATTAGACAGATGCTCTTAAATAATTTGAGGTATTCATTGAATGTATTCTAAGGTTTTTATTAAATGAGGTCTGGCTTTGTATTTTAGTGGCTCTAGAATGATTTATATTGACTGGTGTCAAAATAATAGATCTGCTGGGAATGTTAAGAAAAGGTAAGCCACCGTAGTGCCCCATTCTGTTGTATAATTAATGCGTTTCTATTTTAAAAACAATTAAATTACTCACACACACGTCCACATTGACATTTTGAAAAATATTACACAATTTTATTAACTCCTGCAAACTGAGTAATTATATTTTATACACCACCTCTTCATGCGAACTGTGACTGTATCCAAACTTGCTGTCCATCAAAGCAAAAAAATTTGTTCAGTCAGTCACTTACATCTACACGCGTACAGTCTTAACTCCCATTAACTTCAATTAAATCTTATCTTCTTTTCTTCTATTGGAATAATTATTATTTAATCTGAAATGTTGATTTTTGCTGTACATGGAAATGCAAAGAATTTAACCTAAAAGTCATCCTTGGATGTTTTTAATTTGAATGTTTAGCAATACAATTGAATATCATGACAGTTTGTGCTTGCGGACATTGAAACTAATTCTGGAATTGACTGTATTATGAAACGCAGGTGTTTCTACACAAGAATAAAGCCATGTGTTTGGAGTGTGCGTTGGATTGTGTAAACACCACCAGGATCCTCTTCTCAGGAGGATTTTTGGGTTGGACACTGAGGCTGAAGGTCAAGTTCACCCTTGAGAGCATCTCAACATCCCCACGGTAATGCTTCATTTTCCATAACCTTTATTGTGTATACAACATAATACAACACTCTCTAAACAGATATTAGCTGTATAAATTACTATTTGTTAACATTAATCAGAAAAGTATAGTAAGAAAGTTAATGGGGCAAAGTTCTATTTCTTATTGATGTTAAAATACTTTACCAAACCATTTTTTAATGTTGTGTTCCATTTGGTTTTAAAAGGTTCAACAATTGAATGTCACTGCAAAATGAGAAAATTGTGTAGGAGTCTACAACTTTTTGTTTGTTTTTATGTAGTAAATCTTCAAATCTGATTGGACGAGAGTCATTTTGGACCAGATCGGCATTGGGACACTTAAGTGTTTTGTATCACTTCACAACAATAACTATTAAAATGAAACTGCAACAAAAGGAATAATTTCCTCAGCGAACACGGCAGATGCAGGAAAACACACTCTGTAAATTTTTATGTTTCCATTATTATTTACATAACTGTATCATACATGCTGTTATGGCCGTGTATCAGCATGGCGGTGTTTGCCTATGGTCGAATTATGACTGTACAGCGCGATTGCTCGTATAATATTGCTTTACATCTTTCAAGCATCAGGCAACTTTATGAACAGAGGTAGGACTTAACAGATCAGATTATGCCACAAATGATAATCATAAAATCCACTAAACCAGTAGTTTCCACTAAAACCACAACGTATACCGTCAGAATTTACACCACCTGCAGCTAATGTGACACACCAGCATCATAAACTCCAACTGTACTCCTCCTCACGATCAGCCTCCTCATCACAGTACCTGCTTCAACACCTCCTCAAAATCACACACACACACACAACCTCTGGCCTCCCTCACACTCCAGAGAGAGAGAGAGAGAGAGAAAGAGAGAGAGAGAGAGAGAGAGAGAGAGAGAGAGAGAGAGAGAGAGAGAGCAGGATCAGGCAGCTGGGTTGCAGCAGTAATAAAGAAAGAGAATCAATAGGCCATGCAATGGAGCCAAGGTGCTGCCATTCATCATGCGTCCTCCCAAACTCCCATCATTCATCAAAGTCAATGAGCCAGCAAATAGGAAAATGACTATTTGTATCAAACACATCTGCACTCATCCACTGAGGTATTTCATTCCCATTAACTCCCATGGTAAAATACACTGAGGGTTTGTGCGCCAGCTCGTGTGCGAGGGAGGAAGAGAGCGTCTTGTGTCTGTTTGTGTTTGTGCGCGCACCGCGTTCTATGTTTGCACAGGTTGCTTGTTTCAAATTATCTGCCGGGGAACACTTTCATGGACTGTGTGTGTGTTGTTTTTGAGGGACATTTTAACGTTCGCCCAACCTTTCAACAACACTCCACCACCCCCCACTATCCTAACCCCTATCATCTTTTATGGGCTGTCATTGGAAGATTTTAGTGTACATCTTCATCTGACTATTTCCTCCACACACCCTCCACACACACACACACACACACACGCACATGCCCGGTTTACACTGCTTTTTCTCTATCGTCTTCACCGCAGTCTTTCTAGTTTATTTTACCTTCCATTTACTTTCTAAAACACACACACACACACAGGCGTACACACACTCGCACACTGTTTGGTTATGATGGTGAGCTGTTTTTTCATATATAAATCTCCCACGGTGACACTAAACGCGAGTTGTATTATTCCAGGCTGCTTTTTTTCCATATCGTAGCTCTATAAATTCGGTGGCGCGAGGTAAAGATGAAGGTGGCTGATGGTTCGGATGCAAATGGCAGCACCATCATCATTATGGTGTAATACCCCATGAAATGGCGGGGATCATTACTGCAAGCGCTTTATGGTCTGCGCTGAGTGGATGGGCCAACGCTGAGCGATATTTTATATCTCAGTCTATATATATGAGCTTTATCTCCCTCTTTCGGGCCATTATTGAAGAAATGCTCTGTGCTTTGGTCGTTCTTTTCCAGTGGTCATACACACACATTATGAATATGGCATTTGGCAAAACATATTAATAATTCATAAACAAATATGTTACTTATATTATGTATTATTACATATATGTTTTGTAATTAAAAAGCAGGGTTTTATATCTATGCAAATTTTAAAAATGGTTCTGCTTTGGTTGCAAGTCAAAGATCTACACTGGTGCTTTTTATATAACAATATGTGTTAATGACATTTCTCATTATTTGAATGTATGTTAAGTAATGATCTGTTAAGCTTTGAGCCATGAAATATTGTGTGTCAATATTATCTATTGTGTATTTCTCTTATAATTAGAATTGTCCTCGGAAATGTGGATGAACTGGCAAATGGCAGAGAAATCGCAGGGACAGAGGTGTGAATGTCAAGAGAAATTAATTAACCTGATGAATCAATACAATCCCGTCACACGTCAAGTGCTGCTGGTGTGAGCAACAGCATTAAAGCATCTCACAGTTATGACGGGCCATCAGCATCCGTCTCTCAGGCAACGCTCCAAGTCCAGATGCATAATCACTGTTTTCTAACAACAGCATCTGCGGATCCAATGATAACAATAACAGGAACGTCTTCCGTGAGATATTGCAAATTATTTTTAACTAATCCTATCATTATCTTAAGTGCAATTAAGGTTTTGCTGTTAAGAGTTAATGGAAGTGACTTTTTATAGACAGAGGTAATTTGTAATTTACATATTTATATGTTACAGAAAGTGTAGAGGCACATTGGTATTGATATTGGTATCTATCTATCTATATAGTAAACAATCCTAAGTATATTTTTTATCTCCCAAGGAGCTATAAGCTTATTCTGTAGTATACTTTTTCAGCCATGCCCTCTCTCTCTCTCTTTCTGTCTCTCTCTTTCTGTCTCTCTCTCTCTCTCTCTCTCCCCTGCTCTTTTCTTCCTCTCTTCTTGGCTTTCTGCCCGCTTCACTGCAGTTCCTCCTCAGGGAGCAGCAGGCAAAGTCATCGGCTCTAGGAACAGACCTCTCAAATTCATAAAATTCATAGGATTTTTCACAAATGGGTGAACACAATTTTCTACCAATTTCCTCATTATGCAAATATGCAAAATATCGCATTTAAGCCAATTACGGCCCACACTGTTCCAAATCCACCAGTTCAGGCCATAATTGCAGAAACTATCAAATAATTACGGCCGCTAATTGGGAATATTTGTGACAGATAAAACAAATTCTCGCGCAAATTACATTTCATTCAAGGAACCACTGTGCGCCGCTGCATTTTTATCCAAGTCTAATTTATCTTACATAATGAACTGAACTGAGTACTTGTTATCGAATTTGAACAATTCATATGTCCGTAATGTGGAATGATGAAATAAATTAGAGCGAAATTTATACAATATTTTCCTGATCTAGTCGTACTTCGAGAGGCTTCCTCCGTTCAGAGGAAATCTTTCATTGCCATTACATTATGTGTCATGAGTTGCGGCTCTAACTGTCGTGAAATCTGATAGAAGCTGATGGGATGCGTTTCCCTCATCACGGAGGCCACGCTACATGTTTTACTGAGAAATGCGAATAAAACGACGGCGTGTCTTAAGGCCGGGGAGCAAAACCAGACACTATAACATTTGGCATTTATATTTATCATAATAGTGTTTTTTAAGAGGCATACAAATACATATTTTGTATGTTTACATTTATATAATTCTTTATATTAATTTATTTATATGCCATTATTATTATTATTACTCAAACATACGCATTTGTCATAATATAAATACGTACAATAAAAATAATTTTCTCCTAAAAAAAGAAATGAATTGCCACCGTATAGGCTACTATAACACTAAACATTAAACCGTGATAATAAAATTCGCACATCTTAAAAAATGTTTTTCACCTGCATGTCCGTTTAGGGTCAGAAAGGTCATTTATGAAAAACCACAGTAATGTCGCGCACCTGTTCACGGTTTACGTGTGAGATTTGTTTAATCCGTGGAAATGCTCTCGGCTCTATGTAAACAGACCGTGAGCTGAATGAGGGCGGCCATCCACCCGTGGCAGCGCTGCCTATTTGTCACAAAATCTTCCATAAATAAATTCTGGGCCGGGCCTGGATATGTGATGTCTCCATTTTAAACACGGGCTCAAATTCCGAGGGCACACAAAAGACCATTATTTATATATGAGACTATTTAAGACCATAAATCACATCGATGACTTTTGGTAATTTGACATTATTCCCTTTCCTATAGGCATCACAATCTATTCATTTAAAAATGGTGTATTGTATTGTTTTTTATTTGTATTGTTTTAAGTAGATATGCCTATAATATGTTATGTTGTTTTTGTGCATATGCGTATTAATATTTTAGTCATAAAATAAATAAATTATTAATTTTAGACGCTTTAATTTTGGTCATTTTTACGAGGCTTACATTGACATGGGGAGGTCCTGAGATATGTCTAATGTTTAATGCAATGCCATGGTGCCTAAGTATTTTTAATTGACAAATTAGCGACTTCTAATATACTGGAATTTAATCCTAATTAGTTAAGCGGCTGCTCAAGGTTTGAACATTGCACCATTTATTAAGAGGTCAATTTATTATTTGTTAAGAAGGCTTTATGAAATGAAAGGGCTATTTTTCAAACCGCTCCGCCCTGTAACCGTGTCGTGCTGTTTGCTGTAGTCATTATGAATTCACTTTAATTTCAATCCCACAATAATATGGTCACTAATGGCTCTGATATTGACGCTAATTGTAAGAGTCAATATTGAGGCGCAGCAGGGAACCTCATTCGGGTCAGGTCTGTGCTGCAATCCTACACACACCGGCGACATCATTCCTTTATTTACATTTATTTGGGGATTTTTTTTACATTACTGTAAATTACGACGGCTATTAATATTTCTTTTATTTTTCGAGAAAACCAAGAGACAATTTTAAACTAATTTCTGCCTATTAACTCAGAAATTAATGCATTTTCTCTGCTAATTTACCAGCTTAATAACATTTTGCAGGCCTACTTTTCAGTGCCATGCATGTATTTTGAATTGTAAATTAATCAAATGCATATGCCTGCTTCTCGAAATAAAGGTTTAAATTCCACAAACCATTATTTTGTTTTTGAGAGAAAAAAAGATGTTTATACCTATAATCAACTTAAGAAGTGACATTTTCCTAAACCAGTAAACAAAATGTAAAGAAAACACTGTGTTCAGTAAATATATTTTCTTGGTTATTTCTGGTCATGTCTGCACAACAGGAACACAATAACAGCCTATAATGTATGTGTTTACACCGTGTGGACATCTTTTTAACGCATATATACACACACACGGTTAGGGTACCAGTCCCTGGTCCCCGTCCCCCATCCGTACACAACGTCCTTCGGATCTCACAGGCGCATCATGTGCTGGCGAAGCGCACAGATGAAGAAGAGGATATTAAGTGACTCTATCTAACATCCAGGACACAATGGCGGTGATTGATGGAGGACAAAGTGGGAACAGCAGGATGGAAGATGGGGGGAAGGGGGTGGGGGTGTCCGTTGGGGGTCTCTGTCGAGAGCTCGCGCGCTGTCCCCGTCCGCCGTGTTTACTCACTGATGCTCTCAACAAGACAGCCATTGACACCCGGATGGATGAGCCGCGATGCAACGCGCAGAGCCAGAGGTTACCGAGGCTAGAATATAGAGCTCCTGCACGACACGCTCTCTTCACCTAATCTTCCGGCAAAATATTTATCATTATCAATTGGGGGCTGCTCTCTGACATTAGAATACCACGTATGGATAACCCCGGGAGAATTATCGATCCACACGGCAGTAAGCTTACACAAGCAAGCATGAAAGACTTGGGGTCATACGGGACAATAAGAATAAAAGCATGGTATATACACCATTTCAGTAGGGTTTATTAGGTAAAACAATGAACCAAAGCGCAATGACATGGCATACGCAGCCCAGTCTGTAGCCCACTAAAGCCAAGGGCGCAGTGGGAGAAAAACAGCACGCCTCAGAAATCTAGAACTAATATTTTTATTCATAAGGTTAGTATGGTATAAACAAAATATTTTACGAGGATATTTCTTTATTGACTCTCTCTAACTTAAGCTGGCACGTTCTTCCCCCCCGCTGAAACAGATGTAAACCTAAATTCACATCTTGCGCTGAGATTTTTCTCCGGTACACTCGGTCTGGGTGGAATTGAGAAGATGGCAGGTCGATATTAGAAATGTCTGTTATGTATCTGTCATATTTCCAACTTTATTCCTTTTGAAGTGGAGAGAGAGAGCGAAAGCGCGGGATGAATGGCAGCAGGTGCCGACGGCTTCTTTCACCCCCTTTCCGCCTCCAGAGCGCTAATTGACCGACAGCGTTCATACACACATTCCCACTAATTTTACATTTGCTATTCCGGAGGGGTAACCAGGCACGTCTCAAGAAATACATACCATTCTCACTTACCATGCAGGCCATCGACGATCTTTTAAAAAAAAGAAATTAGCAGCTTTGTTTCATAATAAGGCCTCCAAGATTCAGACTCGTTTTTGGAGCAGTTTGTGCCACACGCACGCACTCACCGAAAAAAAGAAATTTCCCGTGACCGTCTCGTTCAGAAACAAGCATGACTATAACATTTCCACGACTGGAATGTAATTTTCTATACCAGTGAAATAAAATATACTGAATGATAACAATCAGGAAAAGCATGAATAAAACATAGCATGCTTTAATATATAGTATATTCTCACAATACGAGTGTTTTGTTTATTAGACAAATGGTAAATAAATATTAAAATAATAAAACGATTAATAAACGCTGGGTAAAATATGGACAGGATACACAGCTGGGTTATAAATTTCCACTCATGTTTGGGTAACAACAACATAAGTTAATTTATAACCCAGCAGTGTGTTCTGTGTGTACCCAGTTTTGGTTTAAAAGCAACCTAGCATTTTTAAAGTGTAAAGGTTTTTTAAAGGGTTTTGTTCGGCTGTTTGATTATATAAGAAATTCTTTAACATCAACAGAATCTTTTTGTTGCACAGAAGGTGAAAGAAGTGAAAGAACCCACGTGAAAAAATACTGTGGTATACTATTGTATTTGCTATAGAAATGTGCATAAACTGTAGTATATTATAGTGATTTTACTTTTACCATAGTATAGTAATGCTTAGTGTTAACTATAGTAAATTGATTTAATTGTAAATTGAAGTACAGTAAATATTATAGTATATTATAGTACTTTAATGTTTACTATAGTAGGTTTAAAAACACTATAGTATCTAAGAATTTTACTACAGTAAATATTTACTACAGTAGGCCTATACTACAGTTTTGGGAATGTTCATAAAACCAAAAAATATTTTTTAAAATAGTTATTTTACGTGAAATTGAGTTCCTTTGTGAAAATTAACCAATCGTGGTTTTTATTATAGCAAATGTGTAGGAATCATGTTTTAGTGGATGGATTTGTATTACCATACTTTTACTACAAATATCATGGTTGAACTATAGTTACTGTAGTGGGACAATGAACAATTTGTGGTTAATGTGATTTCACTACAAATAAAATGATGCTTTACATATGGTTTAACATTAACTAAACCATGTTTAAATCTTTAAGGAACCAAAAATGGTTCTTCAATAGCATTGCACGTTTATTTGTAAGAGCGTAACGGAGGACATACTTTATCTCATTCACATTCAAACACAGGAAAGAGATACGAGCGAATGAAAAGCAAATGAATGAGCCAGTATGGGGTTTATGTGATCAAATAGTGTCTGGTATGACAGACATTGTGCATGCTTTTGAACAGTGATTTACATTATTAAACGTTTAATTGAATATTAGGAAAGAGGCCTTTGTTGAAAGCGAGTGCAGTTCACACACACATACACACACATTGCTTTTTTGAAAACTCCAAAGTCATCCAGTTTGCTCTAATCACCACAATTAGTCCTGAATTATCACCGGACTCTGACAGACGTTCCTTGTAACTCTCTTTTATTTCCAGGCAGCGCTAATAAGCCGCACTCATTACTGACGCTGATTAAACTGCAAATTAGCCAGCAGTGGCCCCGTTCAGCCTCCCCGCGACTCGCTCAATATCAATTAAGCCCAGCAGCTTGTCTGCGGGTCTCCAGGCGCTTCCAAATGCTTGATAGTGCCACTTATTAGTTTGGAAAACTAGGAAAATACCAATAATCAACGAGTCAGACAAAGAGGGAGAGAGAAAAGGCGAGTGAAAGAAACGACTCTTAGGGCGACTTTGCTTTTATTTTAAGAGAAATGCCATTATAGGTCCGTGCATGGGCTGCTTTTAAGGAATGTGTGCATCCTTAATAGCAGCTGTCATCTCGGACCCGAGCACGGGTGGCCCCTTATCAGTGTGTCAGCAGGGAAGAAAAATGTATTAGACAAGGTAATATCTGGGCTTTTTGAAGTCACTTTTAGATATAATGAATCGCATTAACGCGTGACAAATTTGAAATCCTACATCATTAGGTCGTTCCGGTGGCAGCGAGAATGAATAAGTATTTTTTCTCTCCTTCTAACCTCCTGGAACTGGAGTTAATGACGGTTTATTTTATTTATTTATTTCATTAAAGAGAAATCATCTAATAAGCCCGCAATTATTTTCATCTGGTCTCTTGTAAAAGTGTCCAAGCGATGCGAGCAAACATAAAATGGTGGGGATTTAGGAGCCCAGTGCTTTAGTCTCTCATTAAACACGTTAATTTGGAAATGAATTGAGTAAAGCTGGAATCAGAGTAAATGATTATTGTGCTAAGTAATATCAATGGCCAGAAGCCTGTATGGCTGTATACTGTATGGCTCAATTGCAAAGTTTTGTGGAACTTGTCTGTTTGGACTTTTGTGAATTTAATCCAGTAAAGATCTCTTGCACAATACATTCTCTTCTGGTTAATTATTTGACTATTTATTATTTTTATAGTAAAGGCTATTTTCACATTCACTGTGAGGAAATGCAAGAAGATATTTATCTGGACCTTATGATGAGTCCCAGACAACTCGGATTTAGGATATTTCCCATTTCAAACCCGTAAAGAACGTCTGGATTTGGTAACATTACGGTTTTTGTACCATTAAACCATTCTGGTGGGAAATATCCTAGTTGTCTGGAACGCATCGGTCCATGTTTTAGCAGATGCAACCTAATGTATTCATGGATTCAGTGGATAACTCAAATGATAAAATAAAATAAAATAAAATATTTTGGATAAAATATTTTTACTTTAATTCAACCACTTATTTGTTACCACTAATCACTTACGATATCTGTGCACAATATAAACGTGCAAATGAATTGGAATTGCTTGTGGACGAAAAAACAATGGTTTCTTAATGTAAATCTTTAACAGGCCTGAAGTTGTAGTACATCATGCTCACTCATTATACACCCACACTTTGGCCTATTACATTTAAAAGCGCATTTCCTATTGCAGAAATGTGGTTCTTGTGGTTCTAATGGACTGGAGGCCAGTGTAAGGACGCTTTGTCCTGATGACACACTCCTCTTTGCTACACCTGACCCTGTTTTATGATCAATATCCATAAATGAGTCGATTTAGAGATATGATCATGAATCACGCGCGTCTCAATCTTCCACCGGACAGTACTGCTTCGCGTGCAGTCTTTCTAGGTTACCAGGGTGACGGAGGACCGGTGGGCTCCGGTAGTGATGACATTCATCATTCCTGGCGCGTTGTCTGCTGTTTGACAACTCCTGACATGTGTGACATATCTCACTTTACCTGCTCCAGTCTAAAACATTACCTCCGGCAATCGAGGTGTCTATGATGTCCACTATGCTTTCAGTGAGTAGATCATACAAAGCCCAACACAGTGGAGTCGACAGCACGAGCACAGACACATCATTTTGACCTATAAAAGTGAATCCCACAAGTGCAGTGTTTACCAGTCCATTAATTGGTGATAAAATAATCATTATTAATAACAATATGATATAATGAAAGCCTATATTAATATCAATCAATCTATACAATGTATACATCCTTAATATATAATTTATTTGAGTAAATAACAGGCATTATATGGTATAATAACTTTTTTCCATATAATATAAAATAATGAGGACTAAAATTAGATTTTGGCACGACACAGGTTAAAACCTAAAGGTGGAGAATGAACTCAAAATGTGAAAATATGAAATTACATAAACGATTAAATTTGTTTAATAAACATACGAATAGGTAATTGCTTTATTAAAATTATATTCTTATTTGTTTAAAAGTCGTGTGCTTTCTATATTAAAAATGTTCAAAACAACCCAAATGTTTGCTGGATGATTCCGAGTTTGTCTTTGAGCTGCGCTTTACAAGCTGTGTCATCTGCGCATGCGCGAAGTTTCTGCGTTGCTGCGTTGGTTTGCACGTGCTAACTGGCTAACATCAGCTGCTCGTTCCTCATATTATAAACACAATTATCTCTCTGTTCTTTATTTTGCACTATATAAGACAACACGAATAATGGCGGACCCAAGAATACGACAAATAAAAATCAAGACTGGTGTGGTTAAACGGTAAGATTATATACATTACGTTTTTAGTGTGCTAGGGCAGCAGGGTAAGGCCGCGTATTCACCGCGTCTCTGTACGAGCACGACGCAGATGTGTGTCCTCATCCGGCGGTGGCTCTAAATTTAGGCCGGTGCTGTGAGAGCTGATGTAGCATTTTCATTATGTCACGTTTAGTTGTCAGTTACTATTAAATGAGAGAACAGACACGTCCAGCACCTGCTATTCTTGACACTTTTATACGTGTTGAATTAATAACTGCAATAAAAATTGTGAACCAATAACAAGAAATTAATAATTTGAGACTGTTCAATTAATGTGCAATGATTATTTGTATAGTTAAAGGTGTGTTTTTTGGGGGGAACTAAAGATAAATAACAGTCACTCCATAGATGGATAGTAACTGGGCTAATAAATATGGTTTAATTTATACATGCAACCATTTTGATGATGCATCTCATGATTCATTGTTGAATTTGTTTATGACCTGTTTTAAACTTTGTTTAGAGAAACTGAATGTTTGGCACTATTCTGAACATTATATCTGTTTTTGCTTTATATATTATTATATTTCTGGTCTTGCTCATGTTTTACTTTTAGCAGACAAAAATGCATTCTTTATTGTTACCATACAAAGTACAGCTAGCTGTGTATGATCTCATTGATACTGGGTGTGTATTGTTTGTACAATGAGAGTAAGTGGGAAGTGCCGTTGGTCCGAATGACTTGATAAATGTTAGAACCATATAAAAGTTGGTCATTTGTGTTGTGCGAGTGTCTGTGATTGTGGCTCATCCTCTTTGTACCCTTTCTTTCTTCGCTTTCCCCTCCAATCCCCACCTGACTGCTGTTTGCATTGATTGACCATATGAGGGTCTGATTGAGATAGGCCTGCTTGATAGGGCTGGTAATGGAAGTGAGGGAATGATTCTCAGTGGGGATGAGAACGAGAGAGGGTTAGGAAACAAGCCGCACACCGTGCCAACACAGAAGACAACATTGTAATGAGCCACGCTAAGATAAGAACCAAATGTTCAGCCTGTCAAAGCTGCCTGATGTTTACATGTGGGACCAATCTGATCTTGGTGTCTGAATTCATTTGTGCTGAATTTGCTTATGCCATTGGCACTTTTGGTGTCAGCCGATGAGGTATTAGTCCTGCCGCCAGGCTAAGGGATGGCAGATGTATTGTTCATATCTCTCAGACTTGTTTCCTATGGATATCCCGTCTGTTATTGCTCTTTATGTGGACAGTCTGGCCTCAGTATCGATTAGAGCTGTGCAAGTTGCTTTGTTTTCTTTCAGATGAGTCTTTAGGTTGTATAGATTTGTCTTGGTTCTTCTCTCCCCATGAGCACAGGCCTGTGAGGTTCACTCACAATGAGGCTTCTCAGCTCCAGGTCAGATAATTGATTTTGTCCACCTTTGAACGCTGTATTGCTGAATTGCATTTCTTCATTTGTCAGGCCCGTGTGGACCGGTTGATGGGCACATGGTTTACTCGTTTTGGCCCTGTTTGTATGTTTTCTCTCACTAGAACTCAATGAAAGTTAATTTTCATCAGCTTTCTGTCAGTGAGCTTTATTTGTGAAACAGCAGAGTGGATTGCTGTCTACATTGTATGTAAAACCTTAAATAGTTGGATTCAGTAGAATTGTGTACATGAGCAGATGTATGAACAATTTACAAAGATTTGTTTTACTATCTTGATTTTAGATTCAGCATCAGAAAGAATAAATGCTAGAATTATGTGATAGTGTTCCACCATACACAAAACCATATAAACATGCTGTTTATGTTTTTTTTTAATGCCAGTTTTTTATTTACACAGACAACTTGATGTTACTGTATTTGATATCTTTACCCTGGCTTGAATAAATTGCGCAGGCAAAGTATTAAACTTTTTGCCAGTCGGGTTTATGAGTTTGTGTCAATACTGCAGATACTGTAATGTAATTTTAGTATGCATATGTCAAACCCGTCTAGTGTTAATTTGACTTTGTTTTCACTGTTTTCTGATCCCCGGTTGTAATGTGGATCCACTCCACTATTGACAGCTGTCCTGTCTGCTCTGTGATTTGGGAGTTATCAGAAGGTGATTGGTTAGTATTTCATGGGATTAGGATTTGGACCCTCTGCATGTGGTTGTGGGTTCTGTTAATGTCAGCTAATTATCACCTTCAAGTCAAGCAGCTCTCAAACTGCTACATCTCTGGACTTTGAGATTCAGAAAGCTTCAAGAGGGCTACTGAACTGGCCCATGAAGTGGTCAAAATCTCTGATGCCAGATGTTGCCTTCTCAGTAGTGTTCAGTGAAGTGTTTTACAGATTGTAGCTTTTGTTGAGGATTCATAAGATGCTGTTAGACTTAGCCTAATTCACATACTTACTTATTTTTTTCCATCTCAGTCATCAACAAACCAAAGACTTTTCTTAAGTTTTAATTCATAGTGATGTAAACGTTTAGCAAACGTTAGCTAGAAAATCTGTAATCCACAACTGACTGTGGTGTCTTTGATTATTATGTGAGCGTTGTGGTTTGTTGTAAGTAGGAAGTACAACATGGAACAGATTTTATAGAAACCTGTCTGATTCCTCCAGTATCATCCAGCTCAAAGTGCATCACATTTCTCTTTGGGTTAAAGCTGGTGGCCATCCGACTTTAAACCATGTTTAATTTGGACCTTCTCTAGAAGACTCGAGCAAGTTAGGTTGTGTTTCTAGTTCTTCACCATCCTTTTTCCCTTCTTCTTTATTTTAGCTATGTATTTCAGTGTGTGTTTTCAGGCCCATCTCAGCGGATGCACTTAATAAAATGACAGACGTAATTTGCTTTTGTCACCAGGTCTCTCCGCTGGCCCGGCGCCTCAAAAATACAGTATTAGAGGGGCGAGAATGTGTGTGTCGAGTCTAATTCTTTTCTCGATTTTCCAGAGAGATGCTTTTTCCATTAAGCTGAAGGAAGCGGTCCTGGCAGCCCCATTTACAGACGACCAGCTCCGCCCCTGCTATAAGCTACATCCACATCACCCTGCAGAAACCAAAAATTAACATCAGCATGACACTTTTTCATTAGCCTGTCCCTCACTTTTATTAGAATTATGCTACACCCGATCTCTCCACCCCTCTCGTCACCCCCCGTTTCCGTGCTTGTGTATTCCTGGTCTGGTTCCACCCCCCCATCATCCCACGGTCTCATTTTTGCGCATGTGTCTGAGAAAACCTTACCTTGAGCATATGTTCAGAATTGCACACGGGCGTTGTGATTGAAGCCTGTTAAAACCTGCGTAATTGACATAAAATATGACAGAGAGCGGGAGGAATCTTGCGGCACGTGGCCCGTGCTGGCAGAACGTTTGATTAATGGAGAAGTGTCTGCTCTCGGCCTCTCTCTCTCTCTCGCTGTCTACCGTTTACACACATACGCAGCTGATTTTATGAAAAATGAATTCCGCGACGCCATGTCGTCCCGACAAGCGAGCAGGCCACAGACGGAAAACGGCTATTAGCTTGAATCATTATCAATAGTGATATTTTCAAACTCCATTACGGCAATCAGGCCCCGAATTTATTCAATGCATTTAGTTCATTTGCCCATAATTGATAAATAATCAAAATTTATCAATGTACTCGCGCCCCGTTTTCACTAACAATCAAGCAAAAGTGGCCTATTTGCCACCTGATTTGGTCCAAATTAGGGACTAAATTGATGATCAATTAATCCTAGAAGGGGCAGTACAGTGTCTTTGCGAGCGTGTAAAAGAGAGAGGGAGAGAGACAGATGGAGTTAAAAGACAGATTAGCGTAGCGATCAGGAAGTAGCTGATGCAGCTTAGCGTTGTGGCTAACAAGCATGAGGCTTTTCTGAGGTTGACGGCAGATACATCATCAGGGTCAAGAAGAAAAGAGTTAGGGAGTTAGGGAATGCTGGCAGAAATTGCGTCTACTATTGGATATACATATATAGTGTATGTTGTGCACCATTTGAGAATTTTCTTGAATATCCAGAAATCTTTTGGCGTCATATGAATTTATGTTGCTTAGTTTGTTTTTTGGGGTAAATTTTGTGTGAAGTGTTTACTGTTAAAAATGCAGTTTCCTGCTCTTCTCATTAATGTCATGACACGTTCTCAATGCATTAATGTGACGTGTGTATTTCAATAACAGGGTTTTCCATGACAAAAGTGTGAGATGGACTATGATTATAATGGGATCAGTTTGTGAAAAAGTGTCTATTCTATTTGGAGCCCATTAAATATCCGGTCCATTTACTCACAAACTTTTGCTTGCTTCTTTTTAATCACAAGCAAACCATGTATGTGTACTGTTTACATTTGTTATAATAAAATGTTTTTTATATATTATATTTCTATTAATATTTTGGACCTTTGTTTTTTTAAAGATCCGCAAGCTAGGTATTTATTTGACAGCACGACTATAAATTCCCTACAACATTGATCGAACAAATAAGTATTGAATTCCTCATTCTTGTTCTCACTCTCTCTCAGTTTGGCCAAAGAGGAGGTGATGTACATAAAGGAGGCGAAGCAGCAGGAGGAGAAGATTGAGCGGCTGAAGGCAGAGGCAGGAGACGAGTATGTAATCAAGAAACAGGTGAGAAAAATATATACAAGGCTCTTATTGAAAACAACAGCTGCCCTGCCATGCTTAAACAGAGCCCTGATGGGACTTACTCATTTAACACACAGTAAATATCATATTCAGGGTTCAGAACTGAGGAAATTGTTTGATGCGACTATGATTCCAGTCACCAGCATTATGCACTTTAAAGCATCGTATGGGATTGGGTCGTATATAGATTGGGTCTGAAAGGTTTTTTTATCCACACAAATGCCAATAGTGGTAAATATGGGAAATAAATATACCATGGCTAATATTTTACTCAGATACAAGTTTTTAAAAGACACACAAGTAGCGATGTTTTTTACTAGTGGATAAAAAACTTTTAATAAAATAAATGTAAATTAAATTAGGAAAATAACATGTAACAAATAAATGTAGAGGTGATGACTAATTTCATTCATTCACCAAATCCCATATTTTCTCTTCTTAGTTTTTTTGGTAATTTGATTTTTATAGCATGTGTTACAGACATTTTAAGATTTTAAATGAAGTCATTAGTTTATGAATTCTGGACTGCTAGTACATGTTGCTGGTCCTGTCCTATAACAGGAATATCTTTGTTAATGGTGAAGGAGAGCTGGCTGATTCAGTGTGGCAGTGCTGTGGGTGAAATCAGGCCGAGAGTTTTAATGAGTTTTAATGCGCTGATGCAAAATTAATGACGTTATGTAACTTTGGAGGAGTTTTGTAATTAACAACACATGCTGCTAATTTAGAGGATCTTAAGGAGTAGTTGCCCATGTCTCTCTCTTCTCTCTCTCTCTCTCTCTCTCTCTTTCTTTCTCTCTCTTTCTCTCTTCTCTCTCTCTCTCTCTTTCTCTCTCTCTCTCTCTCTCTGTGTGTGTTATATCACTCTATGTATTTCTCTGGAGTGGAGGTATATGAACAGCTCAGTTTCAAAGCATGTGCTCAATAATCACTCATCAAGGGAACAGAATTTAGAGATTTTTTCCTGCAAACCTTTAATGAGGTTACGCACACAAACAGAAATTCTTATACTCTCTGAGGGCATTTGTGTTTTCAGACTGTTCTTTACTGCGTACAGTAAAAGTATTGTGTGTGTGTTAAACAGATGGAAGTGTTGCAGGAAGCAAGAATGATGATTCCTGACTGTCACCGGCGTTTAGCTATGGCCCATGCCGACCTGCAGCAGCTACTGGTGAGAACATCACATATGTTATTTTAGTTGTGACCTACTCTAAAATTATGACATCGCCTACCCATAACAAACATAAATACAATCATATTAGCTTTCATATTGAATGTTTTACATTAAACTTTGTGCTAAAACACTTTTACTACTTGAATAGGAGTCCTAGCAACACATTGACTATATAATATATGGATATGAATAAAGTGTAGCAAAATACAATTTTTACATGTATACAGGGTTTATTTTTCTAGTAGCTGATCTTCCCACAATGCCAATTATGTAGATAAGCAATAATAAGTCACTTTTCAACAGAGATAATTTCATTAACTGACAATACGAAAGAACATGTTTGATGTGTGATAGGGTTCCAGTATCACAGGTGTTTAAAATATTGATGAGCATGAGACACACAGACTTATTAGGTGTGATTGTATGTGAGATATGTGGAAAAGACATTGTCCCATTCGACAGCTTCCTGTCCTTATGTTTCCCGACTTTTAGAGGAAGTACTGGTGGATTACAGAGGTCATGTTCATTAACAAAAAAATCTGTAAATGAAAGTGAAAAGGATGCTATTGCATTACACAGATGCACAAGTGCTGCCCATGATTGTTTCAGTTTGTTTAAATGAAAAATGTAATGTCTTCAGGGTGAGCTTTCACACAAACACACACAGTCCTGTGCTGCACTCATTCCAGTTCATTAGTAACGTTGTCACGGCAATGGCCTCCATAGAAACCGTCGTCGATCGATTAGCATTGATATGACCTACTCCACTCACTGCCTCCATTTTCACACTGTGTTAAGTGTGTGTGTGTGTGTGTTTGCTGGTTGTGTGTGCAATATCTGACAGAGTGAATTAGCTGTATCTATGTGTGTTACTGTGATTCAAATTAATAACTCTAAATGGGCGTTTACACAGACCACAAGACAAATACTCACTTCAGTTTGTAGACAATATTTTGTTTCTGTTTTGCATGTTATAATAATAACCTTCATCAATTACCTTTGTCTAAATATTTAACCAAAACATCACTACATTTATTATATATATGTACAATATATAAAACGAATTTAAATGCATGTTCTGTCATTTAAAGGCCGTTATCATCATAATCATTTCTAAAGGTGTAAATATTTGGTCTCATTCCTATTTGTGCAGAATTCTTTACTAAATAATATAATAGTTTGTCCACAATTTGGTTAAAACTTAATATGCTGGCTATTATTATTTAATTATGATCTGTTCTTTTATATTAAGATTGTCATTTATATAATATAACATAATTGATGCTTAGTGTTTATTCACATGGATTGCATGGTGCATGGATTTTTTTTGCCCAATTTTCTTCACTTAATGTGACAATTTTAAATAATATTTAAGAAACTTTTTTCTTTCTT
The DNA here is from genome assembly GCA_019155185.1 of Beaufortia kweichowensis. Taxonomy (NCBI): domain Eukaryota; kingdom Metazoa; phylum Chordata; class Actinopteri; order Cypriniformes; family Gastromyzontidae; genus Beaufortia; species Beaufortia kweichowensis. The sequence continues at coordinate 10,286,731 of CM032812.1, read as the reverse complement.
TCAGGAAACAGAGGAGGAGTTGGCTGAAGCGGAAGAATACAAGGAGGCCAGAACTGTTTTGGATTCAGTCAAGCTAGAAGGGTGATGTCCAGACATAAACACACAACTGTCCATTCCATTTGTTTTCATTTGTTTAGTGTTGAAGAAGTAAGGTGATGACTTTACTGTTTGCCTCTGATCTGTGCTTTACTCATTTTTGTATTAATTCATAAATGAATAATGCACCACTTTCTCTTTGGCCTTCTGTGTTATAATTCACACAAACATGAAATAAAGTTTTTTTTTACTATTACGAACCCATCTATTTCATTATTGACACATGCACATGTGGTTAGTACCGAAAATTAATTTTTATAATCAAATATTGATGTTTCTCATTGGCTAATTAATCTTCAGTCTATTGCAGTATAAATCATTATTAGACTAGAGGATCTTCTGCAGGGAACACAGAATTCTGTGGTTTTATTCAAGTTCTTGTTAGTTCATCCGCGGGCGTGCACAGTCTTAAAGAAACATAATAAAGAGAACAAAATGGAATTAATATCTAAAATGCTGGTCCTTGTGCAAGATGTAAGATATTTTAGGCTTTATGTAGGGCTGTTGTAATTAATCCAGAATATGAATGTGGACATCTCTCATATATGGGTAGGTTTTGCTTTAGTGCATAGAAAGGAAGATAGAGCTAAAGAATAAAAATGAGAAAAAAACGAATATATGATGATAATATTTCCAAGTCTTCTTAAAAGACAGTGACCTCCGCTGGTCAGATTCACTCATGCAAGCATAAAGCTGCTGTGCTGCACATGTGTGCTCATGCTGTGGTTCCTGCTTATTTGATAGAGTGCTTTGCATTTTAATCACATATTATGCAGTACAACATAATTACATGATCCAAATTCTTACTGTTTTTGTGAGCTACGAATTTGTGAATGACTGTATTTAACATAATTATTCTTTATGATCCTTTGATAGAGCTGAATTTTCCCGTTGACCAAGCATTAGACATTCCAGTCATGGTTAACCATGTAAATCGTCTGTTACTATACCTCTTATATTTTTACTGGTAATGGTTACACTTAGCTTTTTTGAAAATGCATTTCGTTATCACACAGTTCTGAATTTATTTTTTTGGCCTCAGCCTCGAAAATATGATAAGTAAACCTAAACCATACTTTAAAATAATATGCATTTTATATGCATATATGGGTGTCTTCCAACAAGTCACAGTCACTGTACATTTTGCAAAGTGTATCTAGAGATTCATTTTTAAACAAAAAAAGTTTTGTTAAAGTGTTTTTGTAAATATAAATGCCACTTGATTTAATATTGCTGTATAAAGCGTTTACTTTCAAGTTTCCATTCACGTTTGATTTTTTTATTGTCCTCTTCACTAATTAATTTTATAATTATTAGTATTATAATAAATAATTCTATGGATTGATGTCAGGTTCATGGTCGAATCCCATTGTTTCCTCCATGTCTGTCGTCTTAATCCGGGCTTCTCAGGCTGTTGAAGCGGGTGTTTTAAAAATGCCTTTTGGAGTTTTTTTTAAAGCAGCAGATGAATTCGGTTTCCATTCGGCTCGGTCTTCATTCTACAGATTTCGATAATTATCGGGTTCACCCCGAAGCCTCATTATAACGCTAATGAGGCGCCGCCACTCCGTGACACCCAACCGCTCCATCTCGTTAAGGAAATCGCTCTTCAATGCTGATTATTTTATTTGGAGCCATAATTATATTTCTTTCGGATAAATCACGGTCTAATCGAGTCCGTTCGGAGGGCAGCGCCTCTAATTGGAGCATGAGATGCGGCGGTGAGCGCGCGCTACCGACCTGCTCGCGCGACCGGAGGAACCGAGCGCCTGATAGATGGGGGGGTAGTTCTTCATCTATCCCCCCTTACAGCTAAAACACAACAACTTATTACCTTTAATCCCCCCGACTGTCACCGCATCACCTGCACGAAACAAGAATCTAATTTGTTAAACTGGCATTTCTGCAGATGGACGATCGATTTTCTCTTTAGAAATCTCTAATTGAGTGAATATATACGGACCATGATCACATTCCTGTGTGTGTGTGTGTGTGTGTGTATGCATGTTATATACATGTGAGGTCCGAAATACTCCAATATGGTGAGTTGTAGATAAATAACTTTTTAGTAGCCTATATTTTAGGTTGGTACTTTTAGTCTAACATTGTGTGTAACCTAGTATTCTGAATAAAATACAATTACTTGTTTCGAAAACAGTTTAAGTCTATGAGCTTGTAAAAAAACACGTGTGTGTAATACAGACAATTTTCAAACACGTTTGCTGAGAAATGTTCCTAGAAGAAGACTAAATCTGGCAAATCCTTATTTTTAGACACCCTTAAAGTTAAATGATAATTAGATAATAAACTAAAATAAAGAAATAAAATATATGGATTGTTTTTTAAAATGAAACAAAAAACAGCAGTATTTCTCTTTTTCTTCTTTAATTTGAAAGTTGTAAGTATGTTTGAGTGTTTTTAATACATCAACACTTTAAGTGACAGAATTGCTAAAAAAAAATGCACCCTGAAGTTGGCTAATTCTCTGAAAAACACACTTAATAGCGAGTTTCTTGATAGAAAAAATAATAAATTATATTTGTTATATATGCCATATTGTTTTCAAATTAATAGTAGTGTTTGGAATGTATTATAATAGCAGTTAATTAAAGTACCCATTTAGATACGAGTAAACTGCAAGAAATTCATTGCATTATGTCTAACCTTGCCACATTTCTGAGGCAAAGTTGCTGAAAAATGTGTTTGGTTAAATTTGACAGCCTCAAGGGAAGCTATTAACTATTAATTAACGTTAAAATATGAAAACTATTTTTGTTTCTAGAAATCGTCTTTAGGTAAGGCAGAGGAAGGATGTTTTGGATTAGTATTTTTAATCAGTTTTATTAGTCTGCTTTTGTTTTCAAACCCTGATAGCCAAGTAAACGTGCACGTGTGTGTGCGCGCAGAAACGGCGTCAAGGAGAATGATCCACTGTGTAATCTGTCCCGCACTATGTAACTTTAGTGTACCGTGTGGGACCGATAACGCGGTGGATGTGAAGGCCATGAGATGGTGACAGGTTGGCAAAATCCTCGTTGGTGAAATCACTAAACAATGGAGAGTGAGGGAGCAGAATCCTCTTGCGTTCAGAATTACATTTGTTTTTCTTGTGATTTTATTAAAAGTCACTCCTCATCTCCAGAGCGCGTGAAAATGTCTACTTTCCACTCAGATGCGCCGCATTAACTTGCAGGGCGCAAGTTTGTTTGTTTGTCTATTTTTATTTATATGCAGTGTAAGATTGATGCGAGCTTGTTATCGCTATGTGGGTGAGAGAGAGAGAGAGAGAGAGAGAGACTCAGCTTTGCTTCTGAATCACCCCCAAATTACCGCATCTCTCTCTCTCTCTCTCTCTCTCTCTCTCTCTCTCTCTCTCTCACTCTCTCTCTCACACACACACACACACACACAATTTCGCACACAATATCACTGATGCATAACTTCTGTAATCCAAAGCACATTTTTATTAATTATTAAACTTAACATTGTTTGTTATTTTAAGTGTTTGTCTTTTATGGCTAAACCTATGAGGTTTCTGGCACCAACATCATTGACTTTTGTATTTTTAGTCCAGCAAATTTTGATACAGTAATGACAGAAACAAGACAAAAATTTGAACTACTTTGGGAAATGTGTTATTTTTGTATGTTGTTTGTGTAGGCTATATTTGTCATTCAGTGGAATTGCAATTGTTAGGTTAATACTATTTATCAATAGTTGTTAATTGTAATATTGGTTGTATATTTAAGTATTTTATTACTTTGTATTATATTGTATTTGTAGTAGTACACAGCATGTTACACAACTGCTAAACTACTAATATTTTATATAATAATGGATCATGCTAAATATGGCTTTTTGTTTAGTAGTAGATTGTTGTTTTGTTTTTGTAGCCTATAGTTTTTTCTTGATCTTTAGTTGTGATCTCCACTTTTTGCTGCACCTCAGAGGGCACAGAAAGATTTTCTTTCGTTTTCATTACTGGTGAGGTCAAGAAACAGTTGTGTATCCCCCTCAAATGCATTTAATAAAATGTTTTGCTTCGCTTCGTGTTTCACAAATAAAGCTTGAAATCCCCTCGCTGGCCGCAGGCCGGGTGTTGGTGTAGAGAAATTCAATCTGTACATTTTCTACGAGGTAAACAGACGGAATGAATTGCATTAGAGCAAGCCAATGTATTTTCAACCTGACAGTTTTTTTACTCTTGCTCGGTTTGTGTGCAACAATCTAAAACTTATTTATTAGGAAAAAATCACTTGATCAGAGGCACAGCAAACTCCTGCCGAATAAAGACAGCCAAACGATAAGATGATATAAGACTTTTAATTGAGGGTCACAGCTTGCACACAATTTGTTCATATTTCATAAAGTAGTATCATCTCTGCAGGGCAGCCCTTCATTTATATGTCCCCTGAAAGCGTCGTTAGGCGTCTGTCGCACTTTTTGCCCGTTAAATATGACCGTGCGCCTCCTGAAGAGTGATTCACTTCTGTTTGTACAGCTATAAAAGGATCGAGCTATTGAAAAGTCGTAAAATGAAGCGCGCTATCAATCACGCGGCAACTGTGTTTCAGAGTCACCGGCTATGACCAAACAATGTAATGATTTTAAACGATCGTTATTGTTTGGCCATAACGCACGATTATGCATTTGTTGTTGCTGTTTTTCTTGCAATGATCGCCGAGTAAAAAATACCAATGCAAGCGGCGATAATAAACCTAAGAGTTATGGGTATGCATGTGCACATTTGTCTTTAAATATTAAACATCAAACCGCAGATAAAACTCCAGCAAGATAAAATAAAAGAATCGTGTTCTGTTTATATTCGTGTGTCCACAACCCGACTCAAAAAGCCCATACACAGAACAGTCTATTTCCCACCCAAAAATAAAGTGTGAGATGGAAACAAACCCGAGATCTTCCATTACGCGCCCGGTGCTTCGTTCGCCTTCTCTGACATTTCGGATATCAAAACGCAGCGGAAGGACAATTGTTTCCAAATTGAATCCGCGTTCTCTTCCCATCCTCATTTTTAGCAAGCCGTATACATTTCCCGCCGAGCCAGGAGTCGCATCTGACCCGGCGTCTGGAGGCGAGCGCTCTCGTTCTTATCACCAGATTGGTGGCTTGTGAAAGATGGGTCTAGGACGCACACAAAAAAAGACTAGAAAAATGCCCAAGTTTCTCGCTCGGACGCGTCCTTTGTGCTCAATGAAAGACACTATTCACTCTCTCAAATAAAGGAGTTCTTTAAAACGTCCCGCTGACATCTGCTTAGAGTCTGTCTGCGCTGGTAGTTTTATATTTTTTATCGACTGCATGCGTACAAAAGGTTTCGTGTTAATTGGTGTAAATGCAGGTTCATTTATTGGGCTACACTAGCAAATCAGTGTTCTTTGCATGAAATAAATCAACTTAATTTGGGACAATTGGATGAAAAATCAATGCAACGAATACAATTTGTCAGTGTAGTGCGTTTAAAGTGTAAATGTATCTATTTTGGTCCCCCTCTTGCGGGGGTATCCCCGTGTCTGCGCGCATCAGCCCCGGCGAAGCGCATTTCTGAATCTCACTTTCCACCGAATTATGCACCTAATTTGCTCACATATCATTTACTCCAAGTTCCTCCCGCCGTGACAGTCTGGACTAAACACTACTAAATCAGCCCTAATTTATACTGATCCTGCTAATAATCGTAATAAAAAGCTTATAGATTTGGCACTAATTACATAAAAGCCTAATGATGTTGAAAATTACTCTGGTTCGAGATATATGGCTAATCTAAACTTTGTTGTTGGCTGCCCCGGGATACCAGAAACATTAGAAGAGGTTCACTTCGTCTCTAAAAGGCGAGAGTTGAACACGCGGCGACACGAAGGCCGGAACTTTTCACGAGGAAACGTGAAATTATCCGCGGTTATCACTAACGATTAAATGACAAAAGTGGAAAATCTCCAAGCTGTTAGTGCGTCACAAAGGGGAAACTCTGTAATTAAAGACACGATCGGGTCATTGTGCAGTTGTGTTGTGCAGTTTTTGTTTATAATAGCAGTCTATAAAAAGCCAAAGCAAAATTTCGTTCGTGCGTAATCAAATACTAATAAAAATAATAAAGGGAGCGCGATTTAATCATCAGATCCCACTCATCGTGTGGGAGTCCAGTAAAAAACTTTGCCATTACCAAACCATATGGCTTTGATAAGTATGACATGTTTAAATAACAGTTGTTTAATTCCCAGTTTCTCCCCAAATAATCGGAGGCCCCACAATGATTCTGAGAGCACGCTCAATTAAACCAATTCTGAGGGAGTTTCTAAAAGAGCTTTTCAACTGATATTAAATCAGGTCATTTTAAAGGTTATTATTTGGGGGCCGGGATCAAAAAACGAGGAGAAATGAACTTGGGAGGGCAGAAAGCTGGCAACGTCGAATGGCTGGAATGTGACGCCGCGCGCATCTGACACCTCCAGGCTTCAACGCTGATTGGCTCTTATTTGAAGGAGCTCATGGGTTCATTCAACTATTAAGCGCCTCCCCGTTTCTCTAAAGGACATTATAATGCAAGGAACCTCCTTTTTAACCACAAACCGAATTTGCTTTCATTTAGGCCATATATATTTTTTAAATAGTTTAAAGTCATAGAGATTTTTTTGGAAAAGCATTTCGCCCTGGAGCGGTGCGCGATGCTTTCTCATGCCGACCTGCTGGATGCTCGCCTCGGTGAGTTATCAACGCCAAACTCCGGTCTGCAACTCTACTGTAAGCTGGAGTACTCTTTTCATCTAAATCAACCAGAGAAATTGACAATTTGTCTCTTATTTTATCTTAATTCGATTTAAGCGAACTAATTCATTGGAAAAGTAATCATTATTATTATATTACACGGTAATTTGATTTAGCCGTTTTCCAAGATATTGAGGGGAATCAAATGGAATTAGGTATTTTTAAAGATGACATTCTACCGTGTTTTGCTGTTTTGAGCACATTTTCGATGTAATGGCATGACAAATAGCAGCTAAATTCTAAAGATTTTTGTCTATAAGATCATGTTTGCTCTAGTCTCGTTTCTGTTAGAAATATTGAAGTGTTTGTTTATTCTGTGCTAACACTTTTCTCTTTTGCAGCAATGGTTTTTGTTGGTTTGAAAACCCACTCAGTTTGATCATATCTTTGTATTTTAGGGATGAAGGATGCGGCGGCGGAGCTTTTGGGTCACAGGGAGGCATTGAAGTGTAGGCTGGGCGGCGGTGGCGCTGACCCGGGCCACCCCGGAGAACTTGCCCCAGGCTCCGATGCCGTGGAAGGGGCCACTCTTCTCCCCGGAGACGATATCAACAATGCTGGATCCAATCCGCAGGGTGTTGCGGTGAACACTAAGGAACAAGAGAAGCAACAGCAGCAGCAACAGAATCCCACCCAGTCTGGCGGGCAGCAGACTCAAAAGCAGAAACGCCACCGGACTCGCTTTACTCCGGCCCAACTTAACGAGCTGGAACGCAGCTTCGCCAAAACCCACTATCCGGACATCTTCATGCGCGAGGAGCTCGCTCTCCGGATCGGTCTGACGGAATCACGCGTGCAGGTCAGTCATGTGGTCATATAATTTTCATGTTTAATATTGTGGGTTAAATTGCAAGTGATAGGCTATTTGTAAAAGGAATGTGGAATAGAAACGAATGCATGGCAATTGGGTTTACTGTAAACATTTACATTCAGATCATGAGCAGAATATAGACTGTAGGATATTAAGTCATTTTGCAATTTAAATCACAGGTGACAAATTTAAATTTCTCTTAAATTTATAGCTGAAAATTCAGGGTGGTTAATTAATTTTCCAGACCGTAAATTATTATGTTCTCTGAAAATTCCGAGATAAAAAATTGGGAATATAACATAGATGGCTATTTTAAAAGGATAAATTCCTAGAGACACATAAAACACTAAGAAATTGTGAGCCTTAATAACTAAATTTTCGTTTCGTTATATTTGGTATAATGTAATTCCAAAGGGACTGTTGCGTTACTTAAAATTGATCTAACCCAAAATCCAGAATTTATTATTACAAAAATATTATTTTTTGTAGAAACCTATATAATAATGAAGAATTAGCTTTAATGGTAATCTTTATAAGCGCTCTCTTGATTCAGACACAAAATATATAAAAATCTATAATAAATAAATCTATAATAAAACACATTATGTTCTTTAAATATATAATAGCCTAGTATATATAATATACTGTATATACCATTCAATAAATAGTGCAATAGTTGTAGTAAATTCTTTTTGACATGAAATGTAAATACGTGATGGTCAGATTTTATAACATGGGGAAATTGGTTTAATTTCGTTTTAAATAGACACACAAGTGCACGTCATACATTATTCCAAATCAAATTAATAACTGTATTAATTTGGTTTGTCTAATGATTTGTCCAATTATGGTACATAAACTTATAATTCACAGCCTATATATATATCAGTTCTTCAGTTCTTTTTTATTGTATTGTTTTGTTTCAGATTCGTATTTTAATGTTATTTATTTCAGGTCTCTAAAAGTCCACCAATTTAAAACATAGGGCGCATCTCGTAATTATGAGATTATTTTACTGTTCGGGTCATTTTCCTTTTACAGCATCATTATTGTTATCTCAGCCACCGAAGCAGACACATATCTTAATTACTTTTATAAGATCATGGCTCGCCCGTTACTCCTGTGATTGGTGGTCAGCAGCAAATGCAGCTCGCGGTAAATGAACCCGCGAGATAAATGTGGAATGCAACGTGCCCGCGCGGCATTCCTGCGTGCTCTCTCCTTCTCCCTTAACCTCTGATGTATAGCGGCTCATTATATATGTATAGCTTTTTGGAGTTGATAGCGCAATAAAACCAAGACCATTATTATCAACCAATTTCAGGATTATTTATAACTTAACAGGCGTATTAAGCTCGATGCGAAAGACACGCTTATGAGTAAAATAATAACCACCGTAATTAGCAGGCCAGTCTAAGCACGGATGCATACTCTGCCTGAACTATTTTATTTACATAAAAAATAAATTAACGAAATGATGACCGCGCAGTGATCCTGTGCTATGGGCTTTTTCTTTTAGCTGGTGCATTGCATGAATGTTTTGCAGTGGAATAGGTCTGTCAGTGTGCACATCTTAATGGGACAGTGCTCTCTGTCTTTTTTAATGGTATGAGAAATTGCATTTTCTTTTATCCTGTGAAGTGTAATGCATTTGAGGTCGGATTTCACGGATGGCTGCGTGGAGTGGGATTCGGGTATCTAATATGAAGCCCTCCACATATTTTCGCCGGGCCAAAATCTGCTCGTTAATCATTTTGATCTCGGCTGAGATCTCTATAAACCTGAAGGACCCCAGGAAATAAACACCGCGCGCGCCATTTACCGCACAGGGCTCGAACGGACTTTTTATGCCCTGATGTTGTAAAATCGAGGACGTAATAATGGATAGTCTAAATATTATGATTCCATAGCATTTATAGCGTCGTTCTGTGATGATGTGATATTTGTCAGGAAAGAAGCAAAACAAAGCGTATAAAATGAAAGGAATAAGAAATACTACAATTAACGAAATACTGCGATTAATTTGGACGTAACCAGTAGAAATGACATTGTAAATGTAAACACATTACATCTGGATGTAAAACCCAAACAAACTATCCTCATACAAATATTATATCAAATTTATTTTTCTCTAAAACTCTTAAAAATAAAGGTGCTTCACGATGCCACAGAAGAACCATTTTGACTGAATGGTTCCATAGTGAACCTTCTGTTTTACAAAAGGTTCTTTGTAATGGAAAAATGTTCTTTATTTTATTAAAAGGTAAAAAAACACAAGTTCTTTGGGGATCCAGAAATGGTTTTTCTATGGCATCACTGTAAAGAACATTTATGTGGCAATTTTTAGCATCCTAAAAAAGAAATTTGTACATATTGTACATTTACATTTAAGCATTTAGCAGACGCTTTTATCCAACAGTGATGAAAACAATACAGCGATTTATCTTATGGATACATAGTCATCGCCATTAATTTTGTTTTTATTAGCCAATTTTAGAAAACACAATTTTCCCATATTTAAACATTTGCAGACAGGTGTCTGCTGCAATTTAAACACCATTTAGGGGTTCTCTCCTAATTCTCTCTTTTGCATTTTTGTAGGTCTGGTTTCAGAACAGACGCGCCAAGTGGAAGAAGCGCAAGAAGACCACCAACGTGTTCCGCGCTCCAGGCACTCTGCTGCCCACTCACCACGGCCTACCGCAGTTCCCTTCAGCCGCGGCGGCCGCAGCAGCGATGGGCGACAGTTTGTGCTCCTTCCACGCTAATGACACCCGCTGGGCGGCGGCTGGAATGCCAGGAGTCTCCCAGCTGCAGTTACCGCCCGCCCTAGGCCGACAACAAGCCATGGCACAGTCTCTGTCCCAGTGTAGCCTGGGCGCCGGACCGCCACCCAACTCAATGGGCCTGTCCAACATGTCCTCCAATGGTTCCGGGCTTCAGTCCCACCTCTACCAACCCACCTTCCCCGGTATGGTGCCCGCTTCGCTGTCCGGCCCAACCAATGTGACCGGCTCTCCACAGCTTTGTAGCTCCCCGGACACTGACGTCTGGAGAGGGACGAGCATCGCGTCGCTGCGCCGCAAAGCGCTCGAGCATACAGTATCCATGAGTTTCACCTAATACTTTGATGTGCTGATCTTCTCCTGTTCCTCGTTCACTCATCGTTTCTGATCCAGCGACCCAGTGACGCACTAGGAAGTCTAAGGATACGAGTGTCCTCTAGTAAACAAGTTCACGAACTGTGCGCACCCGGTGGAAATAAAATCTCTAAAGCATTATAAGCTGAAAAAAATAGTCACCCCTTGAATCTAGCAAACGTGAATGTATTTAATTTATTTATTAACATGTCCTATTTATTCAGTAATTTATTTTTATTTATTTATTTTTGCGAAAGCGCAAATGCCAACATCCAGGACTGAAAATGAACTGCCCATTTGTTCATATTCGTGTCGAGACGTTTGCGTTTGGTCTCAGAGAAACCATGACGGGCGACGGTCCACCGGATTCTGGGAATAGAAATTTATCCCTTTCTCTCTAATTTTAGTATTATTATTATTATTGTTATTATTGAAGAAATCGTTCAAATTTTCAGACTGTTTTATGAAAAATGTGGAGGAAAGGAAAATATCTCAAAAAGAATTAAGAAACTTGACTGCATGTTCCGACAAGGTAAACAACAACGGGGAAATATCATTTAAAAAGAAAAAGTATGACTTTGTTATATGCTGTTACATAGGATGTTTTGTGTAGATAAAGCATTCTTAACTTGTTCTCATTCGGTCAGTTTGTGATATGTTCTGAGTTACTGTATGTGCTTATACCAATATAAATTTCTTAAATGTTTGATCTTCTTAACGGCTGTTTTGTTTGCTGAACATGTTTATAACGATTGAATGTAAATTAACGAATAAAATCATTTTCAATATGTCATTATTGACACCTCGTACCTTATTGTGTGTTTAGAGGGGTGTGGTTTGATTCTACAACCGCTTTCGTTTTACTGCTTTTTGTTTGACGTTTGTAACATTTATAATTGCTGTTATGAACATTAACCATGAAGTTAAACAACTAATAAAAGTTTATTATAGTAACTATAGTTATTATAGTAAATGTTTTTTGACGGATTGAATTTAGGCTCAAACTATGGTTACTATATTGAGACAGTAGTTAATTTGTGGTTAAATGGTTTCAGTACAAGTGCATTAGTTATGCTTGCTGTATTAAAACTACTGTACTACTCATTTTCGTAAAGGTGGACGCTTTATACCTTCACTAAACATTATTGCATTTTATACCTCATAACAGATCATTCTACACGTTCAAATTGAAATGTCAGAGAAACTTTGTTATATTTTTTTTATATAGCCCATGTATCTTAATAAGCTATTTAAATGCACACAATCTAATACATGCGTATTTTTGTCCATACTCGTTTGCAGATGATGTAAGGGTTGACATTTACTCTCTCTCTCTCTCTCTCTCTCTCTCTCTCTCTCTCTCTCTCTCTCTCTCTCTCTCTCTCTCTCTCTCTGTCATTGGCTCTGGAGCTCTTGGCATTATGATCTCATAGATGAGAGATCAGGACTGAGCCAAATGCAATATCAAGTGCACGTGCCATCACTGTCTTCCAGACCACTGCAATAACACCCCAATCATGTGTACGGTGTAATGACCGATGTACAAATACTTTTTAATGAATTCATAATTAATACATTCATAACGCGCCTGAAAAGTTATGAAATAGGTAAGATTACCTAAAAGATACGAAAATAACATTAGATTATGTTGTGAAGTTTATTCATTTATTTATGCTCACGTTTGTGCTTGCACAATTAATAGCATTTATTGTAGGCTAAATCCTACCTAGGTCTATACAATACAATTTATTGTCAATCATAGGACTATATAATGGGTTGTAAATCTAAGAAATGTGATGTTGGCATATTCTGCATGATATAAGCTGTGAACAAAAGGACGAATTAGGAACCTATGCCTTAAATTAAATTTTATTAAAATAGTCACACGTAATTGACGTCAATTCTATTCCTTCAAACTATATGATACGAAGCCTTTACGTTTTAAATGACTGTAAATGATGGAACATGATACTAACCCCAATCAACCAGTAATGGACATGGTGATATGAGTGTTGTGAAATCAAGCACAATGTTGATGAAATAGAAGCAGCGTTTGATTAAACCTGAAATACTGCAGGTTGTATTTGCGTGTGTATGTAAAAGAGAGATCAGCTGATACGTGCGGATGTGCTCCTTGCAAACAGATGCGAGATGATATTACATAAATATTATAATTTGTCTCAGTACCTGCCGGGTTAATTAGTTTGTGGAAATGCGAAGGCCGTTCCTCGTTAGCTAATTTGTCACACGCTGACGAGAGAGGCAAACGCTGACCCGCCCCATAATGCTTTGCGGTGTGAAGCGGAGAATGTGGCGGGGAGGCCGCCTGCTTACCTCCAATTCATCTCCTGCAAATAAATGAAATCAGTCAATAAAGCATCCGAGGGTGAATATAGCTCTCTCTGTCTGGGTTATGAATGAGAACTCATTAATTTTCTAGGCCTAAAAATGTGTGTGTGTTTGAGGGAGAGAGAGAGAGAGAGAGAGAGAGAGAGAGAGAGAGAGAGAGAGAGAGAGAGAGAGAGTAAAGGCATGCAGTTGAGAAACAAATTGTGAGTGTGTGTGTGGGTTTGAGGAAGAGAGAGAGAGAGAGAGAGAGAGAGAGAGAGAGAGAGAGAGAGAGAGAGAGAGAGAGAGAGAGAGAGAGAGAGAGAGAGAGAGAGAGAAATAGACTATAGAGCTCATGGTTATAGCCCTGAATACAAACATTAACACAAAAGTAGAAAATATGCAACACTTAATTGTAAGTCTCCAAACATACTATAAATTAGATATATAAACTATTAAGTCACAAAGTTGCTAAATATTTCTAAGGCGGCTATAAGCATTTTCTGAAAATAATAGGCCTCTCCATTTTCCTTTGTTGTCATTTTTATTAATTTATTTTTTGCTATTTTAATGGTTAAACTTCTACCTGCTTCTACCTTCCATCTAAAGAGCATCACCTCTCACTGTATGACATTATTTCTGAATATATTTTGTGTCATTTTAATGTGTCACATGTAAATTATTGATTTGTGATGGTGATGAGAATCATTTTTGTATCTCAGATTCATCACAGTTGTTTGGACACAATAACAGGCTCGTAAAATGAATAACATGTCTGACATGTTTATGACAGTTTCACTATGTGTAGTTCCTTCTCCAACACATAAAATATGTTATAAACAAGCAGGACTAAAACACACAGCCATGTTATTTATATATATGTGCCTGCTCTGTCAAAACAATCATTGCCACGCAATGAAGTATGTGTCATATCCTGCCATTAGTTTAAACCCCAATTAAAATTTGAATAAATCAGTGTATCAGTGCACACATGCAATGCAGGAGCACACTGTAAAATCTATTACAGTAGATGTGACAGGTTAAACTTTTGGTCTAAATTTATCAAATTATAAAACTAAAATATAAATTGAATTGAACACTTCTCCAGATTTCAATGAACAAACAACACTCTAATCATTTTCAAACGTATATTACAGTGATTCTGTATATTTATTTTTTGCATGCTAGACAAAAAACACACTACACAATCCCAAAGCCTTGCTGTAGTTTGTTTGCCTGTGTGTGTAAAGCAGAATTTAGTGTTTCAATGATACAGAGGGACAGGGTTGTGTGTTGCACATAAATGGGTTTGTCTTCTCTGCACCGCCTCAGTATGAGGAACCTGTATTGAACATCAGACTCATTCCCCAACAGTTTATAGCTGAAATCAGCGCCTTTTAGAATAACCATCTATTCTGCTCTCTCAATGGACAGACCCAGAGAGAGGAGAGCACACCTCGGGCTGATCTTTCTTCTGTTTAGTCATCTCTATGTTTTAAGAGTATTGATTTCATTGAGGGAATGAATGTTATTACATTGTTTATTTCTGGCAAGATGATTTCATTGTGTGTGTGTGTGTTAGTGTTTATATATTTACAAGGCCTGTACTCCGCAGTGATGCCATAGAAGGTTTTTTTGGTTCCCCAAAGTTTTTCAAAAGCACCATTTCTTCCTTTATCTTTCCATAGTCTTATTGTTTGGTTTTCTGTGTGTCCAGCTATTTTGTATTAGTTACACTAACTTTTCAACTATTCTTTAACTATTACTGTTCTTTTACTGCATTTTAGACACTAGTGTGTCCTTGAGGAAATGCAAATCTAGTTTTAAGTGGCAACATTGATTTAGGTCTACATTTTTAGTGTCTCTCTCACTCTTTTTTTTCCGCTCTTTCTCTCTCTCCTTCATTAATTTATTTTGTATTTTAATATTTCTGCAGTTTCTTAACTTCAGATAGTCACACCTCCTGATCTTTCACAAGCCCCTGTCTCTCTCTCTCTCTCTCTCTCTCTCTCTCTCTCTCTCTCTCTCTCTCTCTCTCTCTCTCTCTCTCTCTCTCTCTCTCTCTCTCTCTCTCTCTCTCTCTCTCTGCCCTTGAGTTTTTCTATTACCTTGTGGAAAGCACCTCGCCTGGCATGACAAGCGCAGCGGATTGACACTAAATCAGAAATCAACGCTGGAGCTCAGCATGAAGGTCACACTCGCTCACACACTCGTCTCTATCTGAACACAAACGATTCGCTCATCTGTGAGCATGTGTGTGGTAGAGGGTCATCAGGGCCCCGTGGGAGTTTGAGAAGGGCCACATCTCTGTGAGATGTGAGGTGATGGTTATCCTCAAATAGTTATGCAATGTACACACAGACTCCATCACTTTTCGATCTGAGGAAAAAATGTAGAGAGATTTCAAGACAAAGGATGAGAAATATGACATAGACATAAAAAACAGTAATACTATGTCATGTCATACTATTTCCAAACTCCATACTGTGGCTTTTACGTGTATATAATATATTTGTGATAGATCATAGACATCTGTGGAATGATTATACTGAAATGATGTTTAGTGTACAGGCATGAAGGCCCTAAACAGCGCTGGGCTAAATTTTTGGGTTGGTGTATACTGCCATCTAACGGTCAAAAGTTAAACTGCAAGAGCCTCTAAATATGACTCATGATACTCTAAAATCGCAGACAATTTGTACTTAAAGTACTTACATCAATAAAAATAAAAACAAAAAAATTGGATACGTCATATATTAATGTTAAATATTACTTTAGAAAATAAATTACTACGCAGTTCATGTTCGCATTTTTAGTTTATAGTCTGATCATTAGTTACCAAGCAGGTCTAGATATTTCCTGGGGAAATTAACTATGACTTTATGGTAAGAAACCATGTGTAGTAAACGTACTACAAATGTCATACTTAAACTATCGTTTGGTTAGTTTATAGTTAATCTGTGGTTGTTTTGACTTATTGTGACTCAGTTTTACTGAACTAAACCAAACAAACTACGGCTATTAGATTTAACTCATGCTTTATTTATTTTGCAACTAGCATCTACAACGCAAGACAGACTTTGGTATTTTTCACTTCGAAAACAACATGGTCACGTTTGTCCTCTTGAAGCTTCCGTAGCCGGTCACATGAATTCGCAGATTTGTTTGGTATTCATCAGCTGTCATGGATCGGAGAAGAATCTACACAAAAATCAACTAAAATTGACTAGGAATGGGTTTATATTATCGTTTTTGAACGTCGATGCTTACTTTTTTTCGATGTTGTAGTCGTTTATTCGATTTTAATTGAAGTGCAAGGGATCAAACGCACAACTGATACATTGTATCAGTCGCGTGACGCGAGTTGTCAATCAAATATTGCTACAATGTTGCGCATTGTTACAGTTCTAAATACATTTTTATAGGTAATCACAGTGAAACGTTGTTATTCTTTTAAAATAAAGACTCAAACATCAAAAATATCAACAGGGGGCATCGCGTCACTGTCAGATGCTTTCGCAACATGCATCAACACTGATTTGCGTTATTCTTGGTTTGCATAAAGAAAATCTAAACATTTGTCCTGCAAAAGCAGTTTAATATAAGAAAACATCATGCTGCGGTGGATTCTGGGAGGTCGGGAAGCGCAGGGGGCAGCAGAGGTGAGTTTATTATATAAATTAATGCTAAGAACTAAAATATTGACAGCAGTATCTTATAAATCTATTAACAAGCATTATGTAACAAAAGGTTATATAAAGATTATATAAAAATATAAATTATACATGGTTTAACTACAGTAATCATATTGTTTTGGTTTTATTTTTAGTAAAACCATAGTAACCACAAATTTACCAGTTTCACTATAGTAGCCATAGTTTACCCTGATATGTGTAGTTTAACTGTGATAATACAAATGATAATCAATCCCCCAAAAAAGAAACATGGTTACTTCACTTTGACTCACAGTAAATTTTCCTAAGTGTAAGGTAGCAGGGTTTCATTTCTAGTATTTTTACAAATATCCACCTGTAGTAAATAGTCTATTTATTATTAAAGTCTCAAAGTCAAAAAGGGTGCACAGAAGCAACAAGGACTCGTATTCCATTTCATTGCTGTTATTTACCAATAACGTATGAGGAAAGTGTCCAGTTAGTGTTAAAGACTGCAGGGTGCAGTGCATGTCGAGCAGACAGCAGTCATTTCAGCAGATTCACAGCTAGATTGAAGCCATGATTCGTTTGTCTATTATATTCTCTGTGTGTGCAGAAGAGCGCGGCACTGTTCATTGGGGAGGAACAGCCCAAAAACTGTTTCACGGAGATGCAGGTGCTGAAAGGACACTTTGACATTGTTCGATTTCTGGTGCAGATTGATGACTTAAGGTAAGCAATCCTCTGACCGGTGATTGACAGCTCACACTGAGGCAGATCTACTCCCAAAGCAAACTTACAGAGCGTGACAAGAGCTTAATCATCACAGCGTGTGTGTGTGTGCACTTTACTAGTGTCCATTACCTCTGGGCAGAAGGCCTCTCCACTGTAAGGCCTTTACACTTTTGTATCACTTTGTAAAAAATAATTTTGTGGTATTGCCTTCTTTCTTTTAGACATGGTACCTAAAATCATGTTTTTTGAGTAACTTTGTAATTAGGTGTTCCTGTAGCTCAAAAGATAGAGCATTGCGTTAGCAAATGATGTGTTTTACAAATGATGAAAGCCTAAATTGGACTAAAAATTAAATGTTGACGTAAATTCAGTACAGTGTGGTGGTTTATTTTCATGTGAGTTATCGGGATGAGAGTTTGGAAGTGAGTTCATAAGTTTCGTGTGTGTGTGTTCCGGCTGACTGCGCGTGATGATCTCAGCGCAGTAGAAGAGTTTCAGATGAAATCAGTGTGCAGAACGTAGCTGATTGCTTTTAGATTCCAGAGTCCTGTTTCTCTTCTCCGAGACCTTCCACACTTCCTGTATCTCATCCCTTTATCACGCTTTCATTCTTCTGTTCTTCCTGCGGATGATTCGTTCCTGAGCTCCACAGGTCAAAGGTCATCTCAGAATAAAGCCATTCCTAAAATCCAATCAGGAAACTGCTATAGTTGGAGGTTTTTGGGCAGTATTTATCATCTGTTATCTTGTTCTTTGTGCAGTACATTTGAAGGTCCGAGCAAGGATTTGGTTGATTAGGTTGATTTCCTGACAAGTTTAAATATTGTTGTGTTTTGTTTGCGTACGCTACTTTTTCCCGCATGTCATTAAAAGTCTTTATGTGACTCTTTCTTCTGTGGAACACAAAGAAGATATTTTAAAAATGTCTCAGTGGTTTAGTGTTTATACAATGGAAGTCAATGGATATTCTTCAAAATATCTTCTTTTGTGTTCTGCAGATGAAAGAAAGTCATACAGATTTGAAATGACATAAATGATGAAAATATATCTGTCCATTTAAAGAATGAATGTTTTGCTCAGTGTGTCTCTGTCTTGTGTTTGTCAGATTTGCATCAGCAGGTGATGATGGACTGGTGCTGGTTTGGAATGTTGAGGTGAGCAGAGCGGTACTTTCTGAATCTGATAATTTGATGTTAATGTCAACTACATTCATTATATTACTAGATTATATGTTAGAATATTATTAGAATATTTATTATCTGTCTAGATGATAATTTTTGTTCAAAGATGAATAAAAAAGAAAGTAAAAGTATAAAGTTGTAACTCCACAGTGACTTTTGCATTAAATTCTGTGAATAATGTAATGCGAAAGAGTACATGTTTGTGTGTTTTTTTCAGACTGGAGAGTGTTTGTTAGAGTTGCGCGGTCACACACAGCAGATCACAGCGATGACATCATACATTTACATCAGAGGAGGAAACACAAACACTGCCCTCATTACCGCATCATCAGACCGAACGCTCAGTGTATCCTTACAAACACAACCTTCTGCGTGTGTGTGTGTGTGTGTGTGTGTGTGTGGACGTTTGTCCTTAATTTATCTTCAGTTATGGGATCCAGACACAGGACACAGAGTGCAGAATGTTTCTGATCTCCAGTCATCTGTAAAGGTATACGGATTGTGTGTGTCTGTACGGTCTCGTCTTCTTTTGGTGCATGTAGATGTTGGATTGTATGTGCATTAATGTGTGTTTTGCAGTGTTTACTGGTGTTGGACCGGTTGGACGTGTGGCTCTCGGGGGGAAATGAACTGTGTGTGTGGAACAGAGACTTTGAACTGCAGTGTAAAACAGTTCATCACAGCGACACGGGTAATAAGGACAAACAGATGCAAAGAAGAAAAGCGTATATAATAAAAATATTTTAATCATGAAAATTCTTTTTTTTTTGTTTTCTGTAGGCATCTCAGCCATGGTGGAGTTACCGAAAAACTTTATCGCAGCTGCCATGGACAAAGAGATTGGTATTTAGAAGTACCTCTCTTGAAATGTCCACATGAAAACCAAACAATAACTTTTTTATAATAACACTTTTTTAATAACAATAACAATTTTTGCATTTGCTTCTCAGTGATATTTAAGCTGAACGTGTCTGGATCAAATATCGCCGTTATGGCCATGCGACACCTAGCTGATCATCAGGACACTATTCGATCGCTCATCAACATCAGCGGTGAGATAATAATAGTTTCAAGAACATTGAGTAGAAGAAAAATCTTGAGATGGTTATTGTGTACATTTCTCTGCATTTCAGATGGGTTGTTTGCAAGTGGCTCTCATATCGGTGAGCTCATCCTCTGGAACTCGATGGATTGGACGATTCAAGCCTACGAACACATTCTGTGGGAGGAGTCAGCAGGAGATAGCCAATCAGAGGTCAGAATGACTAATCAGAAACAGATCGAGAGGTGTATTCAGCACATGAGCTCAGATGGAGAGGTAAAGGATACCATAGATTAATAAATGTGTTTGGTTTTGGCATCTATATTTTTGTATCAAATATTTGAAAATCTCTCTTACAGTTACTTGTAGCAGCTGTTGGCAGTGGTCTGTATGTTTATAACGTGCCAATGAAGAGTGTGATTGCGTACAGGAAAATCGCTCATGATTCGAATGTCTTGCACACCATGCTACAAGAGAATGGGTAAAATAAATACTTTAGTAACTCCTGAATACATTCTGGAATGACGCATTAGCATGTTTTTGTTATGTAGTCAGCTGATGTCGTGCTCTGAGGATGGTAGCGTGAGGATGTGGGAGTTGCAGGACCTTCCTCTACTCGCTGAGCCCGCCTCCTCAGGTGAGGAGGACACGCCTCCTACAGACACGCTCTTTCTCTGCACTTTCAGCTGACTTTGATTCTGATCTCAAAAACCTTCTCACCCTTTTTCCAGCACAACCCATATCCTTCCTTTTCTTTTCCTAGCATCATTTATCTGTCATCCTGCACAAAGGATGTGTTTGTGTGTTTCAGTCTGTAAAATCGTTTCTGGCCAGTTCAACCGCCAACAATTGAATAAAAAGGAAAAATGTATTTTTTATCTGGTTTTAACGTGTTAACTGTCACCGTTCCTCAGGAGGAACACCTATGTTATTTCCCTATTCACTTTAATATTTTGTAGTTGAATTTTAATCGAATCATGACAAACTATAAATTGATAGAAAGGTATATGACTCAAGATTAAATATTTGACAAAAGTGTTAATTTTACTGTAATTTATAAAATACGGAAACCCTGAACCGCAATGTAAAAAAAAAATCATGGTGAAGAAAAAACATTTTTGAAGATAATTTTAAAGAAAATTTCATCTTACATACATTTCATCTTTGTTTCCTTTTCCAAAAAATATTTTTCCTTTTCCAAAAATATTTTTCCTTTTCCAAAAAATATTTTTCCTTTTCCAAAAAATATTTTTCCTTTCCAAAAATATTTTTCCTTTTCAAAAATATTTTTTTCCATCTTAAAATTCAAGAGTCCACATAAGAGAAAATATTTTATTGAAAAAGAAAATTCAAAGAGAATTTTTTTATAAATCTTTTTATCTACAAATTTTTTAGAGGAAATGTTTTTTCCTCTTCAAAAAAGTTTTTTTTCTATCTTCAAAAAAAAAAATGTAATCTTCCCAAAAAATTTATTCTCTTCAAAATGTTTTTTCCTCTTCAAAATTTTTTTTCCATCTTCCAAAAAAATGTCTCTTCAAAATTATTTTTCCATCTTAAATATTTATCTTTATCTTAAATTTTTTTCTTCAAAAATGTTTTTATCCCCTAAAAAAATTCTCTTCAAGAGTCCACACAAGAAAAAAAAATTTGTCTTAAAATATTTTTTCATCTTCAAATTTTTTTTATTTTGGCCTTCCTGGAAAGTCCAAACGATTTTCTTCTCTTCTTCTCTTCATCTTCCAAAAATTGGTTTCCTCTTCAAAAAAATATTTTTCCCTTTCAAAAATATATTTTTTTATCTTATTTTTTTCCCATCTTAAAAAAAATATCCACACAAGAGAAAATATTTGATTGAAAAATAAAAATTTTTTTTTTCCCCATCTTCAAAAAAAGAGAAGATTTTTTTTTGAAGATAAAAATTTTCTTCTAAAAAAAGTTTTTCTCTTCAAAAATGTTTTTCCTTACAAATATTTTTGTTTTTTAAATCACAGCTTTATACATCTAGTCATTCACACTAACAACTTAACTAACAACACTAACAAATAAAAGTATTTCATCAAGTTATTCATCATCATCAAGGTTCGAATTATTTGAAAGCCTGTTTTCTCTTTCAGGTCTTTTCGGGATGTTTGGCACATTCAGCAGGTCCAGTAAGCAGGTTTGCCCTCCTGCTAAGAAAGTCCCAGAAGTGCCTGCTCTGCAGTCGCTGGAACTGACGGGCGATCTGATTGGTCACTCTGGAGCTGTGCAGGTAAACCGGTGACATGACTTTACATTGACCACTCATCAGAACACTGTAACGCTTGAGCTGGTTGAGCGCATTTTCATTTTTCTTCAACTCCTTTGATTGAATGTTTTCACCCCTCCTCTCGTTTGAAATGAAAGCTTTCGATTGTGTGTGTAGAAACAGTGTCTTATGAAGAGTCATTGATTCTGTAGTTTGTTTTGAGCTGCAGTTTAATTAAAGTTTCTGTCAGAATGAAGGATGTGATCTACATATGAGTCAATGTTTATATTGATCACCTTAAACGTGTTCCAATCTGCTTCACCGTCACAGCCATCACATTAGCATCACACAATTATAGCAATTTTTCTGCACATACTTTAGAGTTTAATGACTTATTGATATGTGCATTTATTCAGCTATATCAAAAAAGATTTAAACGTGGTCTATATTTTTTAATAGAATAGTTTATAGAAACTTAAAATTAAAAGCATTTAATTGCTTTGAATGACAAACTCAATAAATTGAAAACTGGCCCACAGGAGTCATGGACATTTAATAGCTTTGAACATTGAAATACAGAAAAGTGAGGATGTGATGGGTGGAGAACAGGAAAATAAAGATGATTTTATGACCTAGACTTCCATTATTAGTTGTGTGTATAAAGTTCAGGAATGTTGTGAAGTTCCTGTATGTCGGCTGGTAAAGCGTGGTAAGCAATGTCGAGGTCATGGCTTTGAATTCCAGGAAACATACTGATAAAATGTGAATCTTGAATGCTGTAGTTTGCGTGACTGACTTCATGTACTGTAGTCCTAGAGAATATTTGGCTGATTAAATTACACTTAAATGTATTACGTTAATCACATTAGATACTGTACAATTTCTTTGTGGATGTTTGAATTTAGTTTTTCACTAGTTTACAGTTGGATAAGTTGGATAACCAGTGTTCAAATACCTCATCTGAAAATTTGCGCAAAGTTATATAACGTGTTTGTGTCGTCTGATTTGACTTGTGTTCCAGATGTTTCTCAGTTTTAAGGACAAAGGTCTTGTCACCTGCTCCACCGATCATCTGCTCATCGTATGGAGGGATGGAGAACTGCAGTCGCAGCTGCGCAGTCTTGCTCTCTTCCACAAACTCGAGGAGAATCAGGGACTGATTTAATCTTCAGAACCTTATTTGTTTTTTACTCTTGAATGCAAAATTGATTCACAGGTCTGTGTTCAGTATGTGTATTGTGTTGTACTAACCTTCAGATCACGCCAATGTTTTAACTGCACATTAGCCACAATGTGCATCAAGATTTTTATAATAGCGTGAAAATGTATGTATGTAAATGTATATCATTTTAATTAGATGATTTTATGAATGTCTGAATGTTGATTTGTATATATTATGGTGAAGTGACCTTTTTGTGATATGGGAATATTTTTGATGTGTTGTTATATTTTATAATCTTAAAACTGAACATTTGATTGCTCATTTAACTTAATGCCTCTCAATGTTTGCTTGTGTGTTTTTGTTTTAATTGACTGAATGCGTTTGATTAAATCTTGTGTCTTTGTGAAGTCAGATCAGAACGACTTTATTGCAAATGTTTATTTGTGTCTCACAAACACAGCGGTTTCAAAGATGGAGCCGCAACTCCAAACAACAAAAGAGACAGAATCGGACATCATCAGAAATAAAACATGTTTAAACATATATGTGACATAAACCTTTTTTGTACAAATAACAATAACATAAAATCATTTGAAAAAACTGCTGAATGGCATAAGACCAATTTTACTTTCAATAATATAATGTGTTTAATAAAAAATAGTTTATATACATTTGCTCAAGGGATAATGCATGTTTGGCATTCCCCAACTTTGAAAAATACAGTAATTGGCACAGAATCCATCAATACAGTTTAATAAACTCTGTCTAGTTTAAGAGAATGACCTGCCTCCAATTATGATGTCATTGTGATGTCATGTTAATATGCCAGTAAGTGAGCCCTTCAATAATGAGTGTGAAGGATGTTTGTCAATAAAATTACAACACAACATTCAACTACAAGCAGGACTGACATTTCTTTCATCACAGGATTCATGAATCATCACGAAAACAAAATACATTTCTTTCCTTATCACACAGATGTTAGGTAGTTATAATAAAATAATAAAATAAAAGGTTTGTCATACAGTATATTGTAACATCATCGGTTGCGTCAGGATATCAGTCTTCCAACTGAGAGGACTGTTTTGGCTGCAGTGTTAATGTTTGGAGTAAGACTCCAATATTTTTATATCAGCCTGCGCATTTCTGCCATCTTCACTCCAGAGATTCCCTCCAGAAAAAAAGTAAAAAAATCTTATTCTGAAACGATGAGAATTTTCTGAAGTATTTTCACTTAGATCATGCCCATCCAATGACAGATCTACAAGGTTTTATTTAGTGACAACAGTCTGTTTCTCACATTAATCGACATAGATTTACAAGTCTTGGAAAATAAGGCATACAAATCATGGGCTATTGATTGTGTTAATGATCCTTTCAAAGCATGACAGATGTGGCCATTATAAACTGTTTTATGAAAAGAAGAAATTTTATTTTTGTTCATTCAAGCCATAAACCTTTAAATATATTTAATCAGACTGTAATTTTAATTTACTGTTTTAAATCTTGATATCGTGATGAATTGTTGCAACAAAGTTGAACTTGCTTATGTTGATGACTTTATGTAAAAACACTTGTTATGACATCACAAATTATGTGACAATATAGAGGTTTGAAAATATAAGAAAAATATTTTTGGTCAAGTTATTCCTTAAAGCACAACATCACAATAATGTAAAAAAGAGCGACAAGTCCTGATATTAGAAAAACTTTGGAATTATAAAACGAAACAATCGCATGGTTAGAATGACAACACATAACATACTTAGATCTAGATCAGGAGGGAATCTCACCGCAGCTCTCTGTGCTGTTTTCACAATACAGATTAAGGCATGTCTCTGAGAAAACATCTCTAAATTAACTATATATATTAATCTGCAGAAGAGTCCATATATAAATCCATGCCTAAAACGTCTGAGAATTAAATTTTGTACATTTTTCTGTGTTACATATAAACCCTGTGTCTAACAAATATGAAATGGTTTGTTTAGGGAAAGGACAACAGAGGCTCACACGAGTCATGATCTGATGTACAGTAGAAACACAGGAACAGAGAGGATCAGAAGGGTGGAGAACAGGAAAAGAAGTGCATTTTGAGCTACACTTCCATTAATGTTTGATGTAAAGTTTTACAATGTTGGATGACATTTCACAACCAGAGCAATAAACAGATCAAATCAAGATGTCTTCGCTGCTAGTGAACTGCAGCTCGGCAGTCGGTGATAACTGTTATTTGTGTAATCGTTATATAAAAGGTTTGGTCAATTAATACAGGCACACACACACAAACACACAATTGGCATTAACACGGCCAGGAATGTGAAATGGAAATATTTCATTTTAACCCACATACCCGACAGGATGGTGCAAACTGGCAGTGAATCACAGCTAACCAACAACATCCAGAACCTGAAATATAACTGTAATCTCTATCCTGATTAACCCTCAAAATACAACATTTTAAAATTCAACATTCATCTCAGTGTTTGTACCTACACAAACAACATCACAGCATAACATTTACCATAACACAATAAATAGTTTGGCAATATCTTGTTCATAACTGGGGCACATTCACGTAAATCTTTAGCTTTAATCTTTAGCTTCAGTTATCAGGCAACATTATTATACTCTCATGAATAACAATCAAAACAATTTTATCATTTGTTTTAAGAAACAAACATATATGTGAGTTTTCTAATATGTGTTATTGTTATGTAAAACAACTACGCAATAAAATACATGGAGTTAAAAGGCTGCTTTAAGCATGCAAAATAAAGCTTATTGTTTGTCACTGGTTACTGACTTTCCAAACCCATTTGACTGTATTTGCTACAACACACAAGATTTTGAATATTGTAAAATTCAAAAAGATCTTGAGTGAGATTTCAATCAGCAGAATATATTATATTAAAAGAAGAACACAAGAGTCTTACAGACTATGTTTTTATGAAACTCGATGACAGTTTTGTCTGTGATATTCTAAAAGTCATTCTGCAAAAGTCATAGGGGTTTGGAAAGACATATGGATGAGTAAACCATGAAAGAATTTATGTATCGAGTGAACAATTCCTATGAAGAATGTGTGCAGTTCTCGTGGTTTACCACTAGATGGAGACATGTGCATCCCATATTATTCGTATCGCAGAGATAATATGTCTACAGTTGTCAATATTTCAAAAAAGATTTTAAAAAAAATCTTGTAGTCTTTGTCTTCATGTACAAAAAAAGCACTAAAAAAAGCTATAAAATAAGTCAGTAAAAGAGCAAAAACTGTGTTAAAATAGAGTGATGGTGCATGTATTTTCTATTTTGTAGAGTTTTTAAAAGTGTTAAATGTTGTTTCTAAAGGAAAACAGGATCACATTTCAGTGAAACATGTATATATAAACTTTATAATCAGCTTTATGCCTTTATAAATAACCACAGTTACAGCACAATATATCTATTTAAGTATATATAATGACTACAATTATAGACTATAATGTCTTAAAGACAGACGATTAAAGCCTAATTGCCTTTATTTTGATCTGTTACACATTTTAAAGTTGTAGCTATAAATAGGAAAGTATAATAATGTATTATAAGACATTGTGAATGTCTGTATATGAATACAGAGAAAGTTTGGCAGATGATACTGATCATTGTTATATGGCAGATGAATCAATAAAAGTTTATATATAGAGGCTTAATTGAAAGTGTTACCCAAAGCACTCATCTACGGAAAAATGAAGAAAGAGGGGAAACAGAAACAGGAAGGATGAGAGAACAAGAGAACAGGAAAGAGAAAAAGTCAGAAACATACAGAATGTGTCCTGAATGCATCCAAAGACAGCATCACAAGCGTGTCATCTGGAACATTCTGAACACTCGGTCATTGTAACGCATTGCCAAATAAACTAAAACAATCTTCCTGTCATACGAGAACGTCTTAGAACTCTCTGTCGTGATGATGGCGGATCAGAACACTAAAATGTTTTAGAAGTCTCTGTTTCTGTGATGTTGTTCTCATGTGTTCTAGTAACGGTCTTTGTGATGTATGATCTCACAATGGGCTCTTTTCAACAATCTACACAACACATCACGAGCAGAAGGTCAAACTTTCACCAAATATAAACACTTAATAAATTCTGACTTAGTCTGTCTGTGAGCCAACACTGTTCAGCAATGAGTCCAAATGCACGCAGAACAAAATTAATTACATGATTCTTTTATGGTTTGTTAAAAAATTGGTGCTGGTAACAACAGTGATTCTGACAAAATTAAACAAAGTTGCCATGTTTTGGGGAAAAGCTTTTCTAGTCACTGCCAATGTTAAAACAGCCAAACATCTATGAAAATTTCTCAAAATGTTTGATGATAAACACACTCACAAGGGAAGAATTCTGATCCACAAAAGGTGAACAAAGTGCTCGAAGACTGAATATTAACAGTGTAACCACGACAATAACCCAATCAGTCTTACACCAAGACTTTGATGGAAGTAAAACCCGTGATATTCAGCCAAACTCATTTGCAAATAAATAATACTTAAAAACGGTATAACACAACAATACGTGAGCAAATGTGCGAGTGATCTCATTACGAAACTGTGCCGGAGTTTACACACAGATCAGGGAATGTCGTGTCTGAGCGGACGACTGTGTAAAGTTGGAATGTTAACTGTAAAATGTCAATGTAAAATCTTTATCTTCTGCTTAAATATTCATTATAAAGCAACAGGATAAACACACACTCTCACTTACACACATCATCAAGCTTCACGTTGTTACAGTATGTGTCTGGATATACAGTGTTTTCGAGAAATATATTCTTTGTTATTATTGGCTATCATATCAAAATTATTGATTATTACACACCAGTCCTTGGAGTCTGAGAAAGGAGTCGTTCTGATACAGAAAGTGCCGAAATACTGCCGACCCGCCGTGAGGTCAGCCGTCGCAGTGTTTGTACATTCTTCAACACTGAATCAACGTCTCTTTAGTTCTACCGGTTTGGCAACTTGACCTTTGTGTCCTGTAGACAAAATTCAGTCAGAATATCCCATCCTGAATATATTTAATCAAAGCGATGATGGGCAGGTGGTTTACACATCCCTCTTCATGGGTTAGAAAGTGTTCTGAAACTTTACACACAAAACTCCAAAGTGACAATTTTGAGATTCAGTATCAGTGATCGCGCTGTGGGTTTGGCCTTTCTGCACCCGAGATATCATGAGACCCACTGACAGTTCCATCTGGTACTTTATTTCCTCTTTAGTGCTGTTTCAGAGTCTAATAAAAGCCCTTTTTGCGTTTAGATCTGTCATCGATGTACTCACATTTGCTCGTGTTTATGTGTACAGCATTTATACTGCTCTCCACTGTACTGAGGTCAGTCTTTATCTTCATACGCAATTACCAAAGACCTTGTGTCAAGGAATCATTAAACACAGCTGAAGAGAGATTTCAGAAGAGTAAAGATGCTGGAATATATGGCCATAAAGTGCATTCACTGTTTTACCCTCGTCACCGGGGCGATTGTCGCTAGGGGTGGAGCATCGGCGGGGATCGGTGCGGTGGACAGAATCTTTGAGGTCAGGTGAAGACCGCATGACCCCTGACCTCAGAGGGGCTCACGGAGGTGGCGGGGGACGTAGACTTTTA
Organism: Beaufortia kweichowensis; assembly: GCA_019155185.1. Lineage (NCBI taxonomy): Eukaryota > Metazoa > Chordata > Actinopteri > Cypriniformes > Gastromyzontidae > Beaufortia > Beaufortia kweichowensis. The sequence goes on along the minus strand of CM032812.1, from coordinate 10,257,928 downwards.
CACTTCATCTCATCCAAGTTCTTCCAGTATTTGTAGTTCTCTGCCAAATGCTCCATCAGGCCTGGCAAACTGGCAAAGGCTGAGAGAGAGAGAGAGAGAGAGAGAGAGAGAGAGAGAGAGAGAGAGAGAGAGAGAGAGAGAGAGAGAGAGAGAGAGAGAGAGAGAGAGAGAAACAGAGAGAAACAGAGAGACAGAGAGAAACAGAGAGAAACAGAGAGAAACAGAGAAAGATCAAAGTAAATAAAACATTCATGTTTAAAAAAAACATTTGTTCTTTAGTTATGCATCTATCTATCCATCACTCTCTCTCTCTATGTTTGTCTATGTAGACAGTAAGTAACAGGAAGCAAATGTTGTTTATTCTAATGTTTCTTGTTCCCCCTCATCTCACCATCTGTTCGATTGAATTTGTTTCTGGCAGACAGACTGCAGACGGCTGTGTGTGTGTGTGTGTGTGTGTGTATGGAAATTTGTATATTCACACATATGCATGTATTCCATGATTTTTGTTGTGTTCTCTTGAGAATTTTTTGTGGCCCTTGCAGAATCTGTCAGACACACACACACAGCTCCTCTATGATAAACTGACCCGATTGTGACCTTGGGAACTAAATCTGCGGAGAGCTCGAGAGATTCTGCTTCACTGGATTCTGACCCCAGACTACGGAAATCAAAGACACACATACACATTCTTTCTCTCTCACACACTGTCACCCCCTGCCCCTCATCGCCATTTTTAAAGTTTCCGTGACATCATGCGTGTTGATGCTGACATTATGCAGGTTTGTTCTCTGGGGTTAAACTCAGTGGGAAAGACGGACCTAAAGTTTCCAAAGCTCACCACACTCGACTCATCCTCTGGAGTACATTATCACAACCAATTAGGAACCATCTAACACACCCCCCTCCGGACCAACATCTTCTGCTGCTAATGGACCATTTCAATTCATTTAGGAGAACCAGATGACTACAAAGATGGCCTGGGAAAACATTTCTCTTACACACACACATATACACATACTCCCTGATGATCTGTTTCTCATTGTCTGGTGTGTTTTCAGACACTGAAAATGCTTTAAGATATCTGAAAAACATTTGCTTGTTCATTTCAGACAAATTTGCATGAGCGTTTATGTATATTTACCATCCCAGGCGTCAAACATGTCGGTGATGAAGTAGTCGATAAAGGAGATCTGGGATTTGGGAATGCTGCAGGTATTCCGATCAAACACTGGCATGACGACCGGCAAACCTTGTCTTTTCTCTTCATCCGTCTAGAGAGTTTACAGACATGATAATGAGTATGAAGAGATAAGACGGATACATAACGCTGTGTTTAAAGATAACATCAGAAATGACCTAAAAATGAACCTGTAAACTTCTTGATGACGTTGTGTTTGATGCTCTCAAGAAAAAAAATATTTTCATATAACATGGAATTGGGTTGAAATGCTTTTTTTTCTGCTTACACAGAAATGTGGCCGTAAAAAATATCAATTTTACTCCCTCACTAACGCGACATTCCGTTTTAATCAGAAATACATCACATCATAAAAGTTAATGAATGTTATGTTTTATTGTGTTTTGTCAAAGATTACCTGAGCAAAGTACTCTTCAGAAATGCGTCCGGCCCATTCGATGCACAGCTCCAGAGGTCTGCAGGGATTGGCCACATCGGCACATTTAATCAGCATCCGTTTTATTAACAGTCGATTCTCAGGAGAGTTTCGGATACCGGCGGGACCCTCGCAATCGCTGCCTTCACTCTGTTTTACATGTAAATAGACATTACAGTGTTTTAGCTCAAGATTTAATCATACATACGTACAGCCATGTGTGTGTCTTACATTGGAGCTTGTCTCCTCAATAGCAGCTCATGGGTTTGTTGATGCTGTTTACAAACTTATTGACATGTTCGAAGTGTCTCGTCATTTCTGTAGCCAACACCATGTCTATTATGGCCTGCCGGAGGGTCCGAAACTGAGTCCTGCGTGTGAAGAGATTAATTGCATTGACGTTTGCTGTGGCAGTGTGTTTTAATAAAAGCATACAGTGGACGCAGGTGATACCTCTCCATGTTTTTGAAGATGTTGCATTTGCTGTCTCGTACGGTAAGTTGGAAGGCCAGTGCGGCGTGGTGACTCTCTAAGACGGCCGTGTCATTGTACAGTATCGCCAGCTCGCTCCCCGCATTGCACAGGAATGAGTTGGTACGACCAGGATGATCGACGTCATGGACCGTCGCAGCTAACAGAGCCGCAACTTCATCCAGCTGGTCAAGACTGCCCTGTAAACACGACACGATTCATTTGAGGGAATTTCTGTAGAGAATTAGCTTTTTGGATAGAAGTGCAAATGAGATTTGCATTGCAGTCTTCTGATTGGCTGTCAGCATTACCTTGACTCTGTCCTTACGCAGAAAGTAGGCGGTGGCGTGCAGGACGTCTGCAGCGTGTGTTGAGTTGTGGTAGGAGTTGGAGGCGTGGTAATTTGCCTCGATGACCTGAAGCCAGGAGCGCAGCGTCGCCTCGGTGCAATTCAGAAACTCGCACACACCAAAATCAGTGAAGATCTTTAGACCCAGATATGAGAGAGGCCTGTGCGCACACACATGTTAGTTTTTATACATCTTTTTATTGACATAATGACTTTACAAACTATATATTGTATGGTGTAACCCTCATCCTACCCCTAAATCTAACCCTCACACAAACCATTTTTACATTTTCGAATAAACATCATTTAGTCTGATTTATATCAGTATTTTATCAGTATTTAATATCAGTATTTTCCCTCTTCTCTTCTCTCTCTCTCTCTCTCTCTCTCTCTCTCTCTCTCTCTCTCACCTTTTGTGTGTAGCTGCTTCCAGCTCCAGGATATTAAATTCCCAGTGTTCTTCTTCATTGAGCAGCTCTGCGATGGACGGTGGGACATCATTTAAAGGGACAGGCACCGGCAGCTGACTCTGACTCATATCTGAGGAATTAAACAGGTCAAAGATACAAGTTCAAAACGAAGCATGGCAGACTAACACAGATGCCTTAAACAGAGTAACAACTTCTAACAAACTTTGAATATCTGTGGAACACTAAGGTTATTTCACAATTTACTTTATTATTTCATAGTTGAATTAGAATCTAAACATGACAAACTATATATTGAACTATCTATAACAATTTTCATTTTAAAAAATTAAAACATTTTTTAATGTTAATTTTAAAAATACCTAAAATAAAAAATTAAAATATCTAAAATTTACAAAACTGTAGTTCGTTTTAAAGTGTATGTTCAATATGTGTAGTGACAGTTGTCAGGTTCACATTACAAAGTTCATTACAAAAAGATTCATTTATGTAATGTGATGCATTACTGCGTGAAACAGAACATATTTAGCAGGAAATAAACTAGTTTGAACTTCATTTTTTACATCAGCATTTGATTGGATGGATGAAAATAAAAATGACAATATTGGTTAACATTCGCTTTCTCTGCCTATGGATCCTTGATTACATCAGCAGACAAAGCTGTTTAAAAAAAATGAAAAGTTCTGAAACATATTGTCCTGATATGTTCGCTAATGAAACAATCAAAATACAACCAGGGACATTTACAAAGAATGCAAACAGGGTCCCTTCTGGCTAAAAAAATAGTTTATTAAAAGAACAAGGTCAAGATGTCTGAAGGTTTACAACATGAAACTCCTTTCTGTTTATTTTCAAGACAGAAACATATTCTCTTGTTTTTGCCGTGACTGCATTATAAGAACTGGTGATGTTGAAGGTTAGCACTTACTGTGTAATGCACTTTTGGAGAAGACATACTCATTCCCAGACAGCCTTCTGAGTCCATCCTGAAAGAAGAAAGTTAGACAAGTTAGAGTAAGAAATCAGGGGAAGAGGATGAGAAAATACAACATTTGTTTCCAGCCAAAATAATCATGACAAACATACTTTACTCATGCCTCGCTTTCACAAATAAAAGCCGAACATCACCACAGGATGATATAAAACACGTGCGAAACACTTCTAAAATCAAATGGACTCATCAAAACAAAGTCTGTCTGAGACGCTGCAGGCGTAATAGTAATTTACATGCATAAATATTACAGCTCATACACATCCTCTCTGTTATGACCCCGGCTACTCTAAAATTTTACTGACCCTGCATTTACTGTACTGTGACAGAACATACTAAAATTAATAAAATACCTTATTTCTATACAGTATTTCTGCATTTAGTATGAGCCGCAGCCTAAAATATCATTATTATAACCTGCCCTACAAATGTTTAAAAGTAGACTTTAATAGAGGCCGACAGAGCGGACAGAGAGGAAGAACGGTGTGTAAATAAACGCTGTCGTCACTGACCGCTGCTTCATGTTGATCAGTGTACCGTTTATGTTTTTGAAGTGTGTTTGATTTCTGATCTGTAGTCATTTCCGTCATTTAGTTTTTAAAGGGGTTGTATCAGGAATAACAAGATTTATCTTCCTCCCTGGTTTATGCAGACAATTTAGAAAAACTAAGATCATTCGGTTATCTCATACTTAATGACATCACTGCCATAATTATATTACTATACAATAGTTTAAATTGATATTTTATGATGATATTAAAAAACATGACAAAAATAATCACAAAAAGTAAAACATAAGGGAAATCCAATGTTCTTTAACATTTACTAAATGATTTTGTTACATAATATTACATTAATGGCCTGAAGTTGTGCATCATTTATAGCTACTTTTTATTTGATAAGTAACATCCGTAATTCTTCTATTTGAGCTGCTTTCCATTAATTGAAATTCAATTGAAGTTTGACGCAAATGGATGGCATTGTGCTTTCATACGCTCAGAAATGTCCAAACAAGGAACTGTAAAACAAATCAACTCCAAGAGACAAATATTGGCTTTTAATAAAATAAAATTTGTTTTTGCCACTGGTACACGGTGACCTGAACAGAATGTCTAGCTGGCATGTTAGTTATTCATTCAAAAATAAAAATTAAACTTGACCAAAGGAAGTGTAGGATATGGCAAATGCCCTGTGACTCACGCTCATGAGCCCCCCCACTAGGTCATTGGTATGGGGGTCGTCCTCTTTTGACGCCAGCTGGGGCGAGTAAAGCTCTGTGGTCCGCAGGATCTCCAGGACCCGATCCAGAGCTTCTGCCACAGTCACTGGACTGCTCTCCTGTGCTGCGTTAATGATATTTATCACCTGCAGGAAACCAAACGCAGACAGATGGTCAGAGAACAACAAACCACTTATCAAAGGTTTAGATCTATAAACATCTCTGAGGTGTAAAGATGTCTGGCTTTCATACGCTGACTCAAACAAATCCTCAGTCACTCACAAACGGTCGTAAATACACACAATCACAGGCGCACATTCGGTCGAAGCCATTGAGTGTGTGTTTTATATAATACAGCTATATGCAAAGATTGCCAATAAAAGCCCAAAGATCTGGATTTAGTATCTTGTCACAACTGAAAATAGGTTATGAATTGCATTGTGGAAAGGGAATGATCAAATAATACACTGGAATGAATGATTATTAAATGAATTATTTATTGAAATAAACTGGATATCGTATGTAGTTTTAAAAGGCCAGTGTGTGTATTAATGCTGGTTATCTGGTTTTAAACATCTGTTGGTGTATAGAGGTTTATAAAGGTATCTGATGTATCTAAATTCAAGAGTGTGTACCGTACATGTACCTTAGTGATTGGAGCCTCAATGGTCATGGAGTGGATACGGGCCATTGAAGAATATCTACGATTCTGTAGACTGGGAGCTGAGAGAGAGAGGGGGGAGAGAGAGAGAGAGAGATGGATTCTTAAAATAGCTCAGTCTGCGTCAGAGTGCATTGAAGCTGTAGGAGTGCTGATGTCATCAGCGATAGCCACGTCACAAAAAGCCACACACACTCTGACTCATATTAAATACACACACCGCTTATTTTCTCGTCATTTAAAATTCTGTTTTTTTTTCTGTGTATATTTTATAAACATACGCGATCTAAACAACAAACAAAAATTTACACTAAAATAAAAAACCTATCATCTGTGTGAAAATATTTTTTAGTTTTTTTATTTTTTATTCTTTAAATGATTTGAATACAAGTAAATGTGAGCTTTTTATCTGCTGTGTAAAGACTCATTTGGAATAGTGTGTACAGTTTATTTTTTTATGATTATGATTTTTGTCATTTTGCATCTTGACAGCCCCCATTTACTTTCATATGAGGAACAGAGTTCTCTGTGTTTCATGGAAGAAATAAAAATTTGGTACAAAAAGAGGTAGAGTACATGATGACAGTATTTTTTTATAAACTATCCCTTTAACTAAACCCAACACATGTTTACAATTACACACTTGTGTCATCTTTAGTTTTCCGTTCTGCAAAGCCAAACAGCTCTTTATACCAAAAGATCTCTATTTCATATCTTTATTTATCTGATTTTGACTTTCTACTTTGCTATAATTGATTCAATCCCTCCATTAGAGACTCACTCACCATCGCTGCTGTGAGAGCTGATAGATCTGACGTCCACAGATTCTTTCCGCCGGTCTTTGTGACGCATGGAATTGCATTCTGGGAAAGGCAAGAGGAGAGGTATGACAACAGTGTACACACACACACACACACACACACACAGTTGCAGACATAGCAACAAAAATCATCGTTCATTTGATTGCAGCCAACCAGCATCACCGAACTCATCATTATTATCATCATTATGACGTATCATCATCATGTTTCCCACAACATCATACAGTCAGGACAAAGCAGCATGCTTCTTTTATTAAAATCCAAATAATAAAAGCATTGTCAGAAATTTGTCCGTTTTTCTTAAAAAAATGCTAGAATGTTTTTTAAAAAGTAAAGACTGGTTATTATAACGTACGCACATGCACACAAATACACTGGCAAGCCGATCCCTAATTTTAACAATCCGATGATGATGTAATGTCCCAGGGTGCATTGCAACCATCTGTCTGTTCTCTGTCTGCTATATTCACATGAAATTAACCTTTTGCTTTTTTCACAGCATGTCACATAAACCGGATCTGAATCACAAATGTATGAGGTGCAAATTAAGCAACAGCACATATGGTGTCACATACAAACCGGAACAGATACAAAACAACAAAGCACAAACAGCCTGATACCTGATTGTGAGTGTTCGCCACAGCATTTCTCTTCTCTGCTGAACTTATGAACCTGCAAACACAGATCTAAGATCAGACAAATTATACAAACAAATAAACACTAATCTCTGCTCATGTCAGCTGTCAATGATCATTTCAGCCAGATACAGAGGAAAATGTTATTGTTCAGATGTTTCTCTTTCATAGCTCAGGGGATCTGATGCATAATGTTTAACATAATGTTTTATTGTGCTGGTTATGGCAGACACTGAGATTAACATAGAAGAGAAAGGGATTTATTACTTGGCCCTTTGCTGTGTCACGACTGGTTACAACATGGTCTAAGCAGTCAGAGATTTCTGAGATAGACAGTTTAGCATAGCTAACATATCTGCCCACTGCAGTAAATCAGGAACAAACCTGTCTGTGGTTGTCACTGTAAGGTCTCTTGATGGACACAAAATGGCGAATTTTGCTGAAAGGAGAGGAAACAATTATTTGATTAACACGTTTTGGTGTTTAAGAAATTGTACATAAATGCAACATAAAGAACATAAATGCAAAATATTATTGTCTTTTTTAAAAATCATGTGACTTACCCTCCCTGGCCAATCACAGGAGTGATTCTGACATATTGCTGAATACTGTCACCCGATTTCTTTCGTGAGAAATAGATCCCCTGCCATTCCTGAACAAAGACACATTAAAATAATTTTTTTTACTTAAAAAGGTGGTACAATGCTAATAATCTAAATAGTCGATTAAACTATGTTATACATTGTGTTATGTTTCGTGTGATTATCTAACCTTTCCTTTCTTCATGCAGGTGTTAATGGTGTCCAGCAGGTCGGCACTGTTTCTGTCGCTCTTGGGCAATTCGGTCAACTCTTTTCCGATCAGTTCTCCTCTATGATAGCCCATCATTTTTTCAAATGCTGGATTCACATACTAAACACACATAAAGATTACTTTAGTATTAATCTGTTTCATACACCAAAGCACTGGACTGGTTGAGTCCTTATAAGGATGTTGCTTTAAATAAAAAGTCATGAAAGGACATGAAACCAAATCCTGAGGGATGTTTGAATCCCAGAACTAACTTGTATGACGTGATCTTCACTGCTGATCTCAACGGCTTCCTGACACTGTTCTAATGCCGTAAACAGTGAATTACAAGCCCTGCATTGCCAGAACACAAACAAATGTTAAAGGTTATTTAAAGTTTACAAAGAAAAACATCAGACTTTAGCCATTTGCATGTGGTCTGAACAGCAAATAAACACACACAGACCTGATGAACACATGTCATTATGTCAACACGTTTTAAGTGAATCAAATTTGGTAAACTAACAATCTTTCAGTCTAAACCATCAGATTGGTTTTTACTTGTTTGAAAGGACAAAACTACTTTTTACTTACTAAAGAATTCCCATTGACTACAATGTCTAAGTAAGTCCTACTGATCACATTTGAAAACCAAATCAGATTTGCAGAAAAGTTCATGTTGTGGGTTCGTGGACTCACCTCAGCTTGAACTGAGCTCGAACTTCTCCGTGTTCTAACTGGATTAACTCATTATAGCAGGCCGACACGCTGCTGTTCTCCACGTACCTCTGAGACAGAGAGAAAGAGAGGTTAAGTTTGCTAAGTAATGCTTTCATTTCTTTAAAACCTTTGAACAGTTTAAATATTTACATTTATCAAATGTAATTTTTGTTATAAAACCTGAGAACTGTAGTTTTCCCTGCATCAGTTTAATATTTAAAAAAAACTATTTGTAAGCCATTTGTAGTTTGAGACTATGTTTGTTTAAGCCAGATATAAGAGCAACAGCCCTAAGACGAATATGTATAATGTAATGTATTATAGTAAGTTGTGGAGTAAACTACTCACCCTGGAGAAGCCGGCAGAAAGAAGAGGAAGAAAAGATGATTCCTCTTGATCTGAAGGACTGAGAGAGAGGGGGGATACCATGATGGAAAAACATAGCACACCTGCATAATGGATAAGTGTTTGAGGTTGCATGAGGTCTTACGTTTGAGGCACGACTGCAAGAATAACTGTGTGTTCAGAAGGCTTTGTCGCTCGAATCGTTCTGTTTAAAGCACACACAAACAAGAAAAACATTCGTTTTAAATGATATATACAAACATATGAGTGGTTTAAACTCACCATCACACTGTTGATCTGTTCTGTGTTTTTACCAGGGAGTTGTTATGCGGTTGCTAGGGTTTTTAGAAAAACTAATCTAAAAATATAAAAATAAAACTGTCCAAAAATTTGTACTGCCTTCAAAGTCTGATAATTTGGCCTAAAACATCATTGTGACAAATCTAAATATAAAAAAATGCCTATTATTGACAAACATCTGTGTTTTCTTCTCAAATATTAGACAGGTTATTGTAAGGGACTGTAAAAAACTGCAACATCTGAAATATGAAGTATTGATTATTTCCCCACTAACTCTTACCCTGCTCTGCTGTCAATCCCATAATCCCCTGCACAAGCCTTCCCCTTCAATGGAAAATGAATCAAAAACGCCCGCTTGTGCTCTGTACTGTAAGCGAGGAAAAAGAGAGAGAGAGAGAGAGAGAGAGAGAGAGAGAGAGAGAGAGAGAGAGAGCTGGCTTTACTCACCGACAGACTGCTTCTGCCTCAAAGTACCGCGAGTGACGTCCATCAATAATGACGATCTCGTGGTGTTTGTCCAGGAAACAATCCACCGCAGACTCAGGTGTCCGTGCGATGTTACACCTGAACCCCGCCCGCTCGCACGCCCACCAGAAGGCATCGCTCTGACTGTCCTCTTTAGCGAAAACCAGTAACACCTGAGCGAGAGAGAGACACACAGAGAGAGAGAGGTGCTGTTGGTGGGTGCGTGCGAAAGGTCAATAGTCTTTCATCCTCTTCAGCGCTGTGTAACCATGCAGCTGACATGCGAAATTCCACACGGCTCAGGGTGATCGGGACGCCTCTGTTGCCGCCACCTCGCCCACCAGGCCGACTTTCACATGTAGACCCATAGGGGGCAGAGTTATTTTACTCACACACAAACTGTTTCTATCGACAATGAAATTGCTCAGCATCATGGATTTGTTCAATAATGTCCTCAATACATGTCATTTGTAAACTAGCTGTAAGACTCTGTAAAGGTTAGATTTAGGTTTTCGGGTTAGCAGATAAAAAAGTCATTAGCTCATGATGAAAACAATAATCATAACGCATTACCACAGAATCTGCAGGACAATATAATGCATAACAGCAGAATCAGTGGCATCATAATGTATAAAAGCAGGATCTCTGTGACATCATAATACATTGGTGGATTTAGAATCATAATGCATCGGTGCAAGGCCTGTATGAGATCATAACACATCAGACCTTGTACATTATGCATTATGATGTAACATGGACCTTACTCGTCCTAAAAAAAGAGTTAAGATACCTTGAATTTATCGTCTTGTTTAAAGACACCCTTGTTATACAAGATACACTCAGTTTAACCAGCCAAAATCATTAACCATTTACACCATAACCTTAGCAAAGCTGAAACAGTGAAATAAAATGTGTATGTGCATCTATTTTCCATATACACCAGCTCAAAGACTAAACATTAGGACTCTACCTGTATCGGCTCCTGGGTCAAACGCATTGGCCCCAAGCACTCTTCTGTTGCAGACACCTGAGAAGAAGAAAGACAATATTAAAATATTATGCATTTATATAATATCACTGTTACAAAACAGAAAACACTTAAAATCCATTTTTACCATCTCCGATCCCTGAAGCAACATTCTGACATTGGCAAATTTCTTTTCGAGTCTTGACCAAATGTACAAATGCTGACACAAATTTAACAAGACAAACAATTACAATCCACAAAGAAATAACATTGCACGGGTTACACCGAAGTTGATCCAAGCGATCATCTTGAGCGTGAGAGCCACTCCACGTTTGTTTACATTAATCCTTGTGTTATCATGATCTTGCAAAACTGTTATGAGCACAAGATAATCCTTATCCCCATGATCAAACCGTTATAAACATTTCATCAGTTCTGAAGTGGCTGCCGTCAAATTACACAAACTTCACCTGCTGCTACCCGGAAATGATGCACGCTATGAAAATATAATAAGACGGTGTCTTTGAAATGACAGAGAGCAGGTGGCTTTAAGCTTCCTGCGTCATCCACTTTAACACGACACATAAGCTTCTCAGTGGGAAGCACACGCTCCAACACACACATACAACCTACGCAGGCTAAACATAGCTCACGATTACAATAAAAGCACAACGCATAATGAGAATTAATTTTGTGCACAAAAAATGAGTAAATCTGTTTAGATGCACATGCAAAAATCCTTTTTAGTACATTAGTCTTGTTTTCCAGTAAAAATACCCCCACATGTAACACATTCCTATAATAAGACACATTTACTCGAGAAAGAAAATTGCTAAAGGTAATTATATTAAAGTGCTCTATATTACCACAAGGGAGGTCTTTCTCTCCAAAAAAATAAAATGCACATCACTTTAAACACAATAATTAAAGCAAGTTTCTATTCATTCTTCAATTGTAAAGCTTTTAGTGTACATTAAAAGCTCTTATATGTGGCTTAAGGATAATAAGAATTTACAACACCTATAAGAGCATTCTGTACTTTCATATATGAGGACATTTAAATTTTTCAGTGCTTTGAAGGAACAGACTGCAATTAACTTATATAGATGAAAAGATGTCCAACATGATAGAATGGGCTGGACAATATTAGAGAAAACATCAGACAATATCAGAAAACTGATCTATCAGTTTTGGAAAATTTTAATCAAGCAGCATCAGTCTGAAGAAAATGAAATGTGGGATAATCTCTCTCTCTCTCTCTCTCTCTTTCTCTGTCTCTCTCTGGCTCACACTTGTGTAAATGGAAGAGCTTTAGTGAGCATTTACATTGGTCATCTGCCTGTTATATGTTAATTTAGTCCTTTGAGAAGCCACATACAGTCAAGAGTTGCTATTCCTATGATCACAGTGTGGGATGTTTCATTAGATTGGATAAAGAGAGCGATGCAGGTGCAGAAACACAATTACAGTTCTTACAACTGATGACACGTCTAAAGGTCAGCAGAAATCTGACATCAGGGTATTTTAAATCACCACCTTCCTGTTTTTCTCTTAAACAGGTAATTTTTCACTGAAATTTATTACAGACTGAAATTATAAGCATAATGGTTAAACTGGTGATGTATTGAAAAATCAAATTATTCTTGATCTTTTACCGTGTGATGAAAGACCGCCTTCACAGAAGGACAGCATATTGGGTCGAAACCAGAATAGCCTATCACATTTTTATGTAAAAATCTTGCGAAGATTATACACTTTAGAAAATAAAAGCTTCATGATACTATAGAAGAAACATTTTTTCCTGAATGGTTCCATAAAGGTTTGAAAAAAGTGTTGAGTTCAAAGTTTATCAAACTTTCAGAGATCAAACTTTATTTTCAAAGATTTTTCATGATATGAAATTGTTTTTCATCTTAAAAAAGGAAGGCACACTGTAAATAAATAAACATTTTAGAACGGTTCACTAAAACCTGCTTCTAATTCATTCCACAATGAGCACACAAGCCGCATCAACACTTTACTGCAACCGCTGTTATACTGTACAAGACAATACAATAGCCATGTAACTTAATAACAATTACACAGAGACAGAGTCAAAACTGCTGTTAAAAAATCGATAACTCTGATTTGGTGTTGAAAAGCATTACATTAAAAATCAAAGCTCTAAAATTCTCAACTCTAAAGTGGCGGCTATCAACAGCCACAAAGCCAAAGCATGCTGGGAAATAGCAGCTTATTAGTCAAGTGATGTGTCTTAAATGTGAAATATAAGATCAGTGAAACACTGAACATCAGATATTAATAGTGTGAGAACGCACAAAGGCTGTTTGGGATTGTTGGAAATGAGATCACACAAAATATTTGTTGTAACCTACAAAAACACAACAAACAAACACAGAGCCACAGTGTTTACAGTTCTTAAGTAAACCTACAAATGGTTTATCTAAATAATCTAAACTGAGATATGGTAGAAAGAATTTTAACATTACAGAAAATTACACACTTCATCTTTAAGGAATGCAGCATGCATGAGAATGATGGGATGGGCAGCAGCGATACAGAGATGATATCATAAACTATCTTCATGGTTTACTTTAGTGATCTGAGTCTACAAACAAGGCAGCATTTTTTCTTGTGACTTCGTCTCCAAGTCTCTCAATTATCTTTAACCAACTTAACATGCTTAATTTCATCTCTCTCTCTCTCTGTCTCTCTGTCTCTCTGTCTCTCTCTCTCTCTCTCTCTCTCACATTGTTTCTCTTCAAAGAGGCACTGTAGCTTTTAGATTCACTTGTGTAGCAATCAGACTGCAGAACTTGCTGCGATGAAAGACCTGTGCAATCTTTCGAAAACACACACACCTTCAAATACCTGTTTCATCTTCGTTGGCTGGATAACCACAGTGAGGCAACAGTGGGTGAAAACACACACACCCATACACAGCCACATAACAAACATGAACTCTTACACACAGTAACAAACACACCACAAGCTCACACACAGTGACAAACACAACACTACCTTACACACATACTGACAAGCACAACACAACATCAAACACGCAGTGACAAACATAACAAAAACTCACACACAAAGTGACAAACACAAGCATACATACCGTACATAGACTGAAGCAAACAGAACCTCACAAACAGATAGTTTGTACACATAAGTACAAACTAACATAAACACAACCAATACAAACTCATACATCTATACAAGTCTTACACACATACACACAGACAGTAACGCAATTAACAATAACGCAACAAACTCACACACACTAAAGAAACACAGAATCTAAGATTAAAACAGAAGTGGCATCCGAATTTCGATAGTGTGCCAAGTCGAAGATTGAAGTAAGTGTTTAGGAAGCCAACTTCCAGTATTTTTAGTAAATAGTAATTTGGTCAAATAGTTGTATGCAATATTAATTTAAATGAATTCAAATTAAATTAGGAAAATATACTAATCTATAAACTAATACACTAAACTAAAATTAATCGAAATGAAGTAAAAATACTAAACTAATCTAAAAATAATTAACTAATCTAATAAGGATACTAAACAGCGGGCAAATATGAAAATTCATAACTGCATTTGTAAATATGATTTAATGTTTGTTACATCCACAGCATTTACATTATCTCTCTGTGTTTCTCATCTCAGCACATTGTGTGTGTTTTGTGTGCTCAGTCATGTGCTTTTATTGAGAACAACACACACACACACACACACACACACACACACATACACATACATAGAGACATAAAGCCACAAACAGAACAAAGGCCTTCCTTTACAGACAACAGGGTCACAATAAAATATGATCCCCGCTATATTTAGAACCCCAGATGACAGAGGGCACCCAGAGCTTCTTTATTGATTTGCTTATCACACGTTACATAAGATGTCACAGAGATAGTGTTTCTATGTGCCGTCACCTCAGAAGAAGCACATGACCTGAAGACTGCAGAAATGAAATCACATATAATGAGTATATTCTCAGGGGTAAGCAGTATGTCTAAAGTGCCTTGACAGACACGAACATAAATAGACACATACACTGCACACTTGCTTAGCAATGAAATAATCTAATGAATGTGTGTGTAAAATCATTTGTGTTAAGGCAATTCCATGCAAACATCAACCTTGCCATGAAAAGGTTTTCATCATACTGATTGCTTCTTGTTTTTTGCATTTTTATTTACAGAAATTCAACAAAGTATGTTTCCTCTCAAAATATGTTTTTTGTCACATCCACAAAAAAAATGTATATTTAAATTTTTTTAAATACACTTGCGTAAACTGATATTTTTTCTGATGTCTAGACTCTATCAACAGGGCTTTTGTAAAATATAAAGAGATTATTCAATATATACAGACTATAAGTTTTGACTGAAAATGTCACGTCCATAATGCTGGAATTGTCCAAATCTAATTATAAACACTTCCTAGTAACTCTTAGCCTTTTCTTAAATTGCATAGAATGTATAGTATTTCAACAAGATGTGTAGAAATGTGTAAATGTTTAAATAAATTAAACATTTAAATTATTTCACCCTACAGACGACAAGCAGATTATAACAATGGATAGAGGACATTTATTACTCCTCTACATGAGGACATGCAGTCTTCAGTTGTTTCATATCAAGCTAATAATAACTTCTACAGAGTAAAGCTTAGCCTACGCAGATGATGATCTGTACAGATATGTGACTGTGATCTTAAGACTGCGTGTGATACAATGTGTTTACTAATCACTTGTCCCCATCAGTACAGAGAATAATCATTTAAATAACCCTTCAAAGTGTTCATTCTCTTGCACAAAGGAAAAAACACAACAGCCTCTGGCCAAATAAAATGAGTTAACTTTTTAAATGAGGGAAAAGTTGCCTTTAACAGCCCAACATAGTTTAAAAGCTAAGGAAACTTTAAAATGAGAAAAAGCAGTTCTGACAAAAGGTCAGAAGTTTTAGCATTAGTCTGGGTCATTATCCTGACTGCAGGAATATAATATAAAAACATTTGGAAAAAACATTTTACATTACATCATAATTCTCCTGAGAAAATGAGTCAGAAATCTTAAATATATGCCATTGGAGTTTCAGGAGATAGCTCAATAATGTCACAAACTGAACTCAGATTTAAAATTATTGGCTTCAAATGCTTCTCTTAAAGACAATCGCACTATGTATTTCATCATGAATATTAGAAAAGATTAGCAGATTCACACAAGATTGCAAAACGGTTTATGAACACTATGTCAGCATGCTGGATGTTCATAAAGATAAGTGTCAATGGATCAATGTGAAAGATACACTCAAGTTCCTCTAAAGCAGTTATAAATAACCAGATAAAATACAGTATGTTATCTATGGACATAACTTAACAGCTGTGTAATCTTATCTGCAAAGACACTTCAATCCATCTTCCTAATGCTGTAACACAACACACAACATCACATATCAAAACATTTTACAACACATCAACCAATTGGCTATAAAAATTTGATCTACTGTAAAACTATAAATTATACAATTTAGATAAGATTTATCTATTCATGGGGATGCCAGATGTTAATACTGTTTGTTTGTTATTCTTTTATTTGAGCTTCTGTCATTTTTGTTGGGATACATTAGAGAGATAACAAACTACGGTAATAATCCAATGTGCCTGGTATTCAATCCAATAAATGCAAAAAAGTCTAATAAAACATTCAATGCTGATGTCTACAATTACTGCACCATTCGCATCTTTACACAACTGCATTGCCAAAAATGTTGCCAAAAGGTTCCGCAAACAATCTTCCATCTGCCCATAATCTGCTCAAATTTTTATTTATGACAGAAATACTAATTAGTACAGAATGGGGCAAGGCAGACTTGATTAAAGGTGATTATCACTTCTTCACAAAAATGGTTTATAATGTAAATGTAACATGAAGTTACTACACGTAAATTTAATTTTAGATATTTTCATGTGAATAAAAATCTAATCTCTCTCCATACAATTGGTTCATTTAAGGTCAAACAGCCCACAGGCCTAAGAAAAGCACACATATTAACCATAAATATCTATACATATATCTATACATAGGAGAGAGAGAGGGAGAGAGAGAGAGAGGGAGAGAGAGAGAGGGAGAGAGAGATGGAAGTTACAGGTGAAACAGATGGTCAGTAGTAGATAAGGACAGACAATAAGATGTGTGATGACACACACAGGCAAAGTAATAAATTAGGATGGAATATGTGATGAAAAAAAGGTGTGTGATGCTCAAGCTACAGGTTATTACAACCGTTAAGCACACAAACACTTCAACAAAACCATTATCTCACTCTCTTAATGCGGAGACAGAAGGAAATACTGTAACATCACACACATGGACCCAAACAAACAGTGTGACAGCAGTTTCATAACCAATAAAAATCTGCTCCTTCTAATGTGAACACACATGCTGAAAACAGCATTTTACCTGACTATGAAAAATCATGATTTAAACATAAAATGCTCTAAAAACTAAGAAAAACTTAGCATAGGTATTTAAACCACCAAATATTGACATCTGAGCTATCAGTTTGATGAAAACCTTTTCCTTGGTAAGGTTAGGAGTTGCATGGATTTGCCCATCTTTAGAGATCAGATTATAAACGTGACATGTGCTAAGGTAAATAAACCTGTATATGATAGACAGATCTCAAGAGATGGAGATTGTAAACGTGACAGGTGCTATAAGGTGGTGATAATGGAGTCTATTTTAAGCAGGTCTATTTTCACTTTCTATTAGACACACACTTGTACTGCTGCTGTTCTGTCTGGTTTTCTTGTCAAAGATGTTGTATTTTTGGTTTTTAAATTAATTTACTAGTTCTAGCTACTTGTTATAATAAATTACATCTCAGGCTCTATAAAAAGGCTCTTTAAAAAGTTTCTGAATAAGCTATTAAACTAAAGTTAAAAGATAACAGCTCTCTTACTATTTGTCAGCAGACCTGCTCTTGGTGTGTACAGCGCGTGAATGTTTCACATATAAACACAGTTTAAACAATCTGCTCCCATCCTGGAAGATCCTACAAACTCACAAAAAGTGTTTACGAGCCTCCCCGATGATAAACAACTCTACTAATGTCTCCATCACGGACTGCTGTTTCTCTGGATGATTGAGAACACAGTCTGTATACTGCAACCTTAACTCACACAGACAGAAATGAAAGGAAAGCACTCACATGTGAACAAACAGAGAAAAACGTCTAATTTTAGTTTCGGTCAAACCTAAGCAGCAAACTATTTTAAACTGGTTCATACTAGAACCAAGAACACAAACACACATTAACACACCGATTGAACTTACTGAAGTTGTTCAGTGCATATATCACACCTACTGAAAACAACATGGGCCATCTGAGGTCACAATCTGCAAGAAAAAAAATTCTTGTATGTCAAGTTTTGTTAACCCAGGGTCGTTCTTCACCCCCGGGTAATGTAACGGGTAATGTAACACTGTACATTTGTTAACCCCAAGTTAGTGTTTTATTTGCATATTCATGAGGCAAAACAGCTGTTGCTAAACAATTGGCTGTTACATTCTAACGCTATATACTTTTTATCACTGTAATGTTATAAGGTGTGAATCTATTGGTCCTTCTGAGGTTCAAACAAGTTCAGATGTTTAACACATGCTCCACACAACCCCAGCTTTAGAAAATCATCATTAAAAACTGACAATGAGAATATACTAAAAATGTGTCTCCAACAGTAAAAATAGCTAAATATAAAACTAAACATTGGTACATTTATTAGACTGGTAGTCTCTGACTTTACTTAAGAGGAAAGAACAGTTTTAACTATAATGGAGACTGCAAATTACTGCCATGGTAATGAATAAAAAAAAACAAGTTATTAAGAAATTAAAAACTTAATTTGTCCCCAGAAAGCACATACTAATAGATCATCTACTAACTACACAGAATGAAGATGCTTCAGGGCAACAATAATAATCACTCAATAAAGATTTCAGGCTGTTGTCTAAATGTTCCTGACGAGTTATGACACAGCCAAATGGCACTTTACATTAAGATACATCATAATAGTGATAAGTCAGAGAAGCCCAATGATGTCTCAGGGCACCTTTTCCCAAAATGCACCACCCTAACTGTGTGTGTGTATCTGAATTCATCTGACTTTTTGCATGTGATTGTTCACACCCTCCAGATCTCACAGCCAGAGGGGTAAACAATCTCTGTGGCCTGAACACACAAAAAGTACATACAAAGAAGCACAAAATCAAAGATACTAAAACACACACCCACGTAAATGAATGTCTCTATATGAAAACAAACACATGCACACTTTACATTTAAAAATAGCATATCGGCTACATCATTGTGAAGGCTATGTAAATGTATGTGTGTGTGGGGGAGAGAAATAGAGAGAGTGTAAAAGAGTTACACACACTTCAATGGCATCATTGAGTTCAGTGGCATCAGTCTCGGAGCAAGAGAGCAGCTGACTCCACCACACACACACACACACACGCACGCCTGGCAAACTGTACCACAATCTCTACATCTCTATTCATATTGACAGATGACAAAAACAAAACTGGTTACACATACGCACACACAAACACAAAGTGCCCTCTAAAACCCATTATATAAATCTATACACAAATCTATAAATGGTCCATTTAGGTTAATAAAATGAGTTTAGTATTTGATTTGTGTTGTGTAACAGGAATTCAATTGTGTACATTGGGTCAGTCATTCAAATCAGTTCACTGACCACAGACAAACTACTGACCCTAACATAACACATTTAATCATTGTTAAACTAAACACCTACACTTACCCAAAAATAACAAAAGAAAGTATGATGATAATGGTTATGTTTGTTCACCTGCAGTGTTGAATTTCTAGTTATAATTTTACACACAATTTGACTGTAAAAACATATTAACTAAGATACGGCTGATATTTTATCTAAACATGGCAGGAATCATGGAATTTCTGTTAACAGTCTTCCAATACCATCTACAGAATGTAAGCAAACTGATAAAACTCAATGCCACGTACTCTTAAGTTACAAGAAATCATTTTGCAGTGTCATGATTCAATGATATCAGACGGTCACTGAGGTTTCATATAAACCTTGTGATTTAAATGGTACTATAAGGTACTCAGGGCATATCCAAAACATGTTTTTTTTGTACATTTTGTAAGAATAAAGTCAACCTCAGATATGGGCATTAATTATGTACTTTAAGTACAGTGGCCCCAAAATGTATCTGAACACTTTAGTCACATTTAAAACTGAATGCTATTGCAATATTTGTTTTACATAATCCTTTTCTTGCAATTACGTTAAACCAACTGGTGTCAATGTGATTTAAAGTAAACATATGAAGTCAGTTTTCCTCAATTTTAAACAGGTGTACTTCATCACATTAACTATGGACATGTTGCACATTAACTATGAACAAGTTTGACAAAATGTCCAAATACATTTTGTCATTTTAAAAAGTACATCTAAGATCTTATCATTTAAAAAGAAGCAAATTAAAGCAAACTGCTTTGAGTGAAATGTTTGCTGGAAAAGTGTGCCAGTGCTGCCTTTATTTAAAATAAACATCTGTTGATTTGCAACTTTGTTATCTAATGATATCACATTAATTTGTATGTGTGGCACATGCCCAATACATTTTGGGGTCACTGTATTCTATATTGCTTATAAATGGCACCAAACCATTCTCAAATGGTTTTGCTTTAACACCCAAACTTGGGCATCATTTGCAAAGATGCAGCGGAAAATTGATTCCTGAACAAAATTTCAACAAAAATCCCCTAAAAATCAAGTACGAAATTTATTAATATTTTTTAAGCTTAAACAAATGCTCAATTATTAAAATGAAACAAAGAACAGCGAGAATTAGGCTGAGCAGGGTCATTTAGAAAATACATGAGAAATGTGATATAGCCTAACACAAAACAAACACCAGGCCAAATATTAATACAGTATTAACCATGTTCCTGAGTGACAGATGAATTTTAATAAATATCCTCTGATGCCAAAGACAAAGGATATGGGAAGAGTTTTATCCTTTAAAAGCTGATAAGCATGTTTACTTTGCTATCCAAACTAAAGTTCAATATTTAAAGTATTTGAAGTTGATTTTTTCCTTGCTTCTTCCAAATCAGGATCGACCTGCAACCTGTTCTGGGGATATAAGATACTTCAAATAGGATATATAGGAACACTGTTGTGTTCTTATATATCCATCCTACCTGGTTTAGATTTTCTGTATAAATAAACGTGCATCATATTTACCCATTTTTAAAATCTTGCATTTTAAAGATGTCAAAATAAGCATTGTGCATGCATGTAAATAGTGTAAGTATTGACAAAATCGCCAACACTGGCTTTCTTTTACAATGACATAGATGGTCAACAAGCGTTTTATTAATTTGAACATTAAATGACTGATAAAATAATGTGATAAACCATCTTGACTGTCATTCATTCATTCAATCATTCAGCAGCGCGCAATGTTTGTGGTTCATTCATCAGACTGTACCTTGACGCTGGTGTTGCTGGTTTGAGTCTCGGCCTCTATGCAGATGTGCCCGCCGCTGTTTTCTCTGCGCTCCCGGTGCGAGCCGGTCCGCGTGTGCCTGCTCTGGTACGCTATCACGGAGGGGATCGTGTCCGCCGCGTCGGTCTTGATGAAGAGGCCGTGGAGGGTGGTCGCCGTGCCCTGCGAGATGGTGGTAGTCTGGTGCGGCGAGTTGGACTCGTCCGAGTCGCGGCAGTAGATCACGCCGCTCTGCGAGACGTGGATGCTGGGAGCGCAGCCCATCGTTTCCCGCGACTCACCGCGTTAAAGCCAGAGGAACAAATCTCAGCCCCGCCGCGCGCTGTCCCTCTGACTTCCCGGCTCCCGGGCCGCTATCACACCGCCGTTCCCCCGGTGCATTGGCCGGTAGTCGCCTAGCTCGGTTCAGCCCACCGCCCGCCTCCCGTGCCGTCGGTGCGCGTCAAGGAGAAACGAAGAGATCCATGTTCACGCTTCCGTTAATTTACGCTCGATGCATGACGTTTTCAACTCGCCGCGGTATTTATCAGATAATATCAGATCGATGACACCTCGGCTATCCAACCGTGTGCGCTCGTGCCATGGCACGTTTTGGAAAACAACTGCTAATTTTATCCCCATTTCACCTCGGCGAAAGGTAAAGCTTTGGGTTTCTCGATACGATCCATTTTCTCAGCGATGGTAATCTGTATGCTCGTCACATCAGACGTCGTAAATAACAGGCGAGTAGCGGAAAGCGTTACAGTGTCTCAAACTTACATTCATGGCTCTCCTTTAAGACACAAACGCGTCATCAGTGACTGTCAGATAATGACGGCCTCTTCCAATTATTGTTTGTATCGCTCCTCTGTGTTATTCTGGAATAATGATTTAGCTATTAGTGTTTAAACTCTGCTGGTAAATTATGATACATGGGAGGTGTTGCAATCATGCAAAATGATTTAAACATATGGAAGCTTTGTTTTAAACAAAATCATAACGTGTCTTTAAAATGTTTGCATTTGGGCATGTTTTTAATCAAAGGTTTTTACCATACTGATAGCTCTCAATATTTGGTGGTTTTGCATATTATTTGGTAGTTCAAACATTAATTTCTACAGTCAAGTAAAGTGCTGTCTTCAGAACTGTCACATCCATAACAGTCCATATTCCTCATAAATGGTTTGGGAACATGAAAATTCTAATAAAGTAACTATTTTATGTTCTTTCATCATAAAAGTCATCTCTTCTCCATTTGTTTGTATTTCTGGAATGACACTTAACTGAGCCTTTAAGTGTCATGTGCATTTTAGACCTGATTACAAGTGTGAACCAATAATATCTCAGATACAGCTTATTGGCAGCGGTAAATAAAATACACAGTGGTAAAACATTAATATAAACAGCAGAAAATCTAGTGAATTACATAAGATTATTAAAACTTATTAATAGACCTAGGCCTAAGAAAGCAACTGAAGTGTACACAGTTGAAAATAAGTTACACCTCTATATTATTACAGTAGCAGCAAAACTTCATGAACTGTCAGTGAGAGATGTTAAATATTTGTCAATCAGCAATTCTTCCTGGAATTACAAAGTTTAGCTATTTAGATTACAAAGTGCCGTGGATTATGCTGACTGTGAAAATTGTGATTTTGAATAACTTACAACATTTTAATTGATGCACTTGGAAGCCTTTTGATCTTTTATCAGAACCAATCGTTCCATCGGTCAGTGCAGTTCAACTAGCTGTACTCTATTCTTGATTTCTACATCTAATCTCTATCAGTTCAATAAAGCTTAACCTTACCCTCCCTGCACTTTACTTTAACCCTGCACCGTGCTGCACTGATTCCTGAGCTAAGGCCATATTACAGTAACCTAAAACCTTAAGACCTAAGTTAAGATCTGAGTTAAATGATCTAAAATGGTTCTAAAATAAGATCACAATAGTTACTAAACAGATAAGATAAGATTCTAAGTTAAGATGAATAAAGCCACTGATCCTTGTATTTAACAAAACACAACCCCTCCCATGACTGCCCCCTGCTGGAGAACTTGAAAACTGCTCCGGTGAAATGACAATGTATCGAATCTTGGAATGCAGAATGTAACATTTAGCCGGAATAGAATGTTCATTTTAAATTAACAATGTAACACTCAATTAAACAGTTAGAATCATCTCATATTAGTGACTTGAGACAAATAGTCAACATCAAAGAACAATCAACAAACTAGAAACAAATAACAAAAAACACTAGTTTAAAGAGCGGAAAAACGTAAGAATTCATTTAACGCGTACCGTTATCAACTGTAAAGAGTTTATGAGAAGTACCGCATTACTTACAAACCATAACATTTCAAAGCATTAGACCATTTAAACTTTTTATAAACTACACCTTAAACACACACATAATAACTAACAGAATACAAAGTGGCATTTATCATATTCGCTCCATTCACAAAAAGCAAACTGAACAAACATCTCGTTTAAAAATAGCAACACCTAGTTATGAAACGACCTTCGAAGGCCGGATGAAAAGCAAACAACTCGTGTTTTGTAGGAAACTCTCAAACGTGGGCTGGATCTGAATCTCACCTCTATCTGGGGTCCGTTGGACAGCAGCTGCGTGACCGCGCTCATCTCTCCGCGTCCCCGGTCCAAACCTCTCTCAGCGGTTCGGTTACATGAAATCCTTCCTATTTACCGTTAAAGCCTCGTCGAAAGCACATTTTGATAGCATTGCCCCCACCCGTTTACTCAGAGTGTCAGAGCTGACTGGGAACTTCTGAGGTTGTAGGTAGGCGAAGTTTCTCTCAGAAGTTTTTCACCCACTCGACGAGTCAGTGCGCATGTGCGGGGTCCTAGCGCCGCCGGTTAGGTGCTGAGTGACAGTCCTCTCTCATCAACTCAAGCCTGGATCATACTTCACACCAAAAGAATATTTCCCATGAAAACAAAATAATTAGCACAAAGTAAAACACTAAGAATTGTAACGAAGATGATCTGAAATATTTATATTCAGTACAAATCAAAAGTTTAAACATATGACAAAAAGGTTTTTCATGAACTTAAAAATCTTTTATCCTGAAGTTGTATAATTCAATTACTTGTGTACACAAAAATATAACACATTCATTAATTAGAAAAATAAAATTGTATCTAAAAAAATATTTAAAATAATAGAGTCTTGAACCAAAAAATGATTAAAAAGCTGTCAATAAAAGCCCAGCATAGAGAGAAATTCCCTCAGTGCTGTTTAAAAAGCTTCTCAGATTGAGACCTCAAGAATCTGGATGATAAAATGTCAAGAGTATGATTTTACAAACTCTAGAAAAATGGTAAATACTTTTATAGATGAATATAACATAGTGTTTATTTATTTTGGATGCTATTAGTCGCAACATAAATCCCACAGTTGTGTTATTTCATGGTTTTGATTAGTTTAACACTATTCTAAGATGTAGGGGGTAAAATCTATTATATTGTATATATTTTTTCTTTGCTTTTGATTTTAGAGTGAAGTATGACCCAGACATGTTTTAACAGGCTTTGAGATACCAGATAACTTATAAACCTAACGACTATAAAACAACTATAAAAAGCATGGTAAAGTTGAGCACAATGCAGAGGCAATGTGGACCACACCTACAAATTTAAGTCAACTACACACAGACGTTCACACTGTTTTTTGTTTTCTAACTACCTAGTTATTTGTTGCCCTTGGTCAAACAGCAGTTAAGCACCTGATGCCTCTTGACAGAAGACTGACGCAAGTTTTTCAGTCTTGATTGACAGACCATACATCATCCCACAGGTTTAACTGCTGCTGTCGCCATGAAGAAGAGCACGATACACTACACATAGCTTTAAAGATGCCGTTTGACTAAAGGCATAAAACCTTTAGGCACACTTTAAATGAAACATCAGACACTATTCAGACACCTAAAGAAAACTATAGCAAGCACTTATGACATAATATTTTATTTGTCTTGACAAAAAACTTAATCAATCTTTGTTTAAAATGAACTTAAAATCTATTTACAAAAATCAGAAAAAAATAAAGCTTTAGTTTCATCTAGTGAAACGACTAGTAAAGCTAGTGTAAAAAGATGTCCCCTTTAACAGCGAACTTCACAGTAAGTCACTCCGTGTCCTGACTTTTGACCCAGGTATTAGATGATTGGCTAGTATCAGGATGGGCGGAGTCAGCCTGGCAGGCATCAGTAAATCGTTCTCTTGCGCGCTCCCAATTGCGCTGAGTTTTGGTTTTGGTGAGTGAGGCATCATCGACAGACATAGCCACTCCAGAACCAAGACCAGACTGAGCTTTGCGTAACTGCAGCTGGATCTACAACACACATGAACACATTAAATCCCAAGGTGTAAGTGTATCTCACACAACAGACATTCAGCAAACAAAACACCCAAATTATTTATTACCGGATCTTTCCTTCCGGTCCCATCCTTGCCGAGCCCTTCTCCTCGTTTCCAGCCCATTTTCTCCAGCATCTGTCTGCCTTTATTTTCATCACCTATTTCACTATATAAAACCACATAAACAGAAAATTTTAACACACACACATTTTTATAATAATGGGAAATGTTTGACTGGTTTGGTTATGTCACATACACATGAACTGAAGCAGGAGCGTCGTCTCTCTGAAATGCTCCTTCGCTCCCGACCGTCTGCCGGCGGTTTTCTGCTCTGTCTTTATACCTGCTGTTCTTCACGGCCTTCTGCTCTTCATAATCATTGTTCTGAAACACACACACAAGACTCCTGAAGCTATATTCAGAGTCTTCCAAATCAAACAATACAAAAAATATGCTGATTGAAGAAAAGTTTCCTTCTGGCAGGTAATGATGCTAGAATCTTAATTTGTAGATAAACTACATCACATTCACAGTCCTGGCCAATAGAGGGCAGCATTTTAAACAGCAATGACTCTTGTACCTGTACCTTTAAAACCATATTATTCAGCCACCAAAAGATCTTGTTGTGTTGTATTAGGACATACAACTTACTTTAAGACCATATTTAACCTTCATCATCTTTAGTTCTTTCTGTCGTTGAATTTCCTTGTCTTCTTTACTGAGAACACTGAAACACACACCTGAAGATCCTGAAACACACACAGACTTAACTTTAAATCTACTGATATCAGCAGGTTTGTGCTATTCGACTGGTACGACAACAAAGAAAAGTCTATGAGACAATCTCACTAATACAGATGTGTGTGTGTACCCGAGTTCTCTTCTCTTTTATGTCGGTTTAGATGTGCTTTGATCTGTCCCGGTTCACAGCCGTCACACGTGCCAGTTCCGGTGTGAATGTGGAAGGACAAAACAGTCTCACCCATCTTCACTTCATCTCCGTGGGTCAAAGGGCAAGGGTCACAGCGAACCTTGGGCTACAGAGATACAGTTTCACATTAGCAGATTGAGCAAATCTATAATTCAGTGTTCAGATGTCCTAGAAGATCTGCGTTACCTGTAATATTCTGTTTCCATTGATGACGGTACCATTCTGACTGCCCTGGTCTATCAACATGTAACACTGATGCTCCTGATCAAAATAAACCTCTGCATGGGACTACACACAAACAGAAACATACAAAACACAAGATGCTGACCACTCCGTCAGGGTTTATTCTGCTGTACAGTATTCATTACTTAATGCATGTAACGGAAAACACATTAAGTTGAAGTCTCATGAACAGTTTATGGTAAGATTTGAAGTCATGAATGATAAGGTTGAGTTTCATGCTTGTCTTTATTGCTGATCCTTGATGTTTTGTGGTGCTTGTTACCTTGCTGACACCCATCTCTGGGATTCTAATGGCGTGATTCATGTTATTCTCTCTGCAAGATATATACAAACATACACATTAAATACACACTAACCCTCACACAAACCTTTCTGCATTTTTACATTCTCAAATAAATTCATCAGTATGATCATCAATCATTTAGTATGATTTATAAGCCGTTTTTCTCATGGGGACCAAAAAATGCCCCACAAGATCAAAAATATTACTATCTTTGTGGGGACATTTAATCCTCACACTGTAGGGTTTAGCAGGATCTCACTCACGCACACACACTTTACCAACCTGCCGATTGTGGCAACGGTGTCAGCTGTGAGGATGAAGAGCGTCCCGGTCTCCAGTACAGGAGAACGAACCACAGTCACCCGAACACACGGCGGCCAGGCTTCTGAAACACAACCACACATACATTAGTCATACTATAAATACTACTCTTACCAATCCTGCCGTATGTAGTATACATACTTTGCTCAGTTGCACAGTAAACTACATCCCACAATGCTTAGCTGTTGTGGCAGTAATTTCAGTTTTACACAAAATTTAGATTAGAAAGGCATGTCCTTCCACCTCTGTCTTATAGCCGTCTTTCATTTATCTCACCTTCCTGCATTTGCGTTTCCATTTCTCTCTCTGGACTCTCATGAGCAGGTTGAACAGGAGATGAAGTCGATAAGGATGATGATGATGATAATGAAGGTTCTTTCTCCCCTTCTGACCCTGTGATCTCTCCTTCCTCTGGCTCACTCTCACTGTTCACGTGATCAGAACGTGACTTCCTGTCTCTGCGAGTTTCCGAACGAGATCTCGCCCTCCTCTGCTTCCTGCTTTTCTTACTATTCCCGCCACGCGTGTCATCAGAGTGCGACCCGTTCTCTCTCCGCCTCTTGCTGTGGGTGTCATCAGACCGCGATCTGCTCCGCCTCCGCGTTTTCCTTCGGCCTGTGGAGCGTTCTCTGCTTCTGCCTTGACTTCTGCCCCTTCTGGATCTTTCTGTAGAACGTTCTCTGCTTCTGTCTCGACTCTTGGTCTTTCTAGATCTTTCTGTACCGCTGGATCGCGGGGGGCTTCGGGATTGAGACCTGCGTTCTTTCTTATGTGATGCATTATCCTTCTTTCCTTTGTGATGGCTTTCAGGCCGTCTGTCAGACTCGGGCCCCGCCTCTTTATTGTCCTGTGAGTCATCAAACACGTCAATCAGAAGAAGAATCTGCCTCCAGCAAGGCAATTCTTGCAGAAACAAGAACTGTTTTGTAAGAGTTGTTTGTGTTTTGTATTTGCTTGTATGTTGTCAAACGTTTTCCAAGATTGTCATCTGAATCTCAGTTTTAAGTTTTTTTTTCCAAAACCAGCTGCTGAAACCCTAACATTTAAGCAACACTTTCCAACATCTTTAATTTGGTATTTCTGACAGAAGATGGAATGAAGATGGATGACAGAAGATCAGGCAGAGAAAAGGACAGAATGGGGTTGGGAAAAGTCACAAGTCAGATTCAAAGTTTTAGGTCAATTTGCAGAAACCTGTGTTTACATAAAGTTACTCCAACTTTATGTCTGGCACCACTGAGATTATTAAGTATTCACTAAATCAAACAAACCAAAATTATATTTGCAATTTAGATTTTTGCTCCTTAAGATGAATCGCTTTATCGTTTCTCTCATTTTTGTAAGTCAAGTGCAAATGTAAGTATTCACAAACAATATTTAGTTGAAATATCAACTCCTGCAAGAACATCACCAAAACCAAGCAAAACTCATTTTGACACCTTACATACATCACCCTATTATAGTCAAACAAGTGCCTTAAACCCGGCGACATTGATGTTAAATTTCCTGTCACATCTGCACTCTATATCATTTAGTGAATCTAGAGAAGCTAAAACTCATCTATAAACAAGACTGTACCTCTGACACCAATCCGCTTCACATGCTCTATCTTCAACTGACCCATTGAGTTAGTCAAATCCTCAACCTACAGCAAAAGGAACAGCACACCGTCAGCCTTACTAAACTCTACTACAGACCCGTCTCTGAGACCTCTAATCTACTGACCCTCATCATCAACCAACATTATTCAATAACAGCATGAACCACCAAAAGCCCTTTGTGATTGCTTGTGCTGTTTGTGACTCCAGAAGAAATACTAAAAACTGAGACTCAGATGACAACACTTGGATAAACTTTGTTTACAATCTTAAAGTGAATTTCAATCAGGTTGGGCTAAAATCGTCTTACAAGATTCTTCGAAAAGAATTTAACCAAGCAAATACAAATCGCTGTGAATACAAACGTGTGTCCATGTGTATCTCACCCCTCCGTCGGGACAGGAAGTTCTATCCGCGCTCTTCACCGACTTCCTGTTTTTCCAGTCTTTGCTCTTCCTCTGGGGCGTCTGCTCTGCGTCAGGCTGAGCGGCGGGCACCTCTATCCTCGAGTGGAATTGGTATTTTCCACTTTCCGGGTCGTAATAATAATACATGCCTGTGCTGGCATCATAGTACAGCTGACTGGACTGTGGAAGAGGAAAAAACACATTAGCACGGACGATTAAGACTATACAAGATTACACAAACAATGGCCAATGAACAGCAGTCACATGTCCAAAGAGGACCTGAAGCTTACAGAATCATAATAAAATCCAGTGCTGTGGTCATAGTACATGCCGGACGTTTCATCAAACACAAAGTTGGTCTGGTTTAAAGCCTCCTCTGCCGTCGCTCTGAGCATGTCTGCTATGGAGTTGCCTTCTGCAGATGTCTCCTGAAAATACAACAATTATTATTTTACTATAATCTGTTCACATTCCTGTCAAAGGTCATGGGTTTAATTAAAAGGTAACACACACGAAAAAAAATGCAAGCCTTTGCCAAATGCATAAATGTAATTTTATATTTGTTTTAAATTTATCTTGGATTATTCTGTCTATATTTTGGATTATTTTACTTGCACTATTTTGGCTACATGACGGACACTCATCAGACAAAAGAAAGGTTTAAGAAAGTTCTATTGCTGTTAAACAAACAGGTTTTACAACAAACACATATAATCCCCATATCCACCTCTGTTTGTGGAACATTATTCGACCCATCTTGCGGTTCAGGGTCGGCTGGTACAGTCTCAGTCATTAATGGATGCACATCAGTTTGCTCTGATGACTCTTGAGTTTCCGTGGCAACAGCCTCTTGCGTTTCCGCTGCTGTCTCTGATTGGTAATATCCTCCATAGTAATAATTATAATAATCTGGTTTTGAAAAAGAAATAACGTTTAACTTCTGCATTAGTGCTAAAGATGACCTGAATATTAAACTGCTGTGCCAAAGAGCAAGACTTACCTGTCTCCGTCCAGGTGTATTCCTCCGTCTGAACCTCAGCATCCACCCTCTCTCTTTCTTTTTTCTTTCTCTCATGGATTTCTGCACTCAGACGATCGACCTAAACCACAAAAACCAAAACCAAAAGCACCAAATATCAACAAAAAAATCCTACACGTAATGATTAATGAAATGTCAAGTGCTTTTTTAAAAGTAGACTATAAATACTGGCCTATAAATACTATTGAAAAGTGCACCGACTCACTTGCTGTCTTAGATCTTCATTATAGCTTTCTGTAGTCTTTTGGAGACGTTCACTCTGGCTGAGCTGTTTCTGTAGCTTCTGAAGTTCATCCTTACACGTCTTCAGTTCCTCTCGTAGAACTTCAGCCTGTGATCGCAAAGACATGAGCTCTGCTTCCAATCCCTGATCATTCAGTTCAGGGTCTGGATATCCCTCCACATCCATAGCCAATAAATTTTGTGCCTGAAAGTAGACAATTCAGGAAACCAGAAGCTGACTGCGTTAAAACAGCAACATACAGATTCAAAAAACACAAAGTTACTATATATTTATAGCTTGCTGGCTCTATTAAACTTTCTAAGATATATATAAAGAATTACTCATTCTGTTACTCTCTAAAATCATCATCTAATGCAAGTAAATTTCAGGTTTTATTGATCAAATACACCACCATACATAGCCTGACATGTAGTGAAAGCTTTGTACACTCCCAAAGGACTCTCTCCCAACAGTTTTCAATAAAAAAATTACACACAACAATGAAAGTAAAAACAGATATCTAAAATTGTTAAATTACTGTACTGTATGTAGGAGAGTGATGATGTGTTCAGTAAATTACAAGAGACAATGTGGCATATTAATTTACAACACTAAACCCACAATAAACCTGTGATTTATTAAAAAATTTATTCAACATGGATAAAAAGTGTAATATATTATGTAATTTACATTACTTAGTGACATGTAGCAAAATGTCCAGATATTGAAGCGTTTTAATTGTATTCTTATCAATTTTATCAATTTACTATCATTAGGCATACAGAGTACTACTGTATACTATTGTAATTACATTAAACTATAGTATAACTACTATAATATACTACAATACAACAATACTATAGAAAATAGTAGTGTTTATAATAGTATATAAATAGTATTGTAGGCATTGCTGAGACAGTTCACAGTTTTACATTTATTTCACGTTGTGTGTATATATATATATATACTGGTTAGTCTAACAGGCACACAACCAATCAGAGAGGAGTATTATATATATACGCGCGACATATGCCATAAACAACTATCAATTTACTGAAAATCCCAATGACCTTAATCCGCTGGGCAAGAATGACATAAATGCAAAAAATCTTCCGCTATCAGGTTGTATACATGTAAACGTATTGTAACAGAATGTGTGATTGTGCATTTGTGTTTTCTTGCACATGTTTCTCACCGATTTACACCCCCGGTTTTCTTTGGCTTTTCTAAAGTATCGCCGTCAATCTGCAAATGAAAGATAAACATCACATGACCAGCGTGCATCGGACACATAATCGTGTAGATGTTTGTGTGATCGTAAAGTGCGTTACAGGCAGCGAACGCGACGAACTTTAATCCCACTTCAACGAAGGCTGCCATACTTTTACTTTGTGCTATCATTTGTTACCCACTCTGCGTCACTTCCGTTTGTGTGTTTAGTACATGGCCCGCGCCACAGCACCCCTAGTGTAGAGTATTAAGTACTGTAATCGATTCATTCCTAAACTGTGTGCTTTACCTTTTTATTAAGCCCATAAACAGGACAAATGCAATAGAACTTAAAATTTTAGGTAAAACAAGAAAAAAACGAAATGACAAAATATAAATGACAAAATAATAATAAAAATACACAATATGCAACATATATATTTGGTGGAATGATGTACAGAATGACTAAATATGGCATGCAGACTTGAATGTTGTGGTGTCTTCTATTCACCACAAGATAAAAATACTTTGGCACTACTATACTATTTGCTAACATCATACAGTAATAACAGAAATCAGGTGATGTTACATCTTAATTCAAGTTGGTAGTGCCCCTGCTTTCTGGAATACCCAGCAAATGTTTTCAGAGCTTAAATGTCACAGTCAATTTCTCATTAAGTCAAGTCAAATATTTTTAGTCAATCAGAATTCAATCACCTTTCCCATCTCATTAAATAAAACTTAATCTCAAAGATAAATGAATACTAACAAGCTTTTACTAACTACTTTTCTGAAGACATACAATAACGCCTAATGTAAAAAAAATTTTATCCAGTGTAAAATTACTTTGTGATGAAACTGGCCACATCTGCGTGTGTTACTTTGGCAATACAGCTGTACAAATAAAGACAAGTTACACAAGTTAGAAAAGTGAAGGTTTTATTAGTGTATTATACTTACAAGTAACTTATACACCAAGAACCCAAAACAAATCTTAAACTTATAAAATAAAAACATTCTTAAAAAAATGTAAATTAACACAATAAAATCTGAAAAGACGAGCAGGGGTCTATAGACAAAGTACCCTATTCAATAAAGTATTTTTTCAGTAGAAAGGAGACACCTTTCAGTCTAAACAATCATTGTTCATTTTTTCCCCAATATTTAACTGGCAGCACATTTAACACTCATATCAGCTTTAGTTTCACAGCTGTTCCTAGATCAGCTCAGTAAGTATTAAGCTATTCATACAAATACCTCTGAGACTGATCTGTAACCTTGTAAGATCTTGTGTAGGTGCAACAATAAGAAATGTCTGACTACTCATCCAACGTAACACTATGATGGAACAATAACTCAGAAGTTACACTGAATATATTATATTTTGTATTTGGATAAGACCTATAATATTCACCCAGTCAGAAGTGTCTCTGTCTCTTCTCTGCCCAACCATAACATGTCCAAACAAGTAGCCATTTCAATCAAAAAACCCTGTCGAATTCTGATTGGCTTGTGGTGGCAGGATTACGGTTCTGATTGGCTGGCTGCTGAGGCATGTGACCTCTCCTGCGAGGTGGTGCCAGATATTCAAACATAGAGGTGTTGTGTGTGGAGAGCATGTTTTTCAGGTCAGAGGGCATGGGGTCACACCAGAAGAAGTCATGGTTGAGAGCATCATCGCTGTCTATTCTCTGAGCCGGATCCAGAACCAGGAGTTTGTCAATGAGGTCCAAAGCGTACGGATCTTTCACATATGCCTTTAGTCTGTCCTTCACTTTACGCTTCTGACCCTTTGGTAGCTCCATCTTCTGGTAGAGTTCATACTTCTTATCTACTTCAGGCCAAACCTGTGCACATCAAGAGACACATCTGGTATTAAGCTCCACCTTGAGCAATCTATCTTAGTTTCAGTGTTTACAATTATTGTACTCACTATTTCTATTTTTATTTCAGTTCACTAGTGTCCTAGTGATTGTAATTCATGCATGCGTGTTTTACCTCTGGCGTTATAGAGCCACACAGCTGGCTAATGAGGGTGAGCTGGTGTTGTTCTGTGTTGCCCTGCATGATAGGGCTTCTTGTCCACATCTCTGCCATGATGCATCCTCCCCCCCACAGATCTATAGGAGGCCCGTAATCTCTCTCACCTAAAAAACAAACAAACACACATTCACAAAATGACACACTAGGAAATGAATCAAAAGTGTGTCAGTGGTGTTTCACTTTATTTACCCAGTAGAAGCTCAGGTGGTCGATACCACAGTGTGACGACTCTGTTTGTGTAGCGGTTTCCCTGACTGTTCTTGGCCAAGCTGAACGCTCTGGCCAACCCAAAATCAGCCAACTTCAGAACTCCATCTCTAGTGATCAGAACATTGGCTGCTTTCATATCTCTGTGAAGGATCTGACACAAACACAAAATTTTCAATTACTGGGGCATTTTAATTCAAGCATGGCTTTTTACATATAAACCACCAAAGACTGCAAAATATGTTAATTTA
The DNA here is from genome assembly GCA_019155185.1 of Beaufortia kweichowensis. Taxonomy (NCBI): domain Eukaryota; kingdom Metazoa; phylum Chordata; class Actinopteri; order Cypriniformes; family Gastromyzontidae; genus Beaufortia; species Beaufortia kweichowensis. Next base: position 10,223,451 of record CM032812.1, on the reverse strand, counting down.
CCTTGTTCCTGTGTATATAGTAAAGTCCGTTCAGCAGCATCTGCATAACCTTCTTAATCTCTGACAGCGTGAATTTAACATTAGCATTGCTCAGCAGCCCGGCGAGGTCATGCTCACAGAAATCAAACACTAGATAGATGCTGCCCTTGTAACGGTTAAACTGGGTGGCTGGAGAGAAAGACAAGGACAGAAAAAAAATCAATTAAGTGTTTTCTTTTATTTTAACAATTACACTTAGTTCACAAATGTCTTGTCAAAATGTCTTGACAATAATGATATTAATACCGAAATGCCATGTTAAACAAACAGCTGTTAACATATTCTCTATCACATAAGTTACCTCAAGGAAATATCTAGTAAAACACAATTCTGTTGAAGTTCACCTTTTGTTCTGCAGATCTCAATGAGATTCACCACATTCTCATGTTTTAGCAACTGAAGGATCTTGATCTCCCTCAGAGCTGTGATGGGAAACTGAGAAAAGCACAAACATTTCACAACTGTCACAAAACAATAAACACTCTTTATGGATGCTGTTTTTCAAAGAATTCTTTAAAACCTTTAATAAAAACGTTAATAAAGCGTTAATAAAAACTGATCTTGAATATCCTCACCCCTTCTTTCTCATTCTCCATGAGCACTTTCTTCAGAGCCACCTTCTTCCCTGTTTGCCTGTGTTTGGCCTTGAAAACCTCCCTAAATAGTAAATACAGACCAGATAACCACCCAGTTACTTCTTCTAAATAACCAAACAACATTTACAGTAGTTGTAATTGTTTTAACAATAAAACTGGTAGTTATTACTGTAAAGGGATAAGTACTGTAAGATAAAAACATAACATATACTTTTTAGATTTTAGCATAAAGCCTTCTCTAGAAATGCTGGTGTTATACATGCACAATTAGATTAATATTTATCGACACAGGCATCCAATACTCACCCGAAGGTGCCCTGGCCGATCTTTGCGAGCTTCTCATATTTGGAGAATTCATCGCAGAAGGGAAATTCAACGCCATCATAGTATTTAGACATGATGGCAGTCTCTCTATCCGGCCTAAAACACACAAACACATTTGTTTATTTGAACGTGGTACGGACACACAATATTGTTAATTATGCTGTTCACATTTACTACACAGTTAACGACAAGATTAACATTTTATGAAACTATTTTTATTGTGTAGAACATTAGGCTACAGCGTTTGGATTTCCACAAAGACAGCAAAAACGTGACCGACACACATGCAAACATTAGCTTTATATCGCAAATTAAAACAGGAGCCACGCTGAAACGATACAAACATGTGCTAGGGATTTCAAATAAACATTAAAGCGATGTTTTAATATTTTAAATTACAGATATGATATAGAAAATCATTAAAATATTCATACTTATCCCCGGTGCCGGAGCTTCCGGTTTTGTCGCGCTGCATCCTTGCTGTTCCTCTGCGGTCCGCAGAACAGATTCACACGCGCCAAGAAAAACTCCAGCGCCACCTGCCGACCGGATGAGCGATCACGAAAATCCATTTGACTTCAGATTGTTTGGAAACACTTACTCGCCGTTTAGATTTTTTTCACATTTCAGAACAGTAGCAAACACTATAACACTATTGTAACTGTTGAAATTACGTTGTGACTAAAAGCATCTAAATTAAGAACATTTTGTTATATTTGATCATCTTCAAAAGTAGTCACCCTTTTGTCTACTTTGTAAAATCATACTTTTGACATTTTATCATCCAGCTTTTTTCATCCAGAATTTCTATCTATGCTGGATTTACTGGCTGCTTTTTATTCATTACTAGCTCAAAGTATTTAATTTAAAAACATTTAAAAAATTTTCTAATGTTTTCTAAAATTTACGTTTGCAAAATTATATATGTTATATATCTCATTTTAAACATTTAAAATCATGAGAAACACTTTTGTCAAGTCTGACTAAACTTTTGACTGGTACTGTACATATAAAATACTTTAATGTGAAAAAGACACAACACACAATTAATCAAGTTTTATTCTTGATTTTTATTATTAAAAACACTTTATTAAACATAGATTATTAATGTTGAAAAACATTACACTAACATCCGAAAACCAGTCTACCATGTTCAAAATCCACCAACAGATATTAGTTGACAAACTATTTACACCAAACTCCAAAAAATATTTTCAAAAATTTAATTATTACATTTATATATTAAATGTAAAAAGGACTAGATTTTTCACCAAATTACAGTTTTTAATATATAATTTCATATATATATACACACATTTTTTTAAACGGATATGGGCATCTTATGTGCCAACATGATTTTTAGAATGCATTCCAACAGTTTCCCATGCATTGTTCCATATTAAATATGACAGAATTAGAGAACAGTCTTTATAGCACCATTCTTTAAGTGCAATAAAATAAATCTACAATAACACTGCTGGATAGCTAAACTAAGCTAACGCCCAAAATCCCATTTGGATAAGTCAAATAAAGAACTGTAGTGTAAAACAAAAAAGGCATATGAAGAACAGTCAGAATTCACGTGAAGCATTTCAAATAAAAGTAAAACAAAGTAAACAGAAACAGCACAAGAAATGATGGTTTAATGTGTTATGTGGACAAAACACTCAAGATACACTGAGGAACGCTCAGAGAACTGGTCCAAACTCTTCTCCAGTCAGGTTAAAGATATCATGGGTGAAATCCGTGTAGCATTGTAACAGGGTTTAGGCACTAGGCGGAGCTTCTGCTGTGTTTAGAGTTTGGCATCTGTTATTGGGTATTTAAAGCAGGATCCAAGTGTTTTAAAGCCCCTCCCACCAGGTGCAGGCTACCTGTGATGAGGACGTGGATGTGTGCGGCCTCTCTCAGCGGTGTGGCTTTAGCATTTATGCTAGGTTTAACAGGTATGACACATTTGTTAGGGTCTGACAGGACAGAGTCTCTACCCTGACTGATCCACTGGAGGGCGCTGAGGATGCAGGGAAACACTAATGTATCGCAGTGTCTTTCGGCCACTATGGGCAGACCACCTCCGATCAGAAGCTCCGCCTCCGGTTTCTCCTCCTGCCCATTCAGAACACGCCAGCTCTGCTGATTGTCCAGGCAACGGGTAAGCATGTTTTCCACGGAAACATTAAAGTTCTGCTGGTCTGAGAGACATACGAGTATGTCACAACAATATTACAGAATCTTAGTTTATTGTAAAGATAGAAAATCATAAGCATTTCTATTCATTAAAGAGATTTTATCTTTTGCCTCTAGATCATGTTGCTGAAAACATCTCCTACCTGCATTACAGGCCGCAATGGTCTCAGTGATGTTCGGACAAAACACAGCGAAGTCAAAATGGCAGTGCTAAAAAAAAAAAAACATCCCTCATTATTTACATTTACATTTAGCTGAACTTGTATCATCAAACTTGTAGTTCAACATAACAGAAAAACATTATCTAAGCGCGAGTTTATTACTTACCACAAGTAGTTTAAGCATAGCAGCACAATCTCTCTCTCCTGTAGCGTTAAATAAGAGGACCCTCATCGCTGGACCTCTACAAACATAAAATAATACATTTAGTTAAATTACTGTATGTGCATGAAGATTAACAAATTTTTTGTACTTCTCACATTTGGCAGACACATTTATCCAAAGTGACTTGCAGTGCATTCAATCCATACAATATGCATGTTCCCTGGGATCAAACGCACAACCTTTGTGTTGCTAGTGCAATGCACTACCAACTAAGCTACACAGTCAATTGGGTAAAATGATTAAAAACAATTAAAAACAGAAAAGCATCTCACTTAGAGTTTTCCTCGTGTTGTGTTGCGACTTCATTAAACCAGCGGACGCAGGCCTGCATGCTGCGTGTGGTGTGAGCTCCATCCATGAAGTACGTAACAGGACCGTGTTTCAGCGTCTGATTACGCCCGGGCCATTTCGTCTCCATGAGACCTGCAGATACGTCATAAATAAATTCCAGCTGCTAGATTTACTGAATCCTTTCAGAATACTTTCATTAGCATTTACAGTGTGTTGAGACCTTTAATCATAGCTGGACTGGGCTGAAATGCTGGAGCTGGATTCACACCACTGAACTCTGCTGAAGACAACGCAGGATCTGAAAAACATCAACAGACAGTTCATTAAACAAACACAGAGAAGCTTATGCAGAAACAGAGCAAACAGATCATCAGAAACACACACCTGTGAGGTAATGTCTGTGCAGCCAGGTGTGTGAGAGCTGTAAGGCCAGAGAAGCATTACAGTGCTGATGATGTCCAGCTAAACCCAACATCAGCGAGCCTTCGCTTTCATACTCGTCCAGATCAGGACAAACTGACAGCGAGCACTGAGAGACGGTAGTGATAACCTTGTGTGAGTTACTAAAGGTGAATTCTGAATATATTTCCAGTGTGTCTTAGTAATTCTCACCCCAATTTCTTCAGCTCTCTCTTGAAGCACCTTCATCGGGCCGTCGGGCTGTTTCACTGTGAATGCAGGAACTCCAGCCTGGACAAACATATCAGACACACTTAAATGAAAGTGTATACAAGTATTATTCATACAATTTTGGCCTTTCTACCACAGAATTTAAAATAAATACAGAGACATGTATTTACTTTCAAAATTCCTCCTTTTTGCCAGGCTATTTTCTCAATGGTATCTCCCAGTATGCTGGTATGATCTATGCCCAATGAGGAGATCCCACAAACCCAGGGTTGCCTTTAAGAAAACAAAAATATTTCAGCAAATCCAAATACATAAGTGTGCCTTTAGATGCAAATGTCAACCTTACCATGAAAAAATATAAATATTTTTTAAAACGGATAACAGGCTTTACTAAATTACATATACATATACATATCAATTACTGGTAATAAATACGTTCTGTTGGAACTGTAATTGGCTGATACAGCTAATAAGCATCACTAATTAAACTATCAACAAAAAGATCAGCGATTTGACATTAATTTGAGAGGAATGCGTCACGCTTGAATTACGAAGTCACAAGAATGAGGGACGAAATGTAGGCCACATCAGCACAAACTATCACAACACAAAGAGAGAATTATATACGCTACAGTGCAACAAAAGAGAGAAAGAGAAAGATTTTCCCTCACATTAACGATCCCTTACCTGATAATATTAGTGCAGTCATACGCTCCACCGATCCCCACCTCAACCACGGCCAAATCCACCTAAAAAAAGAGTCAGTTTGACTAATAAATTCTTGAGCCGCAACACTCAATGTTTAGATTCTCAAATACAATGTATGTGTGTGTAAAAATAACAGTGATATACACTACAATGATGTAATACGGTAGAGGTAACACTCTCACCTTCTCCTGGAGGAACACATGGAAAGATAAGATCGTGAGAAAGCGAAAATACGCAGGCATGCTTCCTTCATGAGCATCCTGTAAGGTCAAAGGTTTAAACAAAGGTTCAAAAGGGGTTTTATAATATCTTTACAGTAGTGCTATACTAATATATATGCAATGTCAATGTCTGCATATACTATATTACACATAAAGAAACTTCACATGAACAGCATTAGACCAGTTGTGTGTCATGTGATTGAAAAAAGCTGCATGCTGCTTTATCATTCACCAGAAAACAGTAGCATGAGAAACATTGTTTAAGAATTATCTTATTAAAGCTTAAATATAAGACAAAGTAATCATTCATATGTGGAAATCAAATCTGATATGAATCAGTGTCTGTCATGTAAGTGGACAGATGGGATATTCAGATACATGATGGCAAATGTTTTTAACCTATGTGGTTCATGAGCTTGCTGGTTTTGTGTTGTGAATGTTAGAGTACATTATTTTAGTCTCACCCTGGTCTCCTCCAGTCGTCCGTACACCTGCCAGAAATATTTTGTGAAGAGCTCTTTTCCAATCGGCTCCCCGTTGATTCGGATTCGCTCTCTCACTTCAACCAAATGGGGTGAACTACAATCAAACAAACACAAAACAGATCGAAACACTGACGCAACATGCACAGACTATATTATTCAATTCAAGTGTAACTGTGTAGCGCTTTTTACACTGTACATCATTTTAAACTGCTTTAACTACAGGTGGGTAACATGATAATATATGTTATCTGATTTGTCAATTTATTTTCAGTGAGGTTAGTGAAAGCAGTGACACACGTGCTACAGTCCACAAGCACACAAAACCTTTGAGTTCTCACTGTAAACAATGGTCAATGATTATGTAAAAATCATTACGCCTGTTTGTTAAAGTTCAACTAACCAAAACAAAGAACAGATTGATTATATGACTGATACAGCAGTACTGATACAAACACCGAGCTTTACTTAGACAGTGAATTTGTGATTTGCTATTTAAGGCATAAAGAGCGAAGTTTAATCTGTATACATGTGTGAACAAGATTACACGGTTGTGCAATTCTTGCTCTGATCTCAAAAACACTGCCACTCCCATTATTACTAAAGCAACCTACAAATCCCTTTCATAGACAAATTATTTTGGATGTCTGTTTACCTGTAGAATCCTGTACGGAAACCATGATTTCTCAAAATCTGTTCTGTGAAGGCACATGTCGACCCCTAAAACATTCAAAATTCAGCTGTCAATTTTCTGTACATCTAAAACTTGATTCGGTGTTAAATTGTTCACTACGCTCCCATACCTTTCCTTTTGTTCCCGTTACATGAATAATATTAAGCTGATCGAGTTCTTCTACCTGTGAACACACAGAACACATCACTTCAGTCTGAATGTTAAAAGCTGTTAAAACTGTAAAAAGTTTAGTTGTGAAACAACATCGCAAACTTCGCCAAATCCAGCATTATGGATGTGAAATTTTTCAGTCAAATACATGAGTTATCTATTTTAACATATGAAAATATACATGTGTTATGGATGTGACAACATACTTTGTAGGATTTCTGTGAATTAAAATACACAAACCAGAAGCAATAATACCCAACACATGATCATAATCATAAAAGGTCTGTTGTTCTGTGGTTGATACCTTGAGACCGGCTCGCTGGAGAAATCCTCTCATGGCCTGCAGCTGGAGTTGAGGATGACCTCTCTCTCTCTTAACCTGCTCCAGAGCACTGGCGTTTGTCTGCAGGGTGTTTAGGGTACACACCGCATCCTGGAGATCATCACGTGAAACACAACAGATGTTGTTAGAGAACTAATAACATGGGATAAATCCACAGGGAAACACAAACTGAAATAATGCATGTCAAATGCATACATGTTTATGTAATAAAATCTCATTTTACACACCAACACATGGTAGTGAACTGAAATGGCAATTTCACTCATTTTTGTTATGGTCAAGGAATTTTGAGCTGATATTTGATGAACAGCAGTTGTCAAGTAGTCTGAAGTGACAACAGGGCTTTGTTTAACAAACAACGCTGAACTTCTGAACCCTTTCATAATATTAGTCAATGTTTAGCCAGAATATCTGTGTTCAGTAGTAGAATCATTAAATCTGACAGTTCTGACAGCTGGAAGCTATATTTGTCTTTTTGCTGAACATGATTTGCTGGTGAAAGTGATAGCGTGGGTCATTTTAGTGTGTCAGGACCCTCCCTGCCTAGGGGGATTCACATTATACCAAATCTGTGAATTACAGAAAATAACAAGATACTGAATGAAGAACAGAAGGAAATATACATATATAAATTGGATCTGCAAGATGGCTAGAAACTAAATCTAGGTTAACTTTAAAAAAGGTCCTGCTAGAAAATTTTATATCATTATGAACCATCAGTTCATTTTATGGGTCTTATTCCAGTATTATGTTCAGATTACATTCCACCAATATAACCATAATACCAATACAGACCCGTTATAGTTTCCAGTAAACCCAATACAATTCCCATTATAACTACTAAATCCATTATAACTGAAGTGATCTATAGTGTTTTTATCAGGGACCTAAAGTCACCATTTACTCATTACATCATCACCTTTATACATCATCACCTTTATAGTTCTTTATAATATGCATTTTAATTATTGTTATTATATAATTGTTATTCTATAATTGTTACAATCGTACAAATAAAAATTTAACTCAGACTTGATCAGATTTAATCCACGTCACGTATTTTCTAACTCAAGCATATAAAAAGTACACACATTTAGTTCAGTGATAAATTACTGGAGAGCTTTTCTTTTGTAATCTGTGTTATGGCTGACTGCACACTGAGCACATGGCAGGATTGAAACTATTCTGAATACTGTAACTGTACATTCATAGAGTGCACTATGTAGTGTGCATTAACCTGCGAGAGCACATGATCGCGCGTACTTATTATCACCACGTGCACATTTCGCGGAAAAAAATTGCCGCTCTTACTGTTTAAACTTTAGCAGCTGATGTAAGATCTCTAACAAATGAATCAGCAAAGTTTAAAACCAACGACGACTCGATTTCATTTACTCAAACACTTTATGGCCAAAAACAACAAACTTACAAACTCAACTTTCGTTATTAATTTCTATACATCGCAGACTTTTATACAAAAGATTTAATGTGCATGCATACGTTTACCTGATAGTCCATTTTTCGGAACCGTGGAGCAGGTTTCGTGCTGGAAAACCTCAGTGACAGTTCAGTAATTCTGCTCCAATGCCGGTAACGCGCCAAATTGACGGGCGCGCGTAAACGCTCCAACACGCAGTACAGACGCATCATGTTGACCGACTACACTGCAGGAAGCCGCACCAAATTTGGGGAGTTTTCCTGTCAATCTGGAACGGTGGCGTCATGCCACGCCTCCTCCGTGCCTACCATACAGATTTCGCGTCTGTTTTTAAGTGCTAGTGCGAGTGGTAATTCAGTTAATTAGATGAAATATATTAATCTAATGTTAATTTGTAATGCGATAGTGTCTAAATAATTCCACAAAGCATGTCAAAGAGCTGCAAAGCGGCTAGGTGAGTCACCATGTCGCCTGTCGATGAGCGCACAGATGGCATCTTGTTTTAACCAGACTGCATTTTGATTTTAGAAATGATATCGCATAGGAGATGCATGTTTAAAAAAGAAAAATATATGGCTTTCTCCAGTTTGTCACGCAACGCCTCTCACGTGTCTGCTTGTCTTCTCGAGCTGGGCAGCGCGCTTTATCGTACTGCGCATGCGTGTTCTAACTCATAACGTTCTGGCGCCACCTGCTGGACAAATTGGATTAAAGTCACACAAGGTTTACTTGGTACAGCAATTCAACACAAAATATTAGCCTTGATTGAGGTTTGTAAATATTTTTGAAGACATTTGTTTTAAATCAAAGCAAATCTGGTCAACTTTCTATAGAAATCACTTATAAAACAATACTTACAAAAATGTTTTGTGATGGGACCATGGTACAGTAAATAGAATAAATCAGATGGTAATTGTTCTTTAATGTATGGATGTAATGTATTTAATTCATGTATGGTGCTGAAATGTATTTCAAAAACATACATATTGCATGTAATTAAAAGTATTTAAAATTTGCAGGGGTCTATGCTTTGCATAAAAGTGTTTTTTCTGAACCAAAGATGAGAATCCTAATGTTGCATAATGACCACTAGATGTCAGTATACGACAGTGAATTGTAATGTTCTGTTTGGGATAATGTCAATTAATTGACGATCTGATGCAGCCTGCTTCAGACACCTCTTAACAAATACATTTTTACATGTACATTCATTGCGAAACTTTGTTCTAACTATTTAGTAATCACGTTTAATAACATCTCTAACATAAATATCTCACATCTCTAACAATCTGAATGTTACAAAATGTTTACTTGTTGTTTTGTTGTACTTGTTTTTTTAGACATGCGTAAATATCGTCCATAGTTACAGAGTAGGTGTCATTGCTTATTTGACTGTAACTATGATACAGGTGTCTCTCCAGCATCGAGGAAAGCTGAAATCCGTGAGAACAGCCACATATGATCAAAGTAACCACTAATGATTCCCTATTAAAGCCTTCCAAGCGCGTAATGACGTTCAGTCCGCCGTGCGCAATTCATGGACGGACCTTTTGGGTTCATTACGCGCTAAATCCATTCGCGTGATGACATCTATTCATTACTAAGATGGAAAGTATGTGCATCTCAGCCTTAGTTATCTTCTTGGACAAGGCCAAGACCGTGATAGCGCAATTTAAGCAATAACTCATTCCTGCTCATCGGATGGAAAAAGCCGTTAATCTCAGTTGAACACATGCGTAAAATGGATTTCAATGAGGCCACATGTCAAAATTTGGTCAGGAAAAGAAAGACACAAAAATGAAAGAAAAGGAGTTGGAAACTATGATCATTCCCAGTCTGTGTGCAATTTCTTGAGGTTGATATTTAAATTTTCGATTTTACTCTTTAGCTCTTTAGGTTTTTATTCAGATTGAATTTACTTAGTTGCTTGAGATTCTGTTATGCACCCCCTTTATCCTACAGGAAATAGGAAAACTATCTTTCTGAAAAGGTTATTTCCACATTAAAGTAATGTATACAGTTGGTGATAAGTAAGAACATGCTTGCTTGCTTGGAAAGGTTATGGCACAAGCCACAAGACTGAAGAAGAAGTGTTATTCATGGCCATGCACTCACAAAACTTGAAAAATTTAGTTCAATTCGCTTGAAGAAAATATAAACAATTGGAAAAGTAATATATATATACCATAATGTTTGTTTTTCATGTACTTTTGTAAAACATATTAGTGGGAGTCTTATTTCACATGTTAGATCTCTTATTGCATAAATGCATAAAAATATATCTGCAGGTCTATGGCAATGAAATAATATAGTATAGTGGTTAGTGTTCCTGTATTAGTCATGAATTATGAGTTTGACTACTGAACTAAGACAAAGAAATGTATAGTTTGAATTCACTTTATGTCATCTTGGATAAAAGTTAGTGTATAAAAGTGTAAATGTAGTGTAGTGTAAATAAATTTACTGTAATCATGTATGATAGAGGGGACTTATTTAAGTTATGTGAAGTAAAAGTGTCTTTTAAAGCCACAAAACCTCATTTAAATAGATCACACCATGAGAAGAATGAGTTTTAATAATTGCTTTAATTTGCCTGTCATGTCACAAGGTCACAAGGTGATTCCCTTTTACAGAACAGCTATCAACTCCTAATCTCATTATTACCTGTAGCATCACCTTCATCATAAGAGCAAATAAGTCGGTCTCCAGAGGAGAAGAAAGGGGGTAATAAATACTTAACAGATCTTTTTAAAAAACAAAGCAGTGTGTCTAAAAGAAATAATTTCTTAAAATTATCACACTGTGCTACAAAAGTGAAATAGTTCATTCTTCAAAAACATACAGGCAATTTAATACAATCAAAAGAAATACAACTCATGGAAGACATCATTGATCAAAGATGATGATGTTTTACAACAGATCTATTTACAAACACTGAAGTGTGTTTCTATATTCAAGTTTTAATGATTGTTGATCATTTAAATAGATAGAAGTGACATCGAAAAGTCTTAGACCACAAGCACAGATGCTCTTGTATTGCATTTTTTCAATTTAATAAAATGTTTGAGCATTGCAGTTTGTATTACTATCAAAAATAAAATTTTATATTACAATTCATATGAATTTAGGATTTTTGGTGTGGTCTCAGACTTTTGGATCCTGCTATATATGTTGTAATTTCAAAATATTTGCTGACTGAATCATATAACAGTGTTAAACAAGTCTTAATGGCAGTATATATTCTCACACAAAAAGAAATTTTTCTAATTTCCGTCACATTGTGCAGCTCTGTTCCACATTAAACATCATCGAGTCCTTTCACAGTGGAATTACACCTGTCAGCGTTTCATGCCAGTAAAAAAGACGTCTATCTACATCATTACTTCTTTTAAAAAAGCATAGAAAATAAAATCATTGTAATGGATAACTCCTGCTTCATCACAGTGAATACGTGAAATGAAATCACATTGAAAGTGTCCACCCTGTTGTGAATGTTTTTTAAAGAAACAGATCTCAAGTTCACACGAGGGCTGAAGGAAATTTCATTGTGAGATTGTTGGATGCGCCTCATTCTTCCCATCAAATCAGCATCACACCGATTTTAAGATTGACGTCAAGATTCGTAACATACTGCATAGAAAAATGTGTCTTTAAACACAGAGTGCCTGGCACCTACAGTCAGATAAGAGGTAGAACTAGAAGATCATTTTCTTAATGTCTTTAAACTCAAGTGTTTTGTTAAGTGCAGGAAAGATCAAAGTCAAAATTAAAATCTTTAATTAACTGCATTTCCCTCATTGGGATAAAGTGATGCCCACCATTGTGGGTCAGTAATATAGTTTTAAACTATATCTTCTAAAAAATGAATAGTTTGAGTTTTCAGAAAACCCCAACCAGAAGAGAAAGGCTAATATAAATTTGTTCTTTGATATTTTGTATTATTTGATCTAAATGTTATTTTATCCAAAATACTCAAACCACAAATTTCATCATACATCACTGATTGTACATTAAGACTGATTATGTTTAAGAAATCTATCATGATCTGTTAAATAAAATATTGTGGTTATAAAAGTTTATAAAGTATTTCTAATTTATCAGAACAAAAACGTAAATGGATTTATACTTTTCTGGACCCACAACCAAAAACTAATACTAAAGCAAAAATATATTTTTTTGACAGTAATGCTACCAAAACATCAAGATAAGGACATTTTAAAAAGTAAAAAAATAAATAAAAACTCTTTGGTAAAGAGCGTGTGATTGTGCAGTTATTGGTTTTAGTGTTGAAATGTCATTTGTTTGGATATAAAGAAAATATAATTCCTGTTCAAACAGAAATTTTTTAGTTTTTAATTATGTAAAAGTTTTCTCCAAAGTTTAGATTTAAGTGTTTAAAGAGATGTTTCAGAAGTTGGAGTTCTCCAGAAGAATTTCTTGTTGTCAGGGTCCAGATCTATTCTGATCTGAGGCACAGTGTTCTTAAAGGGGTTTAAACTCTGACTAGGAGAAAAGAAGAGAGAATAGGTTAGGCATGTATTTGTCCAATTCTATGAAAAAAATGATATAAATATTGATTTGAAATGTTGAATACTCCACAGGATACTTGTAAGTATTGTAAGTAATATTTGTAAGTCGCTTTGGATAAAAGCATCAGCTAAATGCCTAAATGTAATGTAAATCAATACAAACACATGCACAGTTTTACCTTGACAAAGTCTTGGAAGAGAAGAAGTGCTTTCCATCAGTAGGGAGTGAGGAAGGATTTACTTCCTACAGGATCAAAGAGAAACAGATGCTTAATACACACACAATACAGATCAATGGATGGTTTATTAGTGTTGTGATGCAGCTAAAAAAAGAGCGTTAATTGGTTAATGGTTAGAAAACAGCATCTCCAAAGTTAAAGTCAACATGATGAGGTTTACAAATACAAACAAATAAATAAGATGAGGATTGTGTGTTATGAAAGTATTAGGAAATTATGATATCCATCTCGATGTGGACTTTGATTCACACAGACCAGAAATCCAGCAACACTAGAGAGAAACAGCAAGAGATGTGTTTTCTGGAGCGAATAGGAGAAAGTTTTAAAGTTGTTAGTAACAGGATAGCGACAGGCGTGACCCCTGCGTGAGGTCGAGGGAAACCCTGCGTGTGTTTACTCACGGTCTGAGGGCTTCTCCCCCAGCATTGGCTCCTGTTCAATAGCTTCCATGGAGATCTTTATACTGGGAACATTTTCAATGGCTGGATAATCCGACTGTAAACGCAGGGGGTGGGACATTCTTACCACTACAGCTTTATAGCTTCTAACAACGCACAAAAAAAACACACAACAGCCGACTCACGTCGTTCATCTCGCTGTCGATGGATCCTTTCTTTTTCTTCTTCTTTTTCTCATCCTCCTTCTTCTTCTTGTCTTTCTCGGGCATGACATCATCCAGGTAACCGAGATCGTGCTGGGAAAACAAGTAATCCATGGCCTTTCTCACAGCCACCAACGCAAGGATCTAAATGCACAAACAGAGATCTCAGTGTCTGCAAGTCTTTCCTGTACCTCAGTTGGCATGGTGTCATGGGTTCAAATGCATAAATGTAAAGAAATCCTCACCATAACAGGAAATATGATTGCGGCTACTGTAGACTTTAAAATCCATAAGAGGGCCAGACACAACACCTGTACACAACACATGCGGTTTCATAATCATGTGACACATACAGGGCTGATGAAAAGGCTAAGCATTATCAGGTTAATCATGTGACCACACACCTGTATGAAGGTAAAGAGATGAACCCGTCTGAGCGGTACGTGTCTCAGATAAATCAGATCTGGCTGGTGTTTGGCTGGCATCAGCAACAACTGCAGACGATCCATAAACTGCACACACACAAAAAAATTTTTTTTTTCTAAATTTTCTCCTAGACTTCAATGTGAGTAAATGGAGAGTGAATAGAAACTTCTGCATTTCTCATCAGATTTACCCAAATCCAGATTATTTTACCTACTGTATACAATCCACATTCATTTAACACCTCCATACACATCATGTGGTTTAACAATTGTCTTGTTTGTTGTTTCTAAGCAGTTTTAGGAGAAACACCAGAGACTAAGTTGATACTGTTCTGTGAAGTGTTTATTTTCTATAGATCAGTTGGTAGGTGGTTTTAAGTTTATAGATGTAGTGATGCTTGATTTAACACTACATTAAACATCCATCCTGAAATCTTCTAGATTTATACTGAATTACATTGACGTTCACAGCATTTCCAAACTCAGATCAAGTTCTGGAATCTGACAGGTTCCCAGACTCTAGCGGAGATCCGGTATTCAGCAGGATTAGTCTTTATCTGCCAGCGGGTAATATGAGTCTCATACAGACACATGAACTCACCTGAACACCATTGAGTGAAGCCACGCCCATATAGAGAAACACACCATACAGAACAGGCATAGGAATGAACTGTGGATGACAAGATTACACACAAAGCATTAGTGTGAGTCACAAAATCAAAGGTTACACCCCACATCCCAAACCGATTGACAATCAATCAAAGCAAACAGCTCACAATGAAACAGAATTTGTTATATTGACTGAAAGCTTTGCATCAAACTTCTTTGTTCCCATATGAGCACACAGAAAGTTCATCTCACATCCTGCTAGAAGTGTTTTTCCACTCAGAGGTCAATATCCTCCAACAAGTGAACTTTAAAGAGTAAACATCCAACAGGGGGCAGAAACTACATGTACATGGTGTTTTGAATATGTGTTATGTTTTTTGTTCTGTTACTGGTTTTTGGAGATCTGTATTGAGGTGATACCAAAGGTTTTCATCATACTGATAAATACTCATGTTTTAAATCTGTTTATGTTAAAATCATGATTTTTTTTCATAGTCAGGTAAAGTGCCATAATCAATCCATAAAATAAAATAACTACTTTATTTTATTTGCTTCTGGTTTGTGTATTTTAATTCACAGAAATAGAAAATGTTGCCTCTCAAAAACGTGTTCTTTTGTGTCACATCCAAAACACATGTATATTTCCATTTTTTAAATTGATAACTTGCGTACAGAAGGCTATTTTTTTGATGTCTGGATTCTATCAATCGTTTAATATATGGTTATGAATGTTGTTACAGAGTTAAGATACTTAGTTAACCTAGTCTCTCACTTGGTAAAAGCACTACTGTACTTAGATATTTTATGTAATGTGTCACTTTTTGGTCATGGTTTGTTAGTGTTAGTATTTCAGAATCAACAGTCAACCTTGTTTTCTACCAAATCGTGAAGAAAATTCAGAAAAGGATTTCAGTTTTCAAAACATTCAGTGTGTAAAAGGACCATGAATTGCTAAATATTCATGTGCTGTTCACTATTTCTCTTGGCTGTTCCACTAAGAACATGTGGGATTGATGAAAGCAACATGTGGACATCAAAGTTAAAGGGATAGTTTAAACAAAAATAAACATTCTGTCATCATTTATTCACCTTTGTTTAAAACCTGTATATGATTCTGTAACACAAAAGAAGATATTTTGAGAAATGTCTCAATGGTTTGGTGTTCATACAATAGAATTCAATGAGGGTCAATGGTTACAAACATTTTTCAAAAATCTCTTCTTTTGTGTTTTGCAGATTTAGAACAAAGAAAGTCATACAGGTTTAGAATGACATCAGGGTGAATAAATTATGAAAGAATTTTATTCTATCCCTTTAAGAAAGAAATGATAGACAAAAAATGTATTATGCACAAACCTTCAGAACAGGCGCCATAAACACAGACAGACCCGTCAGAAGGAACACAAGTATCCCTGTGACTCTCTGTTCCCTATAAAAGACAACACAATGTTTCATATGCAACCCTACAATATTATTTATACTGATGCTTGCCTTAGAAAACATGTTTGTATTGGCTCATTATATTGACATTATATTTCGATTGTAGCTTTCTCTCACCTCACTCCCAGAAATTTGGGCTGTTCCCCAGGTGCTGATGTTTCAGTTTCCATCTTCAGTGAGTCTATGTGAGCAATGGAGATGACGGTGGCCGCCACGTACCACGGCAGACCCATGAACGAGCACACGATCATAAGAATAGACACCCAGAACAGATCCAGGTGATATCCCGCCCCCTTCTGCGCTCAGGAAAGAAAAATAACATCAGTTACCACTAATAAATAATCACACTCTCATATCTAATCCCAGTGTGTGATATGACAGTAAATGTGGAGCGGTTTGATCCACATGTACTGTTGTAAACTGACCACAGCTAATCCTTGATACAATTCCACAACTGTGTAACATTTTGACATCATCGGCTCAGACGCTTGTACCTTAAGTTTGTGTTCTTTGCGGTTGACGATGACGGCTGTGATCTGTTGGTCCATGAAGACGAGGATGGTGACGAGGATAGCGGGTAAGCTGGCCGCCAGGTATACCCACCAGGGGTTTCCTCCAAACGGTGGAACGAACCAGCCGCGGTTTGGACTCGTCGGCTTTGACCACAAGAAGAAATATACATATAAACATACACATTACAAAATCAATATGAAAAACTTGCATTTATGTTATCTTTTGAATCTTTTGTAATGGTATTAATAAAACTAAGTATTATTATAAATGCATGCATGACACATTGCGTCCAAAACGTGTCTGCAATAAAACAACCAGACAATTCCTATAATAAACACCGTGTCCATTGTTCATGTGTGCACATGTATTAGAGGTGTTTAAAAACTTCAATGGGAGGTTTGGAGGTATAATATGATACTATTAAAGGATTAGCACAAGAAAGATGGGAACTCACAAAGAGATTAAATCCATTTACCACACACATACACACCTTGAATTCACTTGGCACTAATAATTTGGGTGTATCCACACCGACCAGAGCGTCCACCCCGCAGAAGATCAGAATGGCCAGAATAATGGCAAAATCACTGATGAGTTTGCGAACCTGCGTAGATGTAATTCAATTCGATTCAAATAACGCATTTTACAATATTGCATTGTTGCAAAGCAGCTATACATGAAGAAAAGAAAACCAAAAAATTAATAAATATGGAGTTCTACAAACACAAAAAAACAATTCAGATACAAGAACACCAATTGTTTTACTTTTAATAAAAGATTATGAAGACAAATTTGTTGTAATATCTAAACCATAAATAAATAATATTTGTAAAAAAACACTACAAATGAGGAAGGTAAATAGTGTCAATTTTGACTTCTTGTGGACAGCATCTATAACAGTTAAATATTTAGGACAAAGTTATATTGAATTAGGTGTGGGTCGATTTGGATAAAAGCGTCTGCTAAATGAATAAATGTAAAATAGTTGAAGAGATGAAAATGAAAAGATGAAGTATAGTATGTCACACTTTAAACTTCATTCACCTGCCCACCAAAAAAGCTTGATCATTTACTAGAAACACATTACAAACACCAGAATGGACAGTACAAACCATAATCTCTAAATCCATAATCTCTGATTAATTAGTGCTAATTGGTAATATGCTGGTAACATTTTTTGAAGGATCACCATTGACTATTTTCCATTAGAGCTGCCAAACCAAAGGAGCGGTTTAATACAAAAGCAATGACTTCAGATCTCAGCTTAAACTATATGAGCGTGTTAGGACAGGTGGTGCTATTCCAGCGAGGATAAAACATCCCCACGAGGATGATAAAACCTGATTAATGTCCTCATTAACGTGTGATGTTGGCGTGTGTGTCTGCACGTACCGTGGTTGGGAAAAACCTGCTGGTTTTAAACTTCTTCAAACCCATGGAGCAGGCGTATGTGCCAAAGAACAGGATGAATGACATCAGCGTGATGTCGGGGACATAGTCACAGGCTGGACCAATCAGCTGTCCGCCCCACTCCAAACACTCTGAGCGGGTCAGGGATGTCCATGTCGTGTTCATATGCTGCTGCGCAAACACAGACAGAAGAATTACCAACTGCTGAGCAACATTATTCTTGTTCCTATCAATAAAACACAACATGTAAACAAACACACAGTTTTTTACCTGACCGGTGCTATTCATCAATGCTTCCATTTTCTCCATGTAGACAGCTGAACTGTTACCTTTAGAAGAAGGACATAAAATATTAGCTTTTTATTAAAGAAGAATATTATCATGAGCAATGTATTATTAAATATTTTATGAGAAAACAGCAGCACAAACATCACTCAACATCTACTCTATAATCAATTTAATGCTTTGTGGTAGTAATCTCTCTCTAAAACATCTTCAATGACATAAATCATATTCAATTCTGTCAGGCATCTTGTTTCTTTCCTGTCAGTGTGCAAATAACAATAATTTAAAAGACAGAGCTTAACCTGAATTCCTGTAAATCCTTTAACAGCATAACATTTTTATGCCACAAACATGTTTTGTAAATTACTGGGTTTGGCATAACATTGTTGACCCAAATAATGTGAAAATAAGAAGATTAAGATGAATTTTGAGGAATGTTGGTAATCAAACAACACTGGACCCTATTGACTACCATTACATGGATACAAAACCACTGAGACATTTCTCAAAATATCTTCTTTTGCGTCCCACAGAGGAAAGAAATTCATACAGGTTTTGGATGGCATGAGGAATAAATGATTTCTTAATTTTGGGTTAACTATGTGGTGACAACCACTGAAAAATTGTAATAGTCTCTCTCTTTCCACTATTATTTCCTCTCACCATCTGGAGGGCTGCAGTGGCATCCGTACTGGGTCACCAGATCCATGTTAAAGTCTGCATTGATTGGATGGTGATGTGCCAGTTTGAGCATCTTTTTAAAGGAGTCATAGATGAAGATGAAGCTGATGAGAGCAGAAAAGCCTTCCTCCGTAAACCGGGTGAAGTACTGCACAAGAAAACTGGCATCTGTGGCGACCAGGACCAGACATAGGAAGCCCGACCACAGACCAATCCACAGCCGAAACTCCAGATAGTCGAACTCATTATCCCTGAACCAATCAAAGGAGAATCATTAGAAACATATGGGTAACCAGCTAATCACAGTTTAGGTGTAAAGATGAACCAATGAAAAATTGGAAATGTAATAAATGAAATATAAATATATGAACATAATGAAACATGTGCTTTCCTTTATGATGATTCTGTAATTATGACTTAAATGACTTTTGTAATTAGCAAAAAGAGAGAGAGAGAGAGAGAGAGAGAGAGAGAGAGAGAGAGAGAGAGAGAGAGAGAGAGAGAGAGAGAGAGAGAGAGAGAGAGAGAGAGAGAGAGAGAGAGAGAGAGAGAGAGAGAGAGAGAGAGAGAGAGAGAGAGAGAGAGAGAGAGAGAGAGAGAGAGAGAGAGAGAGAGAGGGTGACTGAACCTTGGTTAAAAAACAGAAAACAATAAGATGTATCTTGATTCCAGATAACTCAGAACATTTTGTTCCTCATATGACACACAACTGAAGAAGTTCTGAGTAATGTTGCTTGTTTTTTACTAGTTTAATATGTCATCAATGACGAAACTCATGGCAACATCCTGAAATCCAAGACCTTCATAAAAATGATAGTTTCCTTTTATCAGTCCAATGACAATTCAAATGAACCTGAAGTATACTTGTGAATAATTGTGAGAGTGTGTTTGGTGATACGCACTTGCTAAAGTTAAACAGAAGCCGTTCAAAGACGAGGACAGGTCCAGTACTGCTAAGGATGGTGAGAGGTTGACCCGCTAATAGACAGAAGACCAAACCAGATAACGCCGTACCGACAAAACTCTCTAAAACGCCCTGCAGAGAGAGAGAGAGAGAGAGAGAGAGAGAGAGAGAGAGAGAGAGAGAGAGAGAGAGAGAGAGAGAGAGAGAGAGAGAGAGAGAGAGAGAGAGAGAGAGAGAGAGAGAGAGAGAGAGAGAGAGAGAGAGAGAGAGAGAGAAAATTAGAGTAAAGCTAAATTACAGAAGTCAGAAGTAACTGTAATGGAAAACAAAACCAAAGGAATCTATTTAAATACTTGTCAACTCATTTACCTCCATCAGATCTGAGTGATGTCAGCTGTTTTTTTGACAGCACACTTTTGTCTGATGTAAAATCTCAGATCTAAAACTGCTTATTCAGACAAACGTCTGTTTCCAACACAAACTACTAAGACTGAAGCTGTCTCAAACAAACCCCCATGCATAATTCCTTTTCTACTTACATCATCCTTCTTTATGAAACACTTTTCTGCAATCTAAACCTGTAGCTGTTTGACATCTCCAAGCCTGGTTTTAAAGTAAGACCAAAGGTCATAAAAGGGATTCCCTTGGAGGGATTGTACAGAAGTGTACTTGTATGATGTGATGTGTGTGTGTAATCCCATCTTATTTTTAGCTCATCCTCCTCAGCCTGGGCCATATAAATGAATGGTTAAATATACACGCAAACCTTGCAGTCACTGCCTGTGTCTTAATGTGTCTGTGACTATAAATACACAGATACTTAGAAGAAAAACCTGATTCCTCACTTTCTCAGTATAGCAAGGATCAAACCCTACAACATGTACACTTGATGACTCATCTTACACTACAGAGATTTTCATCCAATCACATGCTCTCTCAGATGAGAACGTCCCTCACCCTTCAGCACCTGCTACCAGCTAACAACTGGAAATTTATGGCTCTGACAATCCCTTCCATTTGTCCATCATGAGAGACAGAGACACACACGTGGTGTTTAAATCCCTGCCTGTGTGAATACAACGTCAGCCAAATTTTATTTACAGGAATTCCAAAAGAAGCCTACAGCCAAGCCTACTAAGCCAAACTGCCTGACATCATTTTGGCACAAAGCGCACAGTGTTAACACTGATCAAGTAAAGAACCGATTACTGAAGCACATTGTCTGACCTGCATGTTCTCTGTAGCATCTCCCAGCAGCCCGCCAAAGGTGATGGCGTTAGTTACGGTACCCAGATAAATAAACAAGATGGCTGACAGAGACTGAATGTGCAGAGCGTCGTAAAAGTCACTAGCGAAAAATGGAAGTTTTCTTTTGACGTCCAAAATGAGGCCGCCACAGAACCTGCAAAGAAAAAAAGAAAGTTAACCCTTCAAAAAAGAAGTTTATTCAAGTGTTCTTTTAGTATACGTGTTTAAAACAAATTATTTGTACAAATTTCTACAAATAAGTCACCTTTTAAGGTGTTCTCATGAATTCCCATGAGAAATTCTTCTCAAAGTTCATTATTATTACACTTAAAAAATGCTTAAAAGTACACTTTTATAAGCTACAAAGTGGGCTAATGTAATACCAAGTAGTATTAAAATAGTACATAGTACACTTACAAGTATAGTAGTACTAGTACTTACTAGATTTAGAGTTTAATCAAATTAAATAAAATTATTATTCAACTTTAAAGTATTAAACTTTGCTTAAGTCTTACTTCTCTTACTCTTATATTCTAAATGTAAATGTGAGTCTGTCAGTACTCACTTGCCAGTCATTTTGAGTTCCTCGCCAACTGCATGGCCACCGCCGTCGCCGCCCCCTCCGCTGTGTGGTGTACCTCCGTTCATGTGAAAACCATCTCCTCCGCTGGCAAGAATGTTCTTACTGCAAACGCACAAAGACACACAATTACACTTCTGACTTTACTCCTTCTGTTTGTTTTCTTGGTCAAATGTCAAGTATTTCACCAAATTAAAGATAAATAATGACTAAATAACGATTAAATACCGTTTGTCTGCAGATGGAACAGATTTCGGAGGTTCAATCCTGATATCCGGGTCCCACTCTCCTGGAGGCAGAACAATCACCTCATCCAGAAACTCATCTATCCCTGCCAGCAGGTCACCGCGATCTTTAGCTTTGTAAGCTATATCATGAAACACCTGCAGGAGGATGAAATCACAGAGCGGTAAGACCACAGGTTAGAAGTACAGCTATAACACACACACACAAACACAGACCTCATCTGACATGAGCGTGGCAATGGCCCGGCCGATCTCATGGTATGATTTGGCCTTTCCTTTGGGCCCCAGCAGAACAAAAAGAAATCTATAAAAAAAGATTCAAAATAAATATTCTCTTTACTATAATTACTATAGCAATGTGTTTATGAATTGCACAACGTCAGAATTTTTACCGTGTTGGAACAGGAACTTCAGTAAGACCTCCTAACATCAGAGACTGCTGGAGACGCACAAACGCCACGAAGGGAGCGTCCAGAAAATCCACCTCACCAACCAAAACGTTTGATGCCTCTGCGTCACGAGGAATTTTCTTCATGAACTTATTATTCAACTGGAGGAAGAATCAAAAGTGAAGAAGGGTGGTGAATATAAATTTAGATTTATCAAAAAATTAAGTTTAATATCCAAATTTAAGTTTATATCCATTTCTTTGTGGATATAAGTTAAAAAAAAACAAGTAAAGTCTGACAGACAAAGTAATAAGCCACTCCAGGTTGAGTGTTTTTTGCTCTTAATTTACTTTAAGTTAAAAAGAATGTTTTTATGAAGTATACCTAAGCAAAGTTAATATATATTTTTACGTATACTTTATGTATTAAATACTAGAACTAGTATACTTTCAGTAGTGTACTAATATCAATACTATTTGGGTCCACTTTTAAATGAATACAAAATGCACTTCAAGTCTAACTGTGGTAAAGTTTAAAGTAGGTACACAAGTAGTTTACAATTAGGTTTTTCTAAGAAGTACATAAAGTCTATTTCAGAGAAGTTAATAAAAAGTAGATAGGCTAATATATTTTCCCTTTTTACTTAAAAGAAGAATCACACACTCAAATAAAATTATTTTTGTACAGCACATACTTCAGGCAACTTTGATACCATCTGTGGCTATTTAGATGTATGGCCATTTGGATTAAGTACATTTACAGCATAGACATAATATTAAACACTATGTCTATAGACAATGTATCCTCTGAGTCATATTCATTTTTTTTTCAAAGAAACACACAGAGATCAAACACAGTAAAGGTTACAGTCAAGCAGAACGTTCTTGTTTAATCAAACCAGTGTGAGCACTTATCAAATGAAGTGATAGTGTCTTTATAAAATCATATGTGGAATAAAAAAAAGTCTGATAAGATGTCTTTGTCATGGAAAGAAACAGGTTCACAGCAAGTCTGACTTCTAAAACACTTCCATTATCAATACATTTGTGCAAGGACAATATGGAACACACACAGGCGCTTTCACACAATAGACCTTGTGTGTGTAATATTTAACTGTCATGTTTGTGGTTTGGTCATTGCACACAGTCAGAGAAAAGTTTCAAACTGCAAATCTGTTAATCTGCAAATATTGACATGTCTGACTACAGCAATTTTTTGTCCTTGGGTTTAAAGGAGTCACTGATTCATATTCATGCTTCTGTGTGTAAAAGACATTTTTTTGCCATATTTGTTCTACAGATACACTACAGATTCAGATGGACTAGGGATTTTGAATGATTTGTGCACAATTGGACCAGAAACATGTATTAGGACTGAAAACATATATTTATAAAAGTACCTGGTCTTTCTCCGGCTTATCTGAGAGGTCACTGAGGCTGTTAGAGGTCAGATTACGATGCGCTGTCGTTGGGCTACCTGTAAAGGTCACACAGGTCAAAGGTCAGGAACTGTAAGAAAAATATGATGAGGTCAGAGAATCGTTCAGGTTTTTCCCATGTACCAGCTTGACTTCTGAAGTCCGGTATCTACACCAAGATCTCTGGGAACTTTGTCTGAGCAGCCAAGATTAATGAGAAATGACTACAGACAAACTAAATCAACATGTGGTTCAAAAAAGAACTGTACTGTACTGCTATACTGCATACAATTTTAGGTGTGCGTTTGAAAGAATGACAAAACGTTTCAAACAGTGCATAATTCAATAGGTGGTATCTGGTTATTGTCTTGTAGACCCATTTGCATTTGTAACACGAGGGGTTTGGGATGTTGTGGCACCCTGGAGGGATCCCATGCATAACATACCTCATACGTGTGCCTTTAGGAGGTGGGGTCTACATCAGCAAATATTAAGATAAAACATAAATTTTATGCCAAAGTTTATGTATAGAAATATTTCTATGTAGAGTATAGATACAGAGAAATGAACTTACAAAAATAACAATCTGCAGATCTATAATGGACTAAACCAGTTTTAATCTTCATCTACAGACTTACAGAGAAGTCCCATGCTGTTGCTTCTCTGCATCTGAATTTGTTCTTCAGGTTCAAAGGTGGTAAAGCAAGGCACAGAGTGATCGACAGGACTGCGCGCTTCACACACAAACACACAGACAGAAAAAGAAAGAGACAGAAAAAGGTGCATGCATGTCATTCGAGACAAGTGGAAAAAACAAGAAACAGAGAAGAGAGAAAATAAAGCATTAAAGCAGAAAACTGATTGGCGTGACATTTGGTTGATAGTTTCGCCTTAAGGTTCATTTTTAGATTCACATTATAATAAATTGAGCAATTGTGAAAACCAATCACCACTTTCTCTCTGAATTTAAAAATATATATTTAAAAGATAACAAAGTCAGTGTTGGGGAAGCTACAGTATTTTGAAACTTACAGTAACTTCTTAAGATACAAGCTGCTAATAATGTAAAGAAGATAAAGTAAAATCAAATACACTAAAGGAAGCTACACTGGAGTTAAAAATAGGCAGATATGTCTGCATGCACAAAACAAAACGTTGTGTCATGTTACTATCTATTACTAAATATGGAAAGATTAGCTTAATACTGGAAAAACTTCACTGTTTTGAAAACATCAAAACTATTGTCACACTACTAATAATGTAGTCAAGTTAATAAGAGTTTGTTCCTCCCCAACACTGAACGGAAAAAAGGATAGAGAAATAAGCACATAAAAGTTTTTAGGAATAACAGAATAGTTTAAGTCATGTATGATTAATAAAGTACCTGTCTTTCTGTCTAAAAGCATCAGTTCTGCATTTCACAAATATGCTTTTTATTTTACCCATGTATTGTATGAAAGCAATCTCAAGTAACATAAGAAAGACTTTAGAAAGAGAAGAAAGGGAGAGAGAGAGAGAGAGAGAGAGAGAGAGAGAGAGAGAGAGAGAGAGAGAGAGAGAGAGAGAGAGAGAGAGAGAGAGAGAGAGAGAGAGAGAGAGAGAGAGAGAGAGAGAGAGAGAGCAGGTAAGTGCAGGTGATGAAATTGAGAGTTAGAGGAAAGATGTAGAAGGTGATATAGTGTAAGAGAGAGGTTGTGTTAAGAGAGGCCGTGTTACCATTCTCCTGATTGCTGAACAGACGACTGGCACTGGACACGCTTTTGCCGATGTCAGCCAGAGAACGCAGGTTAGACTTCTTGGTCTGATGCCGATGCTTTCTTAACAATGTGAACATGACCATCTCCTTCAGATCGGCCTTCAGCTGCCCGGTCTCAATCTGACTGTCTGTTATCATTTCTGAAAGAGGACAGAAAGATTTTTAAGTATTTAAAATCTAGTTCCTTAAAAGGACAGTCCACCCAAAAAATGAAAATCATTTATTTATCCTTATGTTATTTTTGAGTGAACTATTCCATTACAAACCATCCAAATACTGGTGCTTTAAGACCTTTTTAAATGCTCAGTATTTTTCTTTTGTTAATGTATTGGCTACTAAAACTGGCACAGGACATTTTAAAGAGCTCTTCTCCATTAAGCTTTAAGTAAAGTTACATCACAAAGGACATGAGCTGTTATCTGCTATTGTAAGTCAGAGGCAGGTGGTATTAAAAGAACAGAAAGTTCTCATTATAAAAGAATTTGACAAACCAAAACTAAATTTAAAATGCAATATTGTCTAAATGTATCTATTATATTTATCTATATTGTCTAAATATAACTTACAACAGCATACACAAATGACTTCGAAAGTAAGAGACATGGACTAAAAGCCACAAAATTAAAGTTCCACTGCAGAATCCATGCAGAATTGTGTTTTTACCAACAATCTGCTGGAGTGAGTTTGCCTCCATGTCCAGCATGATGGTTCCCTTCTCGATGCAGTTCTTCAGCTGGAACAGTGAATGGAGAGACAGCGTGGCCACATGAGGTTTACTCCAACGTTCTCCACCTTTCTCCACCTTCTCCTCAAACTTTATCCATCTGAGAAACACACACACAAAACACACACTTACTTATAGAAAATGTATTAATAAGAGCTGAGATTCTGTACTGTGACATAACACTTTATTTTTAAATGTACTGTGGTGTTACCATGCTTTTGGACATGCAATTGTGGTAATGTCATGATTTTTAAGAACTTAGACACAGCATTACTAATGCAGTGGTGGAACACATGCAGATTATTATAAATAAATAAAGATCTTAGTAAAAGATCTTCATAATTAAAGATATGTGCTCCATATGTGCTAGTCGATGCCTGCAAGACAGCAACAAAACCACAGACAGATAGACAAACATGTGTAACACAAGTGAACTGACTTTCTCAAAGCTTTTAAACGTAAAATAAGAATCAAAACCATTCAGTTAAGCTTCTTAAACCTCTGCTTGCCCTATTATCGGCTTACCCGTGTCCGCCCAAATGGGTATCTGTCTTAAAGAAACGATACCTGACCTCCGTACGGACACACGCACAGACATCCTTTAGAGCTTTGTAATTTTTTGTAGAAAGGATGTTGAGCTGAGTTTAGTCAAGCGTGGGTATGATATCTGAGACAAAAGTGATACATACTCACAGACGTACACACATAGTGACGCTTTGATATGTTACCTGAGACACAGGTGAACTCAGAGACCCATGAGAACTCTGTCCTGAGTTTGAGTATGAGCACGCACACACACACACAGCATCTGAATGGCTCTTTTGTTAACAAATTCATTTTAAAATGATTCATGTGGTTTAGAAATTCTCTTTCAAAATGCAACTATACTAAAACAGTTTTTAAACTACATACTCACAAAAGGTTATAAAGTTTCACCAAAGGTTTGTCTATAAATGTGCCAGAATAATAAAAATAACTGGACATAATTATAAAAAATAACTGCTGAGATCTCTTTAATTTCTCAATTGTTTCTTCTGGACATCAATGAGATTAAATGGAGAGCAAATTGAAACTTTTGAAATTTCTCATCTGCATCTCAGATCAGAAATCTCACAAATGTCTCTGTCATCAGAGTTTCAGAAGAGATCTCAACAATGACACCAACTGAACTCAGACTTGTCAAGTCTGACATCAAAAGTCAATATTAATTGATGTTTTTTAATATGGATTCAAACATTTCTCATCAAAATGAGTAAAATCCTAAATATTTTACCTATACAATCTACATTCATTTTACGCCTCCATACTCTTCTTGGATTTAACAATTGTCTTATTTTAGGAGAAACATCTGAGATTTAGGAGAAACATCTGAGATGAAGTTAATACCCAACTGAGAACTAAATCTAATCAATAACATTTCCTCTAGGGTGTCATATCACATACAAATATTTGCTGAAGATAACTAAGCACATGATTTAAGACATTACAATAAATCGAAGTCAATATCTGGTTTGTTTTACTTTCATATCACTGAACAAGTGTATCACTGGTCTCCAACCCACAGCTATTAATTTTGCATGTAATGTGGTTTGGTGAGGCACGTTGCCTGTAGTTACAGCAGACACTGAGGTGACTGCAAAAACCACAAAACTTGCTTTGCATTCAGGTGGTATTCCAAGGTTTAGGTTTCAATACAGAGTTTGAATCTGGTGCAGACAGCATATATTTTGGGTGTTAGTATTTAAGGTAACTATATAATTTTATTTTTTTAAAAAGCATTTTATGTCATGTCTTCATTTATAGGTATAAGTAAACATGTGCCTATGTGTGTTGGACAGTCTATATACCACAGAAAGAACACACATGAAATACAACAAGCAGATGAATGCTGTTTTGTCATTTTTCTTTCATTTTCTCTCTCTTGTCATCTGCTAAGTCATTATGCTTCAGTACTAGATACCTGAGAAGTTACATAACATAAATGACATGCCATTATATTCCAGATGTATACTTAAGATAACTTTTGTTTCAAGTTTCCACTGTTGTCCTTTGTTTCTATTTGACCTTTTTGAAGGGTTTACCTAATAGCATGTGTGAGGTATAAACACTCAAGAATGCGTATTCTTAAGAACAGTCAAGTGGCATGCTAAATTCATGAGTATCTGGAAATGATGTGTGTATTGAATGCTTCTGTTGTTTTTAGTGGGGATGAAACATTGTAAAACATTGTAAATGTGTTCTTTTAAATTGACAACGATTTTTAAAACTTTATCATTATAGTTATAGTTATCAGTAGCTTCCTTGTTGTGAATTGGGCCTTTAGAGCACATTTGTGCCAATCGTATTCTGTGAAACTTTTCACGTCACCTGGCTGTTTCCTTCCACTCCATCTCTTGACCGTCGACAGCCAGAAGTTCGTCCAGTTCGGTGAAGAGTTGAGGTGGAGGCGGGCCGCTGTCATCCTCCCCCAAAATAAAGCGAATCCGCTCTGCTGCTGGAGAGACTGAAGAAAAAAACAACCAATCAGGATTAAGAAAGGTCACCTGACCACAACCTATAAACTGCTATTAAAAAATAAACAGATTTTAAACAGTAACCAGATTATCTCTAGATCTAGACTTTGGAGAAAATCTAGTCTAGACAAGTATCTATATTATCTTTTACAGTAACAGTACAGTGATGTTTACACTGTGAGGTGGGACTGACAGTATAAATGTTTCTTTAAGGTGGGACTGTAGGAATGATTGGTTATTTCCAGTGTGGGTTTTATGTAATTTGTTAAAAAAGGTTTCTTGTATATTTTAGCATGCTGAGTCAATGGCTGGTCAGGAAGTAAGACTTTATTTCCTGGACACCAGAAATAGGATAGTTATTGTGAAAGACGTTTGAGCCAGAATTCATGACACTGTACGTGGAGCAGAAATAATTTCACAGGGAAGTTTTTAATACAATGCAAAGAGCAAAGACACAAGAAATTCCAGATAAGAACACAATAAAAGAGTGAGTATGAGGAAGACAAGAGTTTTATTATAAATTATTTACTCTGCAAGTGTTTCCCTCATCAGTGTTGTTATTGGCGACACCACACCTTTTTTTTGTAAACAGTTTTTCATTTACAAAGACATGATTCTCTACATGGGCAGGGTTGATTTTCAGGTGAAACAAGATAAAATTATAGGTTTAAGACACAGCCCTTGGAACTGAAGTGAGAAGAAAATGTCTTCCTGTAGAAACTGCTGATAAGGAAAGTCATCTCATCTCTTAAGCATGCTATATTACAGTATGCTACATTAGCCTATGCCACACTATTGCTTTTTATTCCCAGTGGCCTAAAACAGCCCGTCAAGAATAAATAAGACCACAGTGTACTAAACAGAGTGAGAAAAGAACATCCCTCCAGTCTTTGTTTGGCTCTGTGCCTCTTAACCTGGATGAACAGTTAATGCCTTTTACCACAGGTGACTAAATTTATCCATTATAGTCTAGACTGCTCGAATACACACAGATCAGCTGCGTTATTACAATCAGATGACCGCTAATGCTAATGAGAATACCAGACACCAATCCACTGTATGAAATGTTGTACGAAAAATGTTTGTACATGTAAAACAGTGGAGGGAATTCTGTGCTGTCTCACATCATCCAAGAAAGAGCAAGTGAGCAAGAGGGGAAAGAGAGAAAGAGAGAGTAAATATATAAATTAAAAAAATCAATTAGAGAAAATATATAAATAAATAAAAACAAAATAGAGAAAATATTTTAAAAAGTAATATAAAACAAAAAATAATAAAAAATGATTTTTTTTTTAATAAAATAATATTTTAAAAAAATAATACAGTAATAATTGTAAATTTTCAGTAACAGTGAATTGTCAGAAAATGATAGAGAGAGGTGGGGAGATAGAGAGAGATAACAGTGACGGTGCACTTGTTTAGTTTGACGCTTTGTCTTTCACTAAGAGAGATAAGCACATAAAGCCAAAGACCTTAAACTGAGGCCGTGACGATTCCTTCTTATCTGTCTTTCAATGCTGATTCATATATAATCACTCACTCGTTCTTTATAACATCCTGTAATGATCTCTCTTACTGCTCTCTATGACAGCTCTTTCAAGAACGTTTGGTTGAAGTTTAGTCAAGTGTACTTGAGTTTTTATTTGTTTAGGAATAGTTCATCGAACTATCAGTTCTTAGTCACTGTTGCCTCATGTACGATCTCTGTCTTCTGTGAACAAGGGTGTAAATTCTGTGTCAACCGTTTATAGTACTTTTAATCACATATTAGGGGGTTGGAATTTATTTCAAATTTGTACTAAAAATTTGAAAGTCTACACAGAGAGTCTGTGAAACACAAAAGCAGAAGGAAAGTAGATGTAGAATTATATGAGACATAAGACTAAATTTTAATTTTGATGTCAACTTTTCCTTTAAGATGTTGTCATAGTGTATATGAGTGGCGGACCAATATATAAAACCACAAACTGCAAATCTTCCTGGAAATAAAACTCCAACATGATTTCAGTAATGACAAAGGTATTCAGCATGCATGATAGGATTTTTTATCATTTAATGAGTGAGTCGCTTACTGAGCGGTTTGAGGATGCTGGAGACGGGGTCATCTGTATTCTCTGCATCTGATTTGTCGCTCACATTTTCTGTCATGCGTTCTCTCTTCTCTTTGTGATTGCTCCGTCGTCTGTGTCTGCGGCGGCGACGGTAACTCTTAGGCACGTGAACACCGATGTAGACTGTGTGATGACCTGCACGCACACACACACAAAATAAAAGAGTATGGTCAGAATACAAGGCTTCACACAGTGCCGATAATCTACACAAACACACACATACATGAAAAACCTCCAAGAATAAACGTTTATTACGCAAGGCATGTAGTTCGAGGTTGAGATTGAGGTTGTCTTAATTGTCCACTGATCCCAATATTACACGTTATTGCATTCACATTATTATTTAAGGTGATGTGTCCCAAGAATTCTTTTAGAAGATTTGAAAGGATTTCACACAACACATTGTGATTCCAGACCAAAAACAATAAATTAAATCTAAAGAAGTACTGTCTGAGTACTTTTAGTTCACTATGCGTCTCCGTCTGCGTTTTCCAAAAGGAAAGATCTGACCCCTAGATTACAGATAAATGCCAACAACTTCCTGTTCAACTAACCGAGCAGGAAATGGCAAAACATCTACAGGAATTGGATTTAGTGACAGAGAGTGCAGTGTGTTTCCTGACACATGAGAATCAATACAACAATTCATCACTCAAGATATTTCTTCATCACTCTTCATGTCATCTCGTGATTGTCTTTAAACACATACATCCATTAAATGTTATCTGAGAGTGTCATGTCTGTGTGTGTGTGGAGACTTTCATGTAAATGTTCATGTCCATGTTCAAAATGTGTTACTTCCAAGGAAGTAAAAAAGGAACAAAAATGACCAAAAAATGATGCCTAAAGAATTTGTTTCTGTAGAAGTAAATGTGACTACAAAAATATAAATGACAAGAGCTGTACATGTTGTAAAGTCATCTTTAGTAGGTGTGTCAAAAAGTAAATTTTGGATACTGGGTGCAGCTGAAAATTCCCCATCAAACGTGTGTGTGGAGAGAGAGAGAGAGAGAGAGAGAGAGAGAGAGAGAGAGAGAGAGAGAGAGAGAGAGAGAGAGAGAGAGAGAGAGAGAGAGATGAGATGGTGAAAAGTGAGGGTGAAATTCAATCAGTACCAGTAATTCAACCAGTAACTGAAACACTACAGATCTTATATCCCGTCTGTGTCTGTACATTTCTTACCCTCAACCTCTTCTTCACACACATTTTTGATATAAGATGCTCCCCGGTCCACCACAGCTTCATCCTCCATTCTGCAAAAAACAAACAACAGAAAGTGTAATGTATAAACCAGAATCCAGCAGACAGAAATAGTAAACATGTTTAATCTCGCCTACGTGTGCAGCATGATTTGTAGTCGTGTAAATTTCTCAGAATAATATTTCTGTTCAAAGCAGCACCTGCTGTTACCAGTTCTGCTCTGTTCTCAGGCGTGCAAACCTGAACCAGTCAGCAACTAGTTTGATTCAAGTCATCACATGTCTAGGATTGAATACAAGGCCTTCTTATGTGCTCCAGGAGAAGGTTGTAACTTCTGATTGGTTCTTTCATTTTCACACAGATCTAATATGGAATAGGGGCAAACTAAATTGCATTGTTATGATATTTTGCTTTTAGATGATAAATGTTTGAGATCTCTGACAGTTGATCACAGACAGATGCGAGACTATGGCATCTTTTCTCAGGAAAAAATCTACATTTGCTCACCATTATCATCACCAAAATCTTGCAGAGATTTTTATAAATTGTAGTTGTGGCTTTTCTTTTCTTTTACAATCAGGTTATGATTAAAGTTAAACTCATGCCAAAAACACTATGATCTCTCGGTTCATAAAAACACTTACACACCCTGAGGAAACTGCAATGACACATGCAAATAAAATATTGCATAGTTTGACAATCATATTTTTGGCAACGCACCAACACTTCGTGTTCCAAACTAAAAGTTTATTCATCCCTAGTGGAAAGCAAACGGAAAACACAGACAGACATGATTAACAGATGCTGATGAAGTAATGATATAATAGTGGAAAACCTCCTTTTGTACAGCTACTAAAACAAGTCTACAACTATATCTAAACTATATAAATATAACCATAAAAAATAGCAGTCTGCATCTTTTAAATATATTAAAATGCTATTTTAAATAATTAAATATATTAAATTAAAATTATATATATATACATATATATTGTATATATCAAAAATGATAAGATATCATTTTTATTTTTTGCTAAACTATCCCATAATTAAACTACACTGATATTTTTAAGGGTCATAAAGTCATCAGGATGATATAACCGTCCTTAGAGTATAATAACGAAACACACTTGTGTACTCACACACTGAATGATTCATATATTATTATTTCTGATAATCATAAGACCTGTGCCGAGGAATTTTATGTTGCTAAAGTAAATACTAGCAGTATAAGTGTAATCGCGAACTCAGTGACGCATGAGCATTCCGCGGCCCTCTGATCGACTTTTACTGTTTAGAGAAGAGGCGGATGATACAATCGCAAATAAATGAACAAGCAAAAGCTCGAAGATACTGATATTTACACTGATAGCACACAGGAACATTTTCTGCCACTGAGGTGATCAATCACAAAAACAACAAGGTACAGGTCTGACAGCTGCAGAAACCTCAGAGAAGTCAATGTCTTTTAGAGGTCAAAGGTTATTTGGAATCTGATCTCCATCCTAAGGTGGGTTGTGGTTTAATAGGGTGTGTGGGATATACCATCCCCCATAGACGGTCACTGAACCTAATTCTTGAGTTAAACCTATGACACGACTAGCGTTTCGTTGCTGGGTCAGTATACGTGGGATATGGTTCGTCAGGTTTACGCTGGGACAGAACGAACCCTGTAGAGTAAACAGGCACTTGCACCAAACCGAAAATCCTGAAAGCGACTTAAAACATAGCAACAACATTGTGTAACTAAATTAACTGTGGGATTTCAACAGGGCTAATAAGACCTACTGATCTCTAAATCCCTCTCATATGTTCTAATTCCGTAAATGTTACGGCTTCTGTGGGAACTGCAATTTGTTTTGGTGTAATCCGGTTTACACTGCTCAACATTTTACTTTTTGATTTTGTTGCCGTTGTTTATAATTAACTTTGTGATCCAGGCATTAAACACTAAAGTCATTACAATAGTGTTAGTATTGGAAATTTACTGACATTTATATTTACCCTTTAGTATTAACATAATATCAGGGGCTGTGTGACAAATAGCACACTACCATTCTCCTACTATTTCTGCAGTATGTAGTATGTATAGAGTGCACATATGACCTTCTACCTTTTGCCAAGATTTACAGTATACAACTATATGAACCTGTAAGCTATAATATATCCCACAATGCAATTCACTCCATGAAACCTTTCATTTCAAAATTTTACAATCAGAAAGAAGAAACAAAATATCTATTTTCATTTACAAGAAACACCAGCAATAAACACAAACTACACTTAAAAATAGAGGTGCCTAAAAGTGTCTTCACAGCAACTCCATAATAGAACCATTTTTGGTTCCCCCAAAAACCTTTCAGTCAGCGGTTCTTAAAAAACATTTCTATATGGTCTGTAGAACTTTTTCCACTAGAAAGAAACTTTTTTTAGGTTTTTTAGATGTTAAAGGTTTGTTATGGAACCATTCAGCCTGAAAATTAAACTTTACTGTTAGGTGTGCAATGATGGTGATACCATACAAAAAAGTATAGTAGTCTATAAAAATATAAATTCTTTTTTTATAGTCTACCATAAGCCAAAAACAGTTCTTCAATTCAACCTTTACTTGTAAGAGTGTAAAAAAAAACACAGCAGCCAGTAATTAGTCATAACTTTCTAGCAGTTCATTTATCTCAGCCGGTGTGTTAAGCGTTTAGCACGTCTGGTGAAGGCACATGGGTTAGCAGATGGTGTGGCAGTCATGCCTAATGGTGTAGATTTCTTTAAATCCCAAAGAGCTAGAGCCAGTTAATCATTCCAGCTGACAGGATTGGACACTAAAGCAGGAACAGAGATGCTAATTAAAGACAGAAAAAAAACTCCCACATTAAAGCTGCACCTGACAGTCTCTCTCCATGTATCCAAACCAAATCAATACAATCAATACTACTATCAGTATCAGAGTTCATTCATTCAGCAAAAGTTCTTGCTGTGTTTTGTGTAATAATTATTGTGTATGATGCACTGGTGCACATGCAAAATGAAACCGTCATGGCCTAATCTTTTATCACAACGTTATAACTTGCTTTGCATCTGAAACAATGTGATATCATCTACTGCAGGCCAAAAATACTGGTTGAAATGGAGGCTCAGATATATCCAGCCTAATTTTCTGACAAAATATGTACCTCTTTCAAATGAACAGCAATAATCCTGCTTTTATGACCCAGACGGTTTAAATAAAAAAAATGCACTATCAATCAGATAACTGGTAGCAAGAGCTGTTTCATGTTGACTTTATACCTGGAAGAATCAAACACAAAACATACAAGCAAGGTCACTATTCATTAAACTGTAATCTGTTTCTAATGACCATTAAGACTAGTCCCAATGTGAGATGCTGGTGTTCTCACAGGGCTTCGTTACTAGATTAAATAAAAAGACTTCTAGTTTCACCGGTACAAGGACCGGTTTCATCAATAAGGTCATACTAATGAACAAACTACAAACTTTTGCTTGTGCATACATCAGCTATAGACACCTGGAACCCAACAAATTCTCCAACAACTTCAAACTGGCAGGAAGGAATTTGGCACAGACTTTGGAACAAGAACTCTTCCAATATGATGAGAAAATCTCTGCTAAATAATATCATACCATCAATGTAAAGTCAACATGAAACAGAAATATTTTCTCAAAAGCGCGACTCATTGTTTCTAAATGATTCAAAATATTCGATAAGAAAAACATGAAGGTCAGGTATGTGAAATAGTGGAATGAAGCCAAACCTGAAAGTGAGTTTGCAGAGGATTGTGAAGGACTTACACTGCCAGCAAAACAAATACACACTTTTGATTGATTTGAATTGATTTTCCACTGTAGGTGTGTAAACCCAGCATAAATGTCAATAACTCAAGAACTTCAGATTCAGATCAAATCAATGATTTATAATACACGAGTTTGTCGGCTTAACAAAAGCAAAATTCTTTTGTGACTCTGCATTTTCCCTTGATCTTTTTTCTAAACATGCTTTCGCAATACCTGCACAGGTAGACCAAACAACAAGTCTGTCTGCGTGTAATGTGTGTCTTCTGTGAAACAGTCAATGGACGGGCAGTTACTAAACATAGCATTTATGCAGTAGTGTACTTAAAGAGATAGTTCACCCAAAAATAAAACTTCTGTTATCATTTATTCACCCTCATGTCATTAAAAACTGTATATGATTCTTTTTCTGTGTAACACTAAAGACGATATTTTGAAAAATGTGTTTTTCCATTCATACAGTTAATGGGGGTCAGTGTTCTTTGGTTATCAACATTCTTTAAAATATCTTCTTTTGTGTTCTGCATACAGGTTTGAAATGACATGCAAGTGAATAAATGAAGCAAAAAAGATAAAAATCTGAAGTCTACAACTGCAAGAAGACAAACAGCAGCCATGTAATCTATCCACCTTCAAAGACCCCATTCCCTACTAGTTAAACCATGAAACCAGCAGGCAGCTGTTTTGTTTTATGACAGCACTATCTGTACTCAACTAAAAAGAGATCAAATCCACTATTTGCAGCTTGAATTATATCCAGCCATCGCAATGAACGCATTGCTCCTGAACGCTAAAGACCTAATTGGTTTTGACAGGAGCTTCTTAGAAACAGATTACTCCGACCGGTCAAGCCGCACATTCAGAGAACCTGTAAAGAAAACGACTTAAACCAACGCAGCCTGGCAGTAACATTAGAACCACCAGCATGAACTCATCACACATGCTGCAACTGTGGTCCCTGGAGACCCCCTTAAATATTTCATTCAGCTACAGTACGCTTTTCAAAATAAAGGTTCTTCTGTGGTTCTTAGGGCCAACATAGAATGTATTACCAACAAGTGTATCGGTTTCTGGAATATAATATCAGACCATAAATAACAAGATCTCTAAAAGTTTCCACAGAATATAAAAGCTTCTTGGTAAAAGTAATAAGTGTAAGTGCGCTTGGCACAGCGGAGAACCCTTGAAAACCCATTACGCACGCAACTGTTTGAACAGGTCTGGTGTCGAAATACCGTTCACAGACTGTCAAACACATGCAAATTTACAGTTTATTGTAGATAATAGACTCCGTCACTGAAACGTGAAGCCCTCAGCACACAGAACTCACATAAGTCCGTCCTGAAGGATAGAATTACACCTTTACTTTTAGACAAGAAAAACGACTTGCATTAAAACCAAAATATGACTTCGATATCACACCAGTAAAAGCACTCACTTGTTTTTGTCGCTCATTTCTACTGTGCTTTGTCGTCTTCTTCTCTTTGTAGCTCAGTTAACCGCGTCCGGGCTTGCGAAACGCGCAAAATACGCGCAAGTGCGATTTCGCTCCAAGTTCAGTCTATGCGAATGCGTAAAAACAGACACGCATTCACATTCACTCGCCTTTCACTTCTGTTTATCTGGAGCCAGAGCTATTTCACTGACTCTGACAACTGCGAGACATTCAAACACCCGAGCAATCATAACGCAACAGGCTCACCAACTCTTTGGGTACTTTTGGAAAAGGCTCCACGTCGCGCGTAAAACTGTCCGCGTCGCGTCACGCCTCGCCCTCCTCCAGCGTGACGCCAGCAGTGGGAGGAAGAGACACCAGCAGAGGTCACAACACTCTATACCTGCATCCTCATACTGTGCCTACATCAGCTTCCCACCTGAACGCACTGTAGTCTGCAACATTCACATTATCAGATTAGTAAGGAAATGTAATATAGGCCTAAATACTGTTGATCGTTTAATCATTTGTAAATATGTTTATTCAACTTGTAATAAACGAAAATCTATTAATATTATGACATATCTGAATCTGAAAAAGATGGATAAACAAGCACACAAATATTTAAAGTATATTTACATTTTGAAAATGAAAATAAAGTTTAGGAATTTAAAAAGTGGAAAAATATAATGGTGTAAAAGAAAAACTACTTTAGGTACTTAATAAAATAGTTAAATTCTGGAATAATGGAAATTCTCAGAAACTCTGCTTCTAAAGTAATTTATAAATCTTGAGAAGACTGCTCATAACACAAGACATAAGTTAACAAGCCACCAGAGATTAATTATAAAACAGATTATAACAAGGATGAATATGAGGAATTTTTTTTTACCAATGAAAATCCCTGTTTTTCAACTCATTCATGATTACTGGAAAAGGGCGAATTAAAGAAGAAACAGAACAACAAATGGAAAAAGTGTGCTGACATCTGAATGCAGTTCAACGTATTATTTGTCTCTCTGCTCCCTGAATGTGAAAACATAACTATACAAAGTAATCTTTACGACAGAAAATTCCATGATTAATTCCAGGAATCATTTATTTAATTTCCATAACTGTTGAAACCCTGAAGGGTAAAGATGTTCCTGGTATTTTCAGAGGTACAAATAGTCAGTACTGTATACCTATACAACAATTACCAAAACTTCAACAATGCGAACAAGTTTAACTTGTTTCATAACACTTATGGTCAAAAAAGGGCTGTTGAGTAATCATAAATCTTTTTTTATATATGAGAAACGATTACCATCAACATTTTAGAAAAATAATTTCCTTATGAAGAACTACGCCACCAACTGACTCTTCTGAAATACTACACGCATGCAAAAACTACCAAACAACACAATAAAAGCAGGATGAAGATACATTTTCTTTAGAAAGAAAATAAAACAAAGTGATCATTGCCATTATTTAAAATGTAATTCATAAGACAAAATAAGTAAAAAATACATTTTAAAAACAATTAAAAAAATATAATAACAGGAAAACACTCAAATACTCTCACACGCAACTTCAATTTCTCTTCAACATCACAGAGTGCTGAGAAATTCTTTCACCTAAAAAGAAAATAGGGACAAAATACATTAAATCACTCGTGTCTCATTTAATACTGTGCTGACATCACTATTTCAACATTTGGATTCAGTTAGTATGGATCATATATGCGACACGTTTAATGTGTTTATAAAAAAGGACAAGACACGTTTGTGTGTAGTGTCAGGAATGAGTGAGTTAATCGTGTATGTTGTGCATAGTAAGTGTAATGTATGACTGATAAAAATATCACAGTTCCACTGTCATATTATTAGCAGTAAACACACACAATCTTATTTATAGTGCCAGCTGACCTCTTATTGCCCGTGTTATATGACAACAGATCGTGTGTGTGTGTCATACCTTCTCAATCATATCACCACATTTGATGCCGTTGTCTTTGAAATCATCATTGACATCGAGAGTGAGAATCGGAACTTCGTTCAGATACTGAAACTCCATACTGCAAACACACACATACATTTTACATACATTGTGTGTTTCTATATACACCACCAGTCACCTGGACACAGTCTTTAACATTTTTATTTTTTGCACATTTAAGAATAGAAATAAAGTGAGATGCA
The DNA here is from genome assembly GCA_019155185.1 of Beaufortia kweichowensis. NCBI lineage: Eukaryota > Metazoa > Chordata > Actinopteri > Cypriniformes > Gastromyzontidae > Beaufortia > Beaufortia kweichowensis. The sequence goes on along the minus strand of CM032812.1, from coordinate 10,183,723 downwards.
TCATGAGTATGTTGTCTTCTCTTCCAGTCCTATCCGATCCAATTCATCCATTTAAAAATACATCTCGTTTTAATATGAGTTTCCTTTAAAGATTGTCATGATCCTAAGAAACATTCAGTCAGGATTGTCCTGGTAGTGTATATGAAAGAAGAGTCTGTAGTGTAATGGTTATGATACCTCATGTTCCTGTGCTGTAACCAGCACTCGTGTTTATAGTGGAGTTTCTCCAGATATTCCAGTGGAATTCCCTGTTCCTCCTCTCTGCCTCTCAAATGCAACCGCTCCAAACACCGCTGGAAAATAAACCACAAAAGTGTCTCTGAAATTGCCCTGCAGTATGTGAAAATATCTTTACACACTGTGTAGTGTATATATACACATGTCTGAACCTGTTGCAGTTTTAGGCCCATGAAAAGGTCATAGCTTTCATTCCCATTGAACAAATAATGAAAAAAGAAGCAACATTGATTGCGCACATTGATTGCATTGCCTGGCAAGTACGCACATGTAAATGCAGAGAACGTGTACCTCTGGCTTTGCTCGCAGGTAAATGATGCCATCCAGTTCAATGTGCTGCCCAAACTGTTTATGCAGCCAGCCGTGCCAGTCTTGATAGATTGCCCATTCGGTTTCATTCAAACACTCGCTCTCATACAGGTTTGATGCAAAGATGTACCTGAAACACAAACACACACACACTCCTTTACTTTTTAAACAAAGACATCTATTAAAGTTCATTATAATTACTAGAGGCTAACTTTATAAAAACTCTCAACACTAAGGAAAACTTTTTACAAGACAAATTTGTCCCCAAAGGAAAGTGAAGTAGGTCTCTCTGAAACTCCATACTGAAAACCAATGACTTGTTCTCTCATTTACACGCACCTGTCGCTGTAAACAGATCGTTCGAAGAACTGCACAGGATTCTCTGCCTCTCTAATCTTCCCATTGTTTGATCTGATCTGGGATCGGATGCGGCTCATACAGGCGTAGCTCTGGAAGGTGTACGCCCAGCGCTCAGGCTTCTCGTACATCATCTGGAGAACGTTCCCACCGCTTTTCTGAGACGTGGTTAATTCCTGTAAATGCACACATGATCGATAGACCATTCAACATCCATCTAATATCTCTGTACTTTATATAATTGACGAACACAAGCTTGTTCGTAACGGTCCTGCAAGTGTCATGTTGAGCTACAAATGCACAATATAAGTTCAACTGCAATGTAAGTAGTGGCCTAGCGGGTCAATGCCCATTCATATCCACGAGTCAACATTGCAGTTTTGTGGTATAAATACATAAGAAAAAAAACATTTTCTAAAAGAAAAATGTTTAACAGATCTAATACTGTATTTTATCTTCAGTAGATGAGTGTGCCTCCTCTAGTTTAGTGCTCAGCTTGTGACGACTAAACCATCTGTTGAGTCCCATGGGATGATAGTGTTTGCCACAACCGTTTCCATCGCAGCTGTGGATTACAGGTGTCATGGGACCATCACATAAACAAATGTACAGTAGCCCAAAAATATTTTGTCACTGTATCAGACCACTCTGCAACTGCAAACCAATGATGCAAGACGTTTCCTCAAAAATATCTTCACTTTTTAAAGCCACTGTTGAAAATATTTTTATATATTTGTCAGGGGAATTTCCTTCAAGCAGCTCAAGTGCTAACCATCACATTTATTATGGACAACTGTCAGTAACATTTAGAAAACAAAAAGTGTCCAAATACAGTATGCGAAAGAGAGAGAGAAAACTGCACCTCATGCTCATCATGGTGAGTTTGTACATTGCACCATCTCGCGATGGGTTCTGGCACAACCTCCCATTCTCTGTCATGATCCTCCAACAGGCGAACAAAGGTGGATTTACCCGCCGCTGAAACCAATAAAGACTAATATATAAATCTATTTTTAATATCGTAATACATGTTACACAAATTAAAACACCTGATATTAGATAAGAGGAATTATATGAATCAGATGTTTCACTTCATGCAGCACTGCGCAGACTGATCGGTGTATGACATCAAGTCTCGCGAATACTCTCGCGATAGTTTGGTTTCCTGATCAGTCCTCGCAACAAACATATTAAATGCATCTAACGCTCTAACCAACATATGTTCACTTTGTTTTATTTTTAAGATTTTACAAACAAAACATACGATTTCATGTTGCTTTTAAACGACCAAAGAGAGAATGTGCGAAAAACATTTGTCAAACATAGGCATACAATAGGAAATGTCGGTTTCAAGTTCATATTGATACAGTTTAAAATATATACAGTATGAAATATATACGAATATAACAGTATTTCTTATCGATAATGTCATACGTTTAATCTGATAAACAAAAAAGCAATGCCGTAATTTACAACTACACGAAAAAACAGTAGCAAACTTTAGTATTTACTATAGTATACTGCAGTAAGTGTACTGTAGTATTTTAAATTAAATACTGCACTTGGTTTTTACTGTACACTATACTATGATGTAGTTTTAACGATAATGAATTGATACTATAGTACATACTGTAGTATGGGCTACATAAATATTTACCATAGTAAGGTTCAAAACACTATAGTATAAAGAAAATTTCCTTTTTTTACGGTTTGCGAAATGCGAAAATATACTACAATATGTTTGGCAAATGTGCGCAAAGTATTTGTAGTATGCAGTGGTTGTATTCAGCTATAAGAGATGCTTGCAGGAAACAAAGAATGACTTACCAATATTGCCTTCTATAGATATCCGTTTAATCCTCTTCTCCATACTGTCATTCAGAAGGCTTGGACAGGCTCGTTTAGCTGTGGGAGACATTTTATTTTATGCAATAATGTAGCAAAATGCTCTTTTCTATGCTGTCTTTGTGGTTACAGAATATAATGCAGGAAACAGGCGGGAGATTAAATTCTGGCGCTTAAATGCAGCTCCGCCCATCCACATACAGCTGCTGTCAAAGCAGCACACGTGCTACACACACACACACACTTCATACATAACAAACATGAATAAAACGTACGTGAATAAAACATGTTAAGAGAAGGGTTTTATTCGCTCTATGTACAGCAAAATATCATCGGTTTGTGATATTGTTACAATGTAAAATACAACAGTATCAGGAGGCTGGTTGTAAGTTTAGCCAGCTGCACATATTTACATGTAATATCCTAATTATAATACAATACAGGGAAAATATATTCTCGTTTCAGTGACAAAAAGCTTTTATAAATATTTCAGATATGTCCTATATTAATTTGTGATTGGCACTTTTACACTGTAGCACTAGTGTAAACCATTAGAAGATAAACATGACATTCGTGAAACAACAGAAATGTTTCAAACATCTTCAAAATTTTCAGTTAAAGAAATTATCATTTTAAACAGCCCTCAGGAAAATTATTCATGGTTTTATTATAGTAAAAGTGTAGTAACTATGGTTTTTGTCAGACTGATTACCAATTTCATAACCATATTTTTACTACAAATATCATGGTTAAACTATGGCTATACTGTAGTAAAACCATGGTTCATTTTCATAAGTGACAAATTTGTGTTAATCACTAAAGCAAAAAGCCACAACAGAAAAATATTAACGTGGAGGTAATTCACTTCATAATCAAATGCCACACACAATCTTTCACATAAACAGACAAACATCCTCATATATTCACATACATTTCAGAATATTGCATGAACAACCTTAAAACAAACGTTTAAATATCTAAAATGAATCAAACTGAAACCACATAAATTATTAAAAATGATTAAGAAACCTAGTTTTATGATCTGAATGCGTCACACAAAACTAAAACAACAACATCTGGAAAAAGAAACTGCAATAGTTGGAGTGAACAAACGTCTTATCAGAGTCAGTGAGCTGTTATCATGAAAACAAGCAACTTCACAGAATCAAGGCCAACGTTTCCATCTGCTTTCAACACAGCATGCACATTATCACAATATTTCAGCTTTAGTAGTCAAAAACAGTCTAAAAGAATAACCCTTGATAGTTATCGGTATAAAATCCATAGATCAGAACATAATATGAACTGATCAACAGTTTTCTCTGATAATATCAGTAAGGACAAATCATCGATCATTATTGCATAGGAGTATAGACTTCAGCTATTTAACCGCATTCATAAGCATCAGCATTACAGCACTGAAGATTCAAACAGCATTAAAACATTCACACCAAACATAGCAAATCGGCTATTCACTGCATTACGTGAGACAGGCACCATGCGTGTAGAATCACTGTAGTACTTACTAACTCCACAGTCTTCAATAAAACCTCAGCCTTTCAGTGACCACAGACTAAAGTAATAATATGAATAACTTGAGAAATTCAAAATAGTATAACCATTTGATGCAAATATCAAATTTGCAATTAACGATGTCAAAAATGTACATATATGGTGTAATTATCTTCATCTCTTTACGCTCTTAGTATTGTGCAGATTTTATAACTCTACTATGGTTTACCTAGCATGTGCTGTTGGGTTAAAATCATAGTTAGAATAAAGTAAGATCAGGGTTTTTCCTTCACCATTTACTCTTTCTCTCTCTCTCTCTTTATCTGTCTTTAGTTGTCAGCTTCTCGATGAGTTCTTGAAGCGGTGCTAACTCCTTGCGATCAATCAAGTTAAACTCCTGAAAAGCAGGACAAAGACACGTTTTAATTTCAAATCAAGAACATCCAAACTACAAACTTACTATGGTAAACACGTTTGACCAGCCTTACATACAGTATGTGTGGTTTTTGTTTTGCATTGTTTTGCATTTGCATTGGTAAACAAACTTTCCAAAACTCATTTGAGTAAACAATTATTATTTTTTATTACTAACCATTCAGTCCCGGAAGAATGCATTTTGACATGCAAACCCTATCCTGTTTATTTTTGTATATTTAGTTGAATGATCAGATTACAAGAAATAAATTATAATTTTATCATCATTTACTCACTCTCACGTGATTATAGACAAGAGTTTTAAGGAATTTTTATGCAACTCTAATGCATAAAAATGCAATAAAAATCCCCAAAAAGTTCACTTGAATCACATAATATATTACAAATCTTCTGAAGTCATACAAGAGCTTTATGTGGTGAACAGTCAGTATTCACTGATCCATTTTGTCTCTACACACAAAGCTAATATGACTTCAAAAGATTTTGAATAAAGTGTACATGATGCTCTTGTGTTCTTCTTTAATGCTTTCATGTAACTGCAGTTAAAGGGGTAACAAGCATAACATCCTTCTGTTGTGCTATACAGAAAAAGGAAAATCGTTGTGCTTTTGGAAAGGACATGAGAAAGAGTAAATAATAATGAAATTCTGATCCATCCGAGCATAAAGATGATACAGCACCTGTACAAAGAAGATGAAGTGTTTGAAGGATGTGTTGAGGTGAGCTTCCTCCTGCAGCTGCATGACTGCATCAAAGTGTTGATGATATATATGAGCATAAACTCTGAACAAGCGCTTCAGAATGGTCTTAGCCACCGACATGAAGTTTTTCGGGAAAGGAACACCTGAACAGATGAACCAGTGATAGAGAACAGAACACTAGAGTTAGAATTATATACGGCATTTCTGAGAGGTTGGTGATTGTGATATCCCTAGGTACCTATTTTAGAAGGAAACAGAGTCTCATCATCCAACTGGTCTTGAACCCATGTCATCAAATAATCAATGTACTTGGGTGCAGAGCACTTAACAGGCTTCTTAATGTTGGTGCCGTCTGCCCAATGATACTCGTATCTAAAGAAAGACATGAGTGAGATGTAGAAGAAGAGAGACAATTATTCAAACACTGTCCAGAGACACTCACTTGGGTCCAGCCGACATGATCGGACAGCTGCTCTCAGAACAGAAATCTGTGATTGTCCCGTACAGCATGTTTATCTGGTTGAAGAAATCCACCGCTGTAGAAACAACCATAAAAAGATGTAATACATGTTAAAAAGAGCATATATCAGGGGAAAACAAAGCATGATTTTACATAGTCAGGCAAGTGCCAACAGTCCATATTTGTTTAAATGAGCCATTGAAAATAAAATAACTATTTTACATTCTTTAAAGAGTCATCTCTTCTCCATTTGTTAGGTATTATTGCATCTGGTTTGTGTGTTTTAATTCACACACATAATGCATGTACATTTGTTAAAGTTCTCTTTAACGACTGCCTACTTATTACTTTTTAAAATGGATAAGATTCTTTTAGATTTTACAATCATGACAATTTCTTTGCTTTGTTTCAAACATAGTTTCATAGTTTCACCTATAGAGGAGCATTTTAAGGCACTGGGGGAGGTGTGTTAGTAATTCTGCAATGGACAAAAGGTCCCGTGGGATTGACTGGCTTATTGGTAGATGGGTCTGGTTTGGTGTAATCAATAGGTCAAGGGTCAAAGCTGTTAAGAGGAAAATGAGAAAAGCATACAAACACACATACCGAGACAAAACAACAGAACCGTCTACAGTTACAAACATTTGGTCTGGACTTACAGACTAATGAGACCTAGATGTGTTTATGTAGACATTGTGTGCCATGTGTATATTAAACTCATTATTATTATTATGACATCTCTTGGTTCTTACTGTTAACAGCAACCCATTCATTAAGATCTTCTCCATCAGGAAGCATGACAGCCATCCGGAGGTTCCCGCTGCCCAGCGTCGCTTCAGCATGTTTGAGCAGCTCATACTGGTGAGAACCTTCTGGAATGTTCTTCTTTGGCTTAAACGTCTTTGATGAACGGTTCCCACTGGATAAGATCAAGCATTACACAGGCCATTTATGAGTGTCCATATCTACTTACACCATCTAATCAGAACTATATACACACTTAAATACAGACTATATACAGACTTAAACACATGTTGTGTTACATACATACATATTTTTCATGTAAATCACAAAACAATTCTAGACACACAGAAATGTGGTTCATCAGGTTGTCTTAGAAGACACATTCCGATCAGCAATTTTCAAACTGAAAGCATAAAATAACCATAAAACGACACAATGGCAGTGACATCACGTCTGTTTTCTTTTCTGATAGACTTCTCTTTAACTTCTCTAAATCACATGTGTCTGGTGATCCATCATGAGCGCTTCTTAATGTTTTTATGACACATTCTCAGCTGTTGTTTGGGAACCAGCTTCCCTATGATGACTGCGTTTTCTCATCATTCCAAACAAGCTTATAAGGAAATTCAATTTCAGAAATATCACAATAAACAACTCTATTTCTGTTAGGGCATCAGATTACAAAATCAGTAATGTTCTGCATTTCAGAGTTTCTCAATTCACTTCCTTTCAGGACAAATGTACAGAAAATTAAGTTAAACATGAATTTCTAATGGTTTTATTATAGTTAAAATGTAGTAAATGTATATTTTTATGCCTGATTAACACAGTTTTGCTACAAATAACATAAATTAATTAATAACATAAAAACAGTGCAAGAGCAAAAAACTATATTTCGCCAAAAAAACACACTTTTGACAGGCTTTACACTGTCCTTAAAAGGTCTGCAGATGACCGTATTTGGCGTTTCCAATGCAAACAGCACTGCATTTCATGCAATTTCAACAAGGGCTTACATGCAACTCTCTGATACAAAGTGACAAGGCTTTGTGAACACACTCATGCCAGCATGAAACATGCATTACATAAGATCTGCCCCCCTTACAGTGAAACACATCAGAGACCTAAAGAAACCAGCGCAAATATGCAAGAACTGGGTTAATGTATGCATCAAAATGCCATTTAAAACAACTATCTGGTCTAAATACTGACACATTTAATGATCTAAAGTCAACACGCTTCAAACAACTCCAGCAGCTCTTAGCAGGTCGAGCTAATGGACTAAAGGATAAATGACAGCGTCAGACTCACAATAAGAAGCTCATCTTCTGTTCGGTTCGGATCTGATGGTCCCGCTACGACGTGTAGGGAGAAACGCAGTTCAGCCACCAGGCAACAAACTTCCCACAGCAGCCGTGTGGGTTCTTTAATCTTGTTTGTAGAGTTATAAATCATGTCATGTTGGGAAATAACGTGTACCAGTGCTGGGTAAAATGGGGTATATGTTTTACAGATCTGCTCTGACCGAAAACAAATAATCTCGCGTTGGTTCGTGTCGCTGACGTCAACATTTATCTGCCAATTTTAGTCATTTATTTTTTGATATTGAATTTCTTTTTAACTAATTGTAATATCATATTTTTATATGTAAGTGATTATTGCCTTGTTTATTGATTTTTACCTGACTGTCAATGAAAGGAAAACAGTACATTATTTATTATTTTTAAAATCATTTAAAAATCTATAGTCATAGAAATCTCTAGTGTATGGTAGAAATGTATGCGTTTATCTTTAGAATAAACCATTTTTAAAGTATAGAACAACATATTATGCAGTTATATTAAGAACAGATAAAGCATTTATTATTTATTTTGTTAGGAAATACCATGAACATAATTAGAACATGTAATGTTTTAAGAAGCTAATGTTTATAATGTGACAAATACGTCTTGTTCTTATGAAATTAATAAATAAATGTTAAATACAGTAAATCTCTTGGTAGGATATTTCTACATTGCTTTTATGACGTCTTTGCTGAAACAAAAGTATATTTTAAACTTTACTATTTTATAACTATACATAAAAACTAATATGCTGTATTGGTCAATACTTAAACTAGTTCTGCGTGGATGGAAAAAACTGCGCAAATGCTGTGGATGTTGATGCACTTGAAGCACCATGTGTGCTGTGACGCATTATTGGCCCCACCCACAATGCAACGCAGACAAGGGAACCTCCAAGACAAGAGGAGCAAATGCTCTAACACGTAAAACTGACATTATAGACAAGATTATTGCATTCTAAGGATCCCGATTCAAAGATCCTGTCATAACACAGATTTGTTCAAGCGGAAGAAACTCGACAGCAATTTTCAGAGGTTTGACTTTGGTTAATATCTTACTGTGTTGCTGTTCTCTGCCTTTATAATACCATAATAAGAACAGCGCTGTCGGATAAATATCCCGCACCGACTCGTGTATTTGTTAAAGATTATTTTATTACAATTTAAGCTCAACTGCCACATCGTATTGTGATATTAAAGGCAGTGTTTGTGTGATAACTTTATTACGCAATTTGTTTATTTAGCTGACATTATAGTTAACTGTACTTTACAGCCATTGTCCTTGTCGGGAAAAGGCGACGCCCACAGGCCGCCAGTGATAGTGCATGTGCTGGGAGCTGTAAGTGAGACATTGGGAGTCTAAATAATTTAACAGTGGAAAATGAGCTCCGAGGAGGCGGCAGCTCCAACCAAGACGGGAACAGATGACGATGGCATGTCCTGGTGGTACCGGTGGATCTGTAAAATAGCTGGTGTTCTGGGTGGCATATGTGAGTATTTGAATGTGTGTCATGTGTGCCATGGTACTTATGTGGCAGCCCAATTACTGTGCTGCATCACCCATGTGTCTTTCTGTGAGCAGGTGCATCAGTGTGTGATGACTTTCTTTTCCAGGAGGAGATACCATTTTACACCAAACATAAACAATCACACTATTGAATGTTACAACCTGTAGGGGTTTTATGTACCTGACCCATCAAATTACGTAAGAAAATGGTCTTTATGTACACTAATGATGTCATGATGTTCACTCTGACATCACTATCTTAGAGGCTAAGCTGTGCTTAAAATAAGAAATAAAAAAATATTTTAACACACTTCATTAAGAGTAAACTCACTGTGATGTGGTAGTGGTTTGTAAAGGAGTCTTTTTACGAACACAATTCAGCACAGAAATGTCATGGTAACACAGGTGTCATAGCAACAGCAACTTTCTCCTCTCATCCTGATTTGCTCATGTTTTCTCCATCTTTTCTCATTCTTTTGTTATGTCATATCTTTTGTTAGGAATTGCTTGCAGTGTTTATTAGGAAGAGGCCTGCTGAGGACCAAAAACACACATATGAAATGATTTGGCCTCAGATACACTAATAGATCAGTTTAGCATTCAGTATTATTCATTAGAACACAAAGGATTTAGTGTGCAATAACACACATATTCCACCACTGCTTTGTGTGAGTTTTATTTGTGTCCTCCAGCATCAATAGTTCTCTGTTCTATTTCACATATGCTGAGACAGACGCAGCTGTGCAGTCAAACCCAACAAAAGCTCCTGCTCCTCATAGCCAACCAGCTGCTTTATACTGTGGTTTACTATCAGCCTTTCAGCTCGATTAATGAACTAATTCTCACAACAGTTACTGTAACACACATGCATGCACCTTTCATCTAAAACATCTAAATGTCTAGAGATCAGGTATAGGTAGAAGTAAAAGCAATGCATTACAATGCAAATAGCAAAGTAATTAATACTATTTCTCTGTTATAGCATGTGCCACAATGGGAGTCTGGAACTGTGTGACTGTGAATCCCTTAAACATCGCAGCTGGAGTCTGGATGGTGTAAGAACACACATTCTTCATCTTCTTTGTTTGTTTTCATAAGATCATGTTTTTAATCACTTTTCATCTTCAGTTTAACAGCACTTGTGCTGTTTCTCTGTGAAGTGCCGTTCTGTTGTCAGTTTATTGAGTTTGCAAACGCAGTGGCTGCACGTGCAGACCGAATGAAGCCCTGGCAGAAAGCTCTCTTTTACTGCGGGTGAGCACAAAACTCTCCATCAGCTTCCTTATCAAAAAACTCAGCTTTTCCAGATTAAAACTGACATTCATTTCTTCCTCAGGATGGCGCTGTTTCCAGTCTTCCTCAGCTTTTCCATCACAACTCTCTTCGGGAACGCTATCGCGTTTGCTACAGGAGTGCTGTATGGACTCGCATCTCTGGGAAAGAAGTGAGTGGGGCTGTCTTATAAACATTACAATTGTTTATTAGCTTGGTTCACGAATATTTAATTAGGTGATTAAACACTCACTGAAAGTTCTTTATGAATATTTTTATATTATTATAATTTTTTTATGTTTAATATATTACTATGACACAAATAGCTAACAAAACCAACACTGTAACAAAGATTTCTTCCACTATATACAACAGGGTTCTTTACAAAATAATTGATGTAAAAAAATGAGACTCAATGCACAAACTCTCTCCGTCTCTCTCTCTTTTCTCTTTCAGAGGTGACGCGGTGAGCTACGCCCGTCTCCAGCACCAAAAACAGGGTGATGAAGAGAAACTTGCAGGCACCACAGAAGAACCTGTGCCGTAAATCTGACCCTTCACCTTCCTTTACTCCTCTACCTCCCTTCCTCTCTCTCTCTCTCTCTCTCTCTCTCTCTCTCTCTCTCTTTCTCTCTGTAACAAGATACATTACCTGACACCTGACTGAAGTGAAGTGTTTGTTGGAATACAGATATACTCTGACTGTGTCAGTTAAAGTCTGATCTCTGGTTTATTTGTGTGAGGTTTAGTTAATGAAATGGGTTTTAGGTGAATATTTTAATCTAAACTGTAGTACAATTGTTCTGTGATATTTTTATTTATTTAAACTTTATTTTGTCTCACATTAAACAAATCATATTAGGTTGACCTTTGGTTTTTAACTTTAAATATTTTTCGTTTTATTTGTGAGTTCTCAGAACTAGAGTGAATGAATGCATTAACTGTCATCTCCTGCCTCAGCACCAGCACAGGGATTTGGAATATTTTGGCCATTGGGATTTTTCCCACAATTCTTTGTCTTGTAGATTATCACAAAGAGTATATCCCTTTGAGACCCTGAACAAAGCATTATTTTAAAGTGTAAGCATGATAAAATGTGTTTTTTGACAAATGCAGGTATTAGCAATTCTGCAGGTGTGTGTGTCTTTGCTAACAGGCCTTTAACCTCCTGTGCTGCAGCATGCTTGCTTACTGTTCTTCAATGATGGAATGTAATTTTGCTGTGCTGCTCTAAAATCTCAGTGTCACTTTTATTTGATTTGTGGGTATTTTCTCTATGTGGTTACTGGTTGTTTCATTTAAGAGCTTGTTTGTGTGATTGTAACTGTGAGAGATGGGTGGATTTTACAGCTGCCCTTCAAGTTTACTCTGTCTTCAGGAACTTACATGTGTTTCTGCCGTCTTGGCTTTTCTTTAAAGCCGTTCGTATCTTGCTGCAATGAAGAAGGGCTTTTATAACTGGAACAAAACATGACTGGAATTAGTTCGATGATGCTGTGATAACGTTGCTTGCTCCATGTTGTTTTGCATGCTTTGTCAGAGATCACAGCAAGCAGCTTATTCATTTTAACATTAGTATGAAAGTCAATGTTTCTTTATTGCTGAGGTCAAAGGTCATTCTGTCCTGTCCTCTTAAGTGTTTACACTGTTATAGCATTACTTCAGAATATAAAAGGTCACAGGCATTCTTTAAACTTTCACAAAATCTACAACCAACAAAGAAATACAAACACTAAGACTACATTAAAATCAACACTACACCTGTAAACTAGTTTGTTCTTAATTTCCACCAGCACATAAATTATTATATAGATTAAATCCATCTACAGTAATTTACATTTATAGTTTTTCTCTTTAAAACAGGACTATGTGTTACTCTGGTGTACAATACCTTCGAAGGCTTTCAGTGGTTCTTCTGTAGAAATGTTTGAAGCCATACCTGACTCACAATAACCTAATAATAGCATTTAAGTAACATTTTCCAACAATGTTAATTCAATATAGTCTCCAACAGTCACAATAATCACAACTGAAAAGCCACACACACACAAACATTACTGATTTAAAGAATGGGAGACATTTTAAAACAGCAAATCTCAGCATTTTCCTTTATTGTAGCTAAGCTGTGACTCTCTGTGTGTTATGTATTAGTGTTGGATCAATGAATGTAACTGATTGATTTTGCGATGATGTGTCAAAATCTTTCATTTAAGAGGTTTTTTTCCCCATGTGATAAATAAAAGCATCTGTCTTTAACTTCACAGTTCACTGTCTGTTTCTCTTGAGTTTCTTCTGTTTAAGTTTATAATGCTTCACGCTTTAGCTATAATTATATTTACAATATAATATAAACTTAACTTCTGTATTGCATTTATTTTATAGGTCACTGTATAATAAATAAAATATTAAATATTTAAATAAATAGTAGTACATTTAGCAAATTCAAGAACTGTTATCCTCCCGCTCAAAGATAAATCAATAATTGATACACAGAAGCAACTCATTTTAAACAACATTTAATAACATGGTGTAAAAAGCTTCAGTTGCCAAACTCCTAAAGTGTGTCTGAACTTACACCTGTCATACAGTTACATTTCACAAATAATGTTCTTAAACAATGACAGACGAGCTCTTCGTAAACATTCTGCAAGATGAGATTTGTGACAACAATTAAGCAGTTTAGACCTACATCATTCAAGCAGGATTACAAACTGAGATTCTGTAAGAACAGACATCATTATGATCACTAAAACCTTAAGTCTCTCAAAAACTCCTTTTGCCCAGAATCACAAAAGGGCTGATTTGAGTTCAGTTGGTTTGTTTTTTCTGCACTTTTGGTTTCCGTGGGACTTTACTCAGAGATCTGCTGGCTTTTAGCTCCACCTCCCACTGCTTCTTTACCAGGGTGTATAACCTCATGGTAGCCTGGGCATCTTGAACCTGTGACGTGTGCACATACACACACACAAATTAGACAACAGCAAAACAAAGCACAAACAGTCGGATCCACATGCTGAAAATCAGAGACTTACAGATGAATGTTCACCCTTCTGTACTTGAACATTGAGAATCTCTTTGCACAGAACTCTTAATGCAGGACGTCCGCTCTATAACACAGCACATAAAAGGGGAAAAAAAACATCTTTGGTCTCAGCTGACATAGTTATAGTTACCAGAGATTTTAAGAGAAACTGTTTTAGTGATACACACCTTAACCTTCTGTTTAAATGGCTTGTATTTTTGTGTGTCTCTGATCATCTTCTTTGGATGATCCAACAATAAAATCTATAAATAAGGCAAAGATGTTTACAATTAATCTTTCAGACACTAAATAAATAATCAGTTAAAGAATAGTCATAAAGTAAAAACGCTGTTGTGAACACAAAAAGTAGAATTTTCTTTTAATTGTGCTTTACGGTGTTTTTATTGCCTACACACTATTATACTGGTTTGTACAAATAGGTATTTTTATTATTTTAATACAGTTATAAGAGCTGACAATTTATATGTAAATAATGACAGCTTTAATCTTTGCTTGAACTAATTCTTTAACACATCTATCTGTTGTGTGATCTCCATATTAGTGTACCGTACCTTTAAATCATTGTGAATGGCATGTCCCACTAAAATTCTTCCACTCAAAATATCAGCCACTTCCTTCTGTACAGTCCTAAAGTCCTCACCTACCAATCACAACCAGAAGTCAGCAATAATCCATCATCAAACCTCACTTGATTTAGCCTCAACAATAAGAAATGAATAAAAACAGGCATATGAGAGAACAAAATGTGGTTCATTTCTGACCGTTTTCAAAGTCTTGTCGTCTGATGCCACTAACAGCTGTCCGGTAATCTGTGACTTTCTCTGTGGGTTTGACGTATTTATCATAGATGCACTTTCCAAACTGATTGACGAGCGAGACTCGTGCTAGAATGCTTTCCTCTCCGTCAATGCCGACGCCCACCATCTCGCAGTCCATAGCAACAGCACGAGTCAACCTGAAATCAGAATGACAACAGAAGTGATTAGCTCACGTCACAACAGAGACATTGCAAAATTTCTCAACACACAGCGTTCTCTCACCCTGTGAACCCGTGTTCCTTCACAAGTGCTTTCTCCGTGCCGCTCTTTAGGATTCCGTTACGTTTCCGTACGATGTCAGCAGCCTCAGAGCCCACGGCAGCCTCGATGTCATCAGGGTCCACGTCATCAAACCAGATATCGGGCCTGATTGAAAACACATGATTGAGGATTATCAATTACCTTCAAATTCTTCACACACATCAGGACATCAAAGATTGTAATTATGTAGGAAAACCTATTAGTATTTAATCTCATTTTGCCGAAAATGAAGCAGCAGTAAATACATACTCTGTTGTTTTCTTTTCCTCCTCTACTTTCTTCTTCTTGTTCAATGGTTTCTCTTTCTTTCCCTTTTCATCCCTTCTTTTCCTTTTCTCTGCTTTGTACTGTTTCTGTCCTTTTGAGTCTTTACTGTTCGTCAGATCTCCATCTTTCTCTGTTGTTCCAGATCTTTCTGCAGCAGGTTTGACCGTTTGTGTGGGTTTATTTAAATGTTTTTCTGGTTTCTGAGAGTCTTTGGAAAGTGATGTAGTTTTCTGATGCCGTTTCTCTTCAACATTCACATCTCTCGGCTGTTTGGTGTCAGGCTTTTTTTCAGGATTTGAGGCAAGAATCTAAGATAACAAAAAAAGAATTATGAATCAGAATAAAGTAAACCACGTTATCTCCACATTGTCATACAGACATTTAACAGGATTTCATAGAATTTCTCTTACCTGCATCAAATTCTTCCAGTTACATGAAAACTCTTGGCCATCTGTTGGTGGCAGTGTGTTTGTCTTCACAGGTTTAGTTTCTTTTTTTGCAGTCGGTGGTTTAGGGAAAAAGAAAGTCCTCTTCCCAGCTTGTTTCTTTTTCTTATCAGCATTTTTTGATGGACCATTAGTCTGACCACTGTCAGAATGTTTCTTAAATTTAACCTTAGACATCTTAAAACACTTCACCAAAGTGTTGTTGAACTTTTCTTATAATGACATTAAGCACAAACTTACTGGCACTGACGATTCACGTGCATAACATGACATTTACCAGCTGTTTACATGTATTTTGCAGCGTCCAAAGATCGACGTTGGCTAAAGAAAGTCATATTATAGCGGAGAATAATAAATGTTAAATAAACATATATTCTTTTGAATGAATTAGTTAACTAGAAAATATTAATCGCAAATAAAAAGTGAGAATTTTCTGTACCGTGGGACACGCATGCTTGTCGAACTTTCTGTCGTGAGTAACAGGGCTGTATGTCGTGTAGAAACAAAGATCGATGAAACAACGTTCCGCTCTCTAAAGACACATGTGGGCAATTCCAGCGTTATGCTGGCGAAAAAATGAAAATATACATGGATGTAATAAAAACTCGTTTTTAATAGGAAACATACTTTGTAGGATTTCTGTTAAATAAAATTCACAGACCAGAAGCTATAATACCCAACAAATAAACATGACTAATGCAAGGAGACCTTACATGGATATTTAAACCACCAAATATTGACATCTAAGCTATCATTATGATAAAAACCTTTGATAAAAATTACATTTCCCAATGTATTCTTTTGGTGTCACTGTAATTTCTAATTTTTACATTTAAATTTTACATTTTATATCTAAAATCCATGGGTTGGAAAACCATGTGCTTCACTGATTTGAAATATACATAAATGAATCACAGATATTTATAATGATGCAATGCTTTAATATGTTTTATGTACAGCCATCCATATTGACTTAAATGACAATTTTTAAACAGTCTAAAAACAAAGTCTAAAAATCACCCTAACCAAAGAAATGTGTGTCATCGCTATATTAAAAGAATTTCATTTTATATACATAAAAACAGTAAATATTTCAGACAGTTCAAATATTCACAAGTACACTTCTTCCAAAACACAAGCTAAACTTACACTAAGCAGCTTTCTGTTATTAAAAAGCAAAAAAATAATTTACAATAGATAGCCATAAAAGTTACTCAACATTCAGTGCTAAAACTCTTTGAACCAACCTGCCAATAGGTTAAACATAATTCTTTCATCAAGAGACAAAAATATTTTAAGATGCCATACAAACATATATTAAAAGAAACATCTTCATTCATCTGGTGCATCATTCATAAGATCAAGCCCGCAAGTATTGAAAAAACATTTAGTACATACATTTATGTACATAGCAAAATACCAGTTGACTGCATACTGGATACATTTAAAAATATATAATGTGACACAGTGTGCAACAAGCCAGCTTCCATTACAGAACTATAGTTATTGTGCTAGTCTCATAATGAGAAAAAAAGATATGTTGAAAACTGGTTGATATTGGGTCGAGTTGAGCCCAGTGCATTGTGTGATTAATTTAGGTATTCTTATGCAAAATGTTTGAGTAAAATACAAGCTATTCCAGACATAACTGTTTATGGCAGGGAGTGGTGAGAATTAAACTGCTATCCAATGGAGATAAAGGAATGATACAAAGCTTTTTTTTAAATATAATAAAACTCAAATTCAACCCTGTTTACCCTCGTCAGTCTTCATCATCTTCCAACAAATCTTTCTTTACCTCTGACAACATTTCTCTTGTGCTGATGTAACCTCATGAGTCCTCATGGGTAGAGATAGAAAAAGATTATAATAATCCATAACACAGTTCACAAACCAATCAAACTCCATTGGTTGAAGTCAAAACCTACACTATATTCCTCCTAAATATTCTGTTTCACAAACATGTCAATGTCACATTGTCCTTCACAAGCCAATGGAGACATAATCTGATGTAGACCCACCTACTTCACAAGGCGACCCGTCTGACTGACAAATAAAGCAATGAATCACAATACATTTAATACAGGTTATTGGTGGGATTATCAGAGATTTTTTATAATATATGTGCCTGTGGTACATATATGTAATGCCAGCCAATCAGATTGCCAACACTTACTAGGTCCTCTTTAGTTTGTGTTAAGTGGGCGTGCCTCCAAAGCAACTGGGACATAATGGTTTTCCCATTTATATATGTGTGTAGAAATAGGCATTGTTAAAATACCATGGTGTGTGTTTAATATACAGGTGTGTAGAGCAGTTGTCCATGAAAGAGTCTGCGTTTGAGCTCTTTCCACAGCAGGCTGCGTTCTCTCTGAGAACCCTTCATGATGCCGCGGTTCTCCTGCGCTCTGCGTGACAGGTATGGGATGACCTCATTCACGGGACCGTATGGGACGTACTTGTACACCGGGAATCCTGCCTGACCTGCTCACACACAGATGGACTTCATTAGTCATTCTATAAGTTACTTTGAGTAAACGTTGCAGCTGTGTAATTTTAATGTTTAATGTCTATATATATATATATATATATATAAAGGTGTTTTATCCAGATTAAACACAAACAACTGTTCATTTTCACTCACCCAACGGGAAACTGATCTGATCACACATTCCAAGCAGTTGGCCAAAGTAAACTTTATTCTCTGTTGGAGAGAGAATCATCTCATTCATCCTGTAGAGAGAAACACAGACATGCACACCATTAACCACAGATACTGAGCAAACAACATTCACTCTCACCTGCACTGTATGTGTGTGGAAACTCACTTTTCCAAAGTGAATTTGACGGTATCCTCATTGTGAGACGCCACCATGACATTTGCCATCTTATTCAGATGAATCTCCTCCAGGACGTATTCCAAACACCTTCCATGAAGAAATAATCATTAATCTCTCCTTCAAGACAGTATTTTATATCATCATGTAAATCAGACAATTTTCATGCATCTCTGCATGAATCTCCAATACAGTTTAATAGTTGAATTAATATGAATTTAATTAGTCTTTTTTAATGAAAATATAACACTTTCATTTACGTGTGCTTGTTTTTCAAATGTTTCATGAATTGCAACACAGAATTTAAGAAAAAAAAGTTTAGGCCTGAGATTATTTAAATGTTTAACAAAAATAATAAAATCTGAAATGACAGATAATTACTAGAGCGGGAGACAAAGACTACCATCTGATCTGATATAAAGTTAAAACCAGGCGTACTTGTGGTACATCTTGTTGGTGGTTTCATAATCAGGGTTGATGGGATCTTCATATCCGATTTCAGCAGCTCGTGACCTCTCCTGATACATATACGCTCCACGAACCAGCTTAGCACCGAAGTACCAGCCCTCCCGACGCGACAGCTCCACATCCACAGACACGTTATCATACGCCTCCTATACACACAACACAGTCTTTTACCGACTTTGTCATGTGACCAATCACACAACATTACTGTGAGATTTAGATCATACAGTATCATGACAGCATTATAGCTCTGTGACACTTTGACCCTGCAGAAATGACATTTTTCTTCTGATTCATTCTGTTATTGAGTGATTATCTTGTTTTGAAGTATGACAAATATGTCTGAATCTCACATGACACATTTAATCCTTTGCATTGTGGTATGACAATAGAGCGTCTGGGCGTGTGAATGACTCACTTTAAGGTAACACTGGTATGTGTTAAAGATGTTTGGCTTTTCTCTGTTGAAGATCCTCTGCATCTCCAGCGTCAATCTGCTGATGGCCGGCTGGAAATACGTCTGTTCGGCATCCACCATCAATCGCACACCGTTCTTTACAGCATGCTGGAAAACACACACAAGCACACAGTAATACAATGCCCTTCACTGTGCACTTTAGTGTTACATAACCATCTGTTATCCTCACAGAAAGTTTTCTTCTCACTACAATGCTGTTATTGGAGTCAACAAGGTGATTTTAAAACCAAGAGCAAAAAAACAAGAACAGCCTGCCAGGAGTCTACAGCCAGAAAAACACGTAGAAACAAAATGCTAAATGCCCTGAAGTTAATTATAAAAAACACATACAAATGCATTTACTTTCATGCCAACAAATGTAAAACTGTACTTTACGTTACTGACAGAATGATGTGTGTCAAACCGATTCATTGTCTGATTTTTGGACATTTTAAGATGTTCAAAAAATATTCAGAAAGCCTTTTAAAGAACATGAATGCACTGGTTACTTCCTTTAAAAAATACGTTTATAAATAGACGTTAAACCCATGTTGATTGACTGATACATCACACAGTTTTAATCTTTTCTCAACAAAATAGAAACAGAAATGCAGTTTATTCTCACGTACTGCAGAGTTTAACATGGTAATTTTTACTTTCTTTTTATCATTTCTTCTCACATTGTGCTTCTGCGTGTGTGTTGTGTGCTTATCTCATGCAAGATAAAACGGGGTTTAACATTGTGTAACCTTAAGAGCCTGTTTCAAGCTGTTTTTGAGAACAAAATGTTTAAAGAAATGAAAGTAAGCCTGTTAAAACTTGTTGAGAAAGTTTTGAATCAAAATAAATCTAAACGCAGATGGAAAAAGAGAAACAAGTAAAAAAATCTTTTTCTCTAATAAAAAAGAAACCTTTATCTGCTACATCTATCTTGCATCTTATCCTAAACATTCATCCCATCAGACTTTAAATGCACAGGCATTGTTGCTTACTATGTCATTTAAAAAAATTCAATTGAGTTGCATAGATGTGTACGTGTACATAAGTGAAGACTAACATGACGTACTCGGCATGTTTCTTTCTAGGCTTCTGGGTCAAACACAGATGTGTAAACACAAATGAATGACATCATGAGGGGCTTTTGCGTCAGATGTTTGCTTAACGTGTTATCAGGGTTCAGGTACTTTGGGGGATGAAGGCAAACATTAAATTACACATGTGCGCACACAGTGAAGAAAAGCAAAGCACAATCGCCTGATTTCTGTTGTAACATTTATGTGAATGTGCAACATTTTCAACATTGGAGAGAATATTTCAAAATCATTTATGTGCATCATCATAATCCATGCAACTGGAGAAATCAAGCAAAATAAGATTTAGGATATCTAAATGATTTTGAAAAAGAAAATTTACCATGGTTTTACTATAGTTAAACTAACCGTAGTGTCATAGTAACTTAAACTACAGCAGTGGTAGGTAAAGTTTCTAAATGTATTGGCCATCATTTAACCTTACAGCTAAATTATGAACAATATGAAGAAATATGGTAAAGCGTATGGCTTTGGGTATGTGCTGTGTTTTGTTGGCGGTACCTTGGCCAGAACATCCATCCTCTGCAGCATCCTCTTCATCTGTTTCTCCTCTTCATCAGTGAACTTACTCAACAGAGGCTCCAGATGACCCGACTGTGGAAATCCAGACAGTTTCTATGTGCTGAACACTGTTCGTATGTATTAGCAGAGATGTGTGAGTATTTGTGTGTGTGTATTACCTCCATGTTGGGCACCACAAGCAGGTTGGAGATTTTGGTTGTGTCATTGATAAGACTGTTCCAGTCTAGTAGATCAATGGTTCTACAGGAACAGAACAGAACCTGTTATTTTTACACTAAATTGGTATAGAGATCTGTCATGGGTAAGTAATCCGCTTCAGAAATTAAGGAATCAGTTTAAGTTATACCCAGATGAACCCAGTTTCTCTCCAGTAAACCAGTTCTCTATGTCTGATTTAGCACCAACTCCCAGTTTGAACAGACTGTCCTTCAGGTGAAATACAGAAGAAGAACAAGTTTATCTCAACAACATCGATGATGTGACCAACAGCTCACATTTATAATTTAATTTACACTCAGAAATTCATATTACACATGTCTTGTGAATAATATTTGTGTTGTATTAGACATGCTTAGTATTGAACAAACTAAAATCTCATTTGCATTAAAAGAAGATATTAAAGATGTCAAACCTGAAGCTGTTCCAGTTCCAGCTTTTGCTCCAGTAAAGCCATGCCATCCTTTCCCTGATGTGCTGACAACAGGTTAAAAAACCTTCTCCATTTCACCAGCACCTCTGAGAACTGAAGCTTTAGAGGAGATAATGAAACGAAATGAAGCTCATAGCTGTGATTGAACACAATCCAGTATGACAGAAGTTAATTTTTTAGTTACCAGGAACTGCGGTCGCCCCAGTGCCGTCATCTTGATGGCAGAGAATCCATCAACAGAACTTCCAGCTACAACACACAAACATAGAAAAATCACAGATGAGATCACTTAAATATATTATTTCCTCCTAGACATCAATGAGATTAAATGGAGACCAAATGGACTAAAAACCTTTGTTTAAGTTTTTTCCTGAGAAGGAGTCAGAAATCTCTGTCTCTGTCATTAGAGTTTCAGAAGAGATCTTAACAATGACACAAACTGAGCTCAGATATGTCATGTCTGACACCAAAAGTCAATATTATTGAAGATTCCAACATGAACACATTTCTCATCAAATTTACCCAAATACAGATTATTTTACATATACAATCATTCATTGTCCACCTTATAAAGACCACCCACTGGCCCAACTGCGGAATCCAATGGCGTGGGTGAAGGGATCTTGTGTTCCGCCCTTTCCTATCACATCTGTAAAAGTTACTTACAATTTGATTTTTATTTTCTTTATCTCTGCAGATAATTTTAATCTGACTCCAATTTAATATTATTAATTTATCTGATTATTTCAATTAACTGTTGATCACAATTTGGATTTAGATTCTATTCTATTCTATTCTATTCTATTCTATTCTATTCTATTCTATTCTATTCTATTTGTTTATTAGGGACCCAATGTCTCACAGAGCCTCACTCTGGCTGGGATAAATGGGTCTCACGATCACAGAATTGTCAGTCTGGTCTTAGTCAGAGGTTGCAGTGTTAACTAATATTATTAAGCCTGGCCGCCCCATGCTTGCTCAGAACAAAATAATAGTTGCTTTAGTCACGTTCATACAACTTGCTAAGGCAGGTGATAGACATAAATCTGGGAATTCTGGTGAATGTGCCTCATGCTCCATTCAACATCAAAACCACAGTCTGATCTTATCCTGACATACTCCTTCTGCGGTAACACCAGACTCCTTCTAATCTACTGGAAATAAGAATTTCTGAAGAAGTTTTAAATGAATCAATAATAACAATTTATTATGCCAGGCAGGTAAAACATTATTAAAACAATAAAATATAAAATACAAATCCAATAAAACACAAATTGATCAACAGAATATCATAAACTTTGTCATACCTGGCAATAGAGACACACAGTAGTAGTGTGGGAAGTTCTGAATGCAGATGCTTCCCTGGGTATTTTGCCAATGCACCTTATGTACCCAAAATGGAACAAAGAATTGTAAATTGTGGGGGTCACTGTAGTTTAGTTTGGTCATGTTCTCGTGACCCACAAAGGGCATCAAAGGTATTTGTAAAAACACACCCGGAGCAATATAAAAACATAGTCCTTAGGAAAAACACACCCTCAGCATGAGTGTAGTTTTCCAGCTCTGACCTTAAACTTTGTTAATTTCTGTTTTTAAAATGAAAGAAATTAGACCTTTTTACCCATCGCACCATGACCTTTAAAATGATACCAAACATAATGATAAAACTTTGATGACATCACAACAAAGTTTATGCATGCTTGTTAACTTTCCAGTTATCCAAACCTGTAGGGAGTGAAAGGGGAGGAAAGCAGGAATTTGGGGGAGGCTCCTTTAAGAGAAACATCTGAGACTAAGTTGATACTTAAATGAAACCCAACTGAGAACTCCATCAATTCTCTTGAACTATCAAAGAGAAAAATCTGAACATTTTTGAGAATTTTAGGATTCCAAATGTTCCGCTCACCAGAGGCTTTAATACAGTTGATGAACGTTTCCATGTGATGATCACATTTGGCCTCATCCGCGTAGAAATACGTCCGGGCGCTGATAACTCCACCACGCCGATCTCCAAACTGACGATGAGCTTTGTACTTCTTCTCACGATGATCCATACCTGAATATTGATTTTACACACCATCAGTTTCTCAGAAACAGATCAGCAATTCAATACAAATGCCAGACGTGCTGGACGACATCTGTCAACATTTGAGATTAAAGTCTAACTACGTTTTCCAAGTGAAATTGAAAATGCATTTATAACCCTTTTTTAAATGTTACATATCTACAAATAATTAGGAAAGCGTCCAACATTTCTGGCTCAGCCTGATTACAACATTATCCAAATACTGAAAATCTTTCATAACAATGAACTCGCGGAAGTATGAGCATCAACAAGATCTGACATGATTTCAGGTGAAACTCTTATGACCTCTAATGATGAACAGTTTTCTGCAAAATGTTGACTTTACAATACCTTATAGAGAAAGAGTTATGTTGGTCTAAGATACAGGATACCCCACCCCACACATGAGCTTGCAAAGTTAAATTCAGCCCCTTCACCAGGAGAACCCATGAGTAAACCAGCTTTAACCAGTCTGAGCAAGTGACACCAAAACACACACACACACACACAGAAACGCCGGTCTATTTCAGAGTCAAACACAGAGACAACACACTTAGATCCTGCTCACGCAGCACCATCTCAAAGGCAAAGCATGTCAAAAACCACACCAGATTAAACCCAACTAACTCCAGCAGAAACTTATTTTAACACCATAAAGTTCAATTTAAAACACTGTACTCTCAGCATCCTGAGGGATGTTTACAGCGTTTTCCACTAAAACAAAACAAAAGAATGAAATTGAACAGAAATCATCACAATCAACTTCATCAGAAATATTTTTAAATACAAAATGTGCATTCAAAATAAAATAAAATGTATTTTTCTTGATCATGAAGTTACCATAAGCCACAGTTTGTATTGAGCATTTTACTCTTTATTATTATTGTTAGATTAATATATATTTACTGTATGGAGAAAGGTAATGTTCAGTTACGAGTAACTGACTCAATGAGGTGAACTTTTGTATGTATTATGTTTCAATGTTCTCGATGGTCGAGCGTCATCAAACTCATGAATGCACTGTAAGCTGCTTTGGATAAATGTGTCTGGCAAATGGATAAATGGAAATACATAAATGATTTACTTACCATGGTTCTCTTTCTCAGCCTCAGAAACACATGAGCTGAAGAAAAAGAAAACAAATGAGTTTAGTTAACAACAATATTAAACCAGTGCAATATAAACCATTAAACCACACACACACAGCTGTCAGTCAGCCAATGACACAATGTTCAGTATTTTGGGATTTACATGCACTGGCACAGATCTGATTCAGTCACATGTAGTGACGTGCGTCACTTACTTTGCAACATAAGTCTCATTCAACAGACAGTCAAAGTTCAACAAATAACAAATCAATTGAAGATAAAGTTTAGCCTGAATATTCAAGTGAATGACATCAGTATGACCTGACCCCTCAAACACACACAGACAGAAGTCGCCTGCTAACACAGAAACTCAACTTAACTGTACAAGCTCAGAAATAAATCATTCCTAACAGAATACATTTATTATCAATATACTGAATCATGTATTTATGTTTTACTAAAGCCCTGTTGATAGAGTCCAGATAAAATATCAGTCTATGCGCGAGTTACCTATATTCAAATATGGATATGACAAAAAAGAACACGTTTTTGAGAGTCAACATACTTTGTAGGATTTCTGTAATTTAAAATGCACAAACCAGAAGCAATAATACCCAACAAAAAAAAAAGGATGATTCTTTATAAAACATAAAATAGTTATTTTAAACAGCACTTAAACCCGACTATGAAAAACCATGCTTTGAACACAAACAAATGTTTTTAAAACTTTAAGAGAGACTACATGAGTATAAAGCACCAAACATTGGCATCCCATCTATCAGTATGATGAAAACCTTTGATAAAAACTTTCTTTAATGGTACGGTTGACATTCGCATGGAATTGCCCGTAAAGTTAAGATCCTGGCATTAAATAACTAACTGAACTGTAATACAGGACATGATCAGGTCTTTGTTTTGACATTTTAATATCACATGCTCAGACGAGTGTTATTCACATGAACAGCAGCATTGCTTTTGACTGTTCTGCCTGCAGACATTTTGCATGATCGAGAATGAGCTTGTGTTCACCAATAAAACCACAGCGGCATTTTGTTCTGAGCAAACAGGCGAGGTCTCATCTTCCTCAAAACACATTATGTAACATCCACATGGGACCTTTAAAAGTGTTTGCCTTTTATTGTAATACAAGCACATTTTCCCAGAGAGCTGAATGTACTAAGCTGCCCTTAATGTCCCAAATAAGCTGTTACTAATTCTGAAAGGAATTTGTTTTTGAGCTGTCAAACAAAGATTTAACCCATTTCAAAGAGAGATCTTGTTATGGGCGGTGGTATCTGAACCACAGATGTCAATTTCAGATGTTACTTAACACTCTTGGATTCCTCGCTCAAACTCACGTGACTGAATTGTGAAAGGGCAGAGGATAAACAGTGGGCCTTGGTTAAAACCGACCAATGAGAAAGAAGATAGTCAGAAACTTTCCATTTGTGCAGCCAGTTTGTAAAATATTTTATAAGACAGTTTTAGCATTTAAAGCACAATAAAGGATTCATATAAAATCCAAGCATCTTAACTGTAAGTTTTTATATTCCTGGTGTAAGTTTTGCACTTGAGTCATGCAGATGTTGTTAATGATGATCTATTTATCCAGCTTACTTACTCCATTTCTTTCTTCTCAGCCTCTTCCTGGGTCAGATCCTCCTCCACGCTGTAGTCCAGAACCGAGCCGACACCAAACGCCTGGTTCTTCTCAATTAAGGGCTTGATGGCGTTTTGATCCTCACCTGCCACAAACTGCCCATAGAAGGTCATCTTCATCAGTTTTTCGAAAAGCCGCTGACCAAGAACTTTCTTACTGAGATCAATAAGCTGTGGATGGAGAGAATGAGAAATTTAATGTACATACACAGCCATAACAAATAAGAAGACAAAGATGATACCCTGTACCCAATAACACACATCACCCTGCTTAAGAAAACAACAAAAACCGACACAGAAATTCTACAGGATTAAATGGTTATAATGGAAAATGTATTGGTTTTAATGGAAACTATAATAGCATCTGTGGGTCTCTACTGGTAGTGTGTGTTGGGTTCTATTGGTGAGACATTATCTGGTGGATGAGAACCAATAGAACACCATTACATCCTACTGGAATAAGACCCAAAACACACTACATAAAGGAATTTTTTAATGGTTTTAATGGTAAACAGCTAATGGTATTTGTAATGGAAACCATTAGAATGCGTTTTGTTTTTTGGGTAGGGCAAAAACAGGAAACTTAAAACCACTAGAGCACAAAGTGTATCTGATACAACAAGAGTTTTATTGTAATTCACATGAAATAACTATACACAAATTATCTCACAGGCTGAAATGTAACTTTCAAACTCAAATGTATCCAAAATTGTTTCAAGCATCACATTTAACTCACCTCTTTGTTTTTATCAACCAGGAAGTCAACTGAACAGAGTTTAAACACCAGCAGACTTCTGAGCAGCTCCAGTGTGTCTTTACTCTTGTACGCTTCTTGTGTATTGTCGAAGTTGATAGAGATGTGCGCGCGCTGGGCGGTGCGCGCTTCAGCTCCGCTGATGAGATCCTGCGTCTCCACTATTGCGCACGAAGAATCCAACTGCGTGTCTTCTGATTTTAGCTGTTTGGACGCGACTGTGGAGCGCAATCTCACCCCAAATAATCTATCCGGCTTCGCTCTGGCTAACGCGGGTATAACTTTGGAGTAAGGCATGTTTGGAGAGCTGTAATAGACGTTGTTTTGTCGTGGTGGATGTTCTTGCGCCGGGTGCTTCTAGATTAATGAAATCGAAACTCTCTGTTCTGGAGGGTAGTGAAAGCATGTTTAAAAGAATGCAAATGAATTCAGCACCCTGAGAGGTGATTGGCCCCTGCCCTGTGACGTACCACACAGGCCCCTATTACGATATGATATATAAACCAGTATGGATAGACGCATGGGTATTGGCTATTTAGTTAAACTTTGAGACCACATTGTACAACGTTATGTTAATCTCCTGTCTGCAGACCAGACCAAATTGTCTTCATAAATATTTTAAGACATAGTTCAGCCAAAAGTGAAACTTCTGTCATCATTTATTCACTCTCATGTCATTTTAAACTTGAATGAACACAAATATTTTTTTGAAGAATGTTAACATTTACCTCCATTGACTTCCATTGTATAAACACAAAACCACCGAGATATTTCTTAAAATATCTTTTTTTGTGTTCCACAGCAAAGAAAGTCATATACAGGTTTTGAATGACATGGGGGTGAATAAATGAAGACCAGTTTTATTTATTTTTCAGTACAGTTGTCTTCTAACAGTTGTTTTCGGTTGAGTAACCTAAAGTTAATCAACAGACAGGGTTTCCTCTCTCTCTTCTCAACCTCATGTGATCTCATTCCAGAGGGAGGATAAACCTCCTGTTTTAGCCAATCACGCTGTGGGCCTTGGCCAAAACTGACCAATGAGAAAGAAAGTATTCAGAGACTGTTTCCACTTGTTCGGCCAAATCAGATCCAATGTCACTTGCAAGTTTATACTCAGACTGAAATGCTGAATGATTTATATCCATTTTTTAATCAGATTTTTATTTTTAAAGACTATATTTTAACATTTTAATTTTTCTATCAACTGTTTTCTGATTTCAATAATATTGTCCAGGTCTTTTTAGGATATCTGAGCATGACTCAGTATTTTGTGATAGTAGTAAACAATATTTTAAAAAGCTTGTGACATAAATTGTTTTAAAGTGTCAATAAAAGTTTTGAATGAACATAAATGTTTATTCCCATCATAAACTTACTGTAATATGCCAGAATGCCAATTCATGCTGATATACTAAAAGAAAAAGAATTGTATTTCGTACATGACCAGTGAATACTAATCATGTCTCCATGGCCAAAACATTTCACTTTCTATAAGATAACAAAATATAAGATACTCGTCCCTCAACCTGTTTTTAGACACATCTGGACTGTGAAACATTTTTTAATTACCTTAATGTACTTACCATAAAGAATCTAATAATAGATATGTCTATTATCAAATGACTTCACATTGTCCAACCAGCTTAGCATTTGCATAAGTTTAGACAAAATCACAGACTGGTTCTTGAATCAATACAAACTCTCTTCCTGAATGTGGGTGTTGGTTCATGTTGTTTAGAGCAGTGTGATACAACATTAAATGTGGTTATTCTTGTTTCACAGTGCTGCTCAAGCAAAACAAAGTGGCTCATCAACTGCTTTCAAACACATGTGGTCACAACCTTTTATGATAACACTTTATGAAGCTTTGTCAAAAGCTGGCAAACAAGACTTGGATCAGTGACAATTGGACAATTTGGTAATGTAACCATGTTCACACTGGGTAATTCACAGTAATCCTCTGTAAGAATAGAACATTTTTACTGTTAATATAACCCATGTAGTGTGTTATTAACAGGTACAGTGAACTGAGTAATATATTTGTTAACGACAAATTACTCTATTTTAACATCTAAAACAGGCTACACTGATTGTGATGCTTCTGTGTTGCTCTCTAGTGGTGAGAATATTACAGTACAGTTTGTATTACTCAATTACACTATTGCTTGGAAAGCAACACACAGAGTACAAATGACATGTTAACGTGTCTGCCTCTCAAACAAAGAATCACAGACACTTAAAGACAATCAAAAGACTCCTGAATTTCTCTGATACCAGAGAACCACCCCATGCTCAACTTTATAAAGTAGGACCTGAAACAATGTGCGTAGAAAACCACACTATTTTGAATCATTTTGGGTCACTGGGTTTATTCACATAGAATTAAGTTAGCAACACAAATCATGTAGGATGTGACATATCTCACAATAATCGGTGGTCACGTGACATGTTATCAGGGCTTGTAAATCCTAGTCAGTTTCTTTAAATGTGTCCAGACCAATCTAGCTGGAAGATAGAACAGGACCACTGTAGGACACAGCAAAAACCAGCAGTCGATCCAGTGGGGTCACATCAGGAAATGGGATGATGGTAGAATAAATGTTCCACGAGCTGCACCAAAGGAAAGATTTATTCCTCTTCTTTCTGCTCATAACTGTGTTTGATGTGCTTCCAGAGTTTCTAGAAAAAAAATAATAAAATCAAACTGTTAGAACACACAACACATCATAGAGAGAACTTCGAAATACAGAAATCTTACTGTTGATCAGACAGAATGAATGAATGAAGAGACATTTTGTTGTAATTGCAATGTATTTCTTCTTTATTTTTTCATGTTGTGTTATTAGCACTTATTTTATGTCCAAAAGCATGCACCTGGCAATTAAAGTTTATGCTTTATTCACTACTTAATTTAAAATCCAGTCATGCAACACTGACAAAACAGTCTGTAACTGTTGATAAAACAGTCTATAACTGTATATCAATATTGTTAATAATTTAATTTTTATATTGCTATTATACTAAAAAAATCGTTTATTTTGATTTGGTGACTGGGTTTTGGTTAGCTAGCATGCTAAATCAAGGTCAGCCTATCGGTGGGTCATCATGAAGAATCACACATATTTCAACAAAAAAATCACTCACCCCCTGATTAATGTTGTCAAATACCGCGTCTCCGGCCTGGTCAAAGACCCTCTCGAAAACAACAGCTCCCACCATGATGGTTATGGCGAAAGTTGATGTTCTTCTGAAGAGCATATTGTACACACTTCTTGCTAGCGCCATGATGGTCGATGGAGTCTTCCGGAAAATGGGGCGGGGCGAAAAGTTGTCTGTCAAACTCCTTGACCAATGAGGCAATTCTATTTCAGTCTTCCAATTCCAGTACAATTTAAACGTATATAAATATAATTATTTTTAAACAACAGGCATATTGGGCACATAAAACATACAATGGAAAACATACAAGAAATATAAATAAAAATTATTTCAGAAATATGTCTAATGTATTTAATGACTAGATGCTGGTAAAGAGAAATCACAACGCACATTAGCAGCCGTGTTTTTAGTATTTCCGGGATCTCTCTCTATATGTACAGATCTCTACATATTAAATAATTGTAAGAAACCAAATGTACTTCATGAAACGTATCAATAAAGAAATAACGCATTTATGGTAATTATCCCCTTTTTAATAGAAGAATGGAAGATTCCAGCGCCCCTCCTGCACGCATTTAGTTCAGTCTGTAACCCGGTAGATTTTACCACGTGACCTCCGCAACTTCCTTTCTTGTGGCAGCCATCAAGCAAAATGGTGAGAGTTTTATTGAAACAGAAACATCTGAAGCAATCCTGTTTGTTTAAAATGTTCAATGATTTTAAGAATTAGTTAAAAACACACACTGAGATGTACGCTAATGTATGAGTAGAATATTTTAATAGATGATATCATGAAAAAGTAAAATTTTTGTGATGAAGCGTTCCTTCCGCGGCTGCTTCCATCTGTAGTAAAGTACAGCGGTCTGTACTGTTTAGCCTGTTAGCTTAGCATACGAGTTACAGTGTTAAAACGGCTATTCATGCACAAATAAAGTCGATATTTCAATAAAGCTTGAGTGTTAGTTGTAGTTATCCATAGAAGTAGTTGCTATGAGGTATGGACAACATGGTTCATGCATATATTTCAATCTGACTGTTGACATGTGACAATATATGGTCCCAAGAATATGTATCGGATATGGTAATTTTGTCATTTACGACAGATTGTGCCATACACGTTCTTAAACATTAATAGTTTTAGGTGTATATACTTTATTAGAATATATTAAAGCACACTACACTGCGTATGGGAATGCTTACTGAATAAAGTTCATGTGTGTGTCTGTAGGCAAAGATCAAGGCCAGAGACCTGCGGGGAAAGAAAAAGGAAGAGCTGTTGAAACAGCTGGATGATCTGAAGGTGGAACTTTCTCAACTCCGCGTTGCCAAGGTTACCGGTGGAGCTGCTTCCAAACTCTCTAAGATGTGAGTGCTGGGATGGGGTTTATGGTGGTACTCCGTTTACCAGTGCATGTTGGTTTGAATGTGTTGTGATTTCCTTTAATAAAATGAGAGGAGCATTTTACTTTACTGATCAAAGCATACTATTTTGTCTTTTGTAAATAAAAGGACTAAATAGTATTTCCCAGGTTCATTTATAGATTTTGATATTTGAGGCATATTTAGGATGTGTAGCACTGAACAATTTAAAGTTGCACTCATCTTAGAAATCATTTTATTCCTGTAAAGCCCCAGACAATGGTTTTAAAAGTTATTACTACTTGGGGTGAACTCCAGTTGCATGTGGCAGACACCTTTATTGACTAAGGTTAAATTATGTAATGAAAGTCATAATTAAATGTTTCCTAGAGGAGCTGAGGTCAGTTTTCTGTTTACAGTATGAAACTGTTTATAAAGTCCAACAGACTGTAGTGCTTCATCTGTATTCAGATACTTTTGACTGACATGATCTATTTGTATTTGTATCTAAGTTAATTGTGTGTTTCTTTTCAGCCGAGTTGTCCGCAAGTCTATCGCCAGAGTCCTCACAGTCGTCAACCAGACACAGAAGGAGAATTTGAGGAAATTCTATAAGGTCAGTTTAACATGCTTATGCATGCACAGATAATGAAAAGTTGTCAGAAAGCCTTTAACAGTGTTGCTGATGTATTTTGCTTGCCAGTTTTCAAATACACTTGTCATGTGGATTAGATTCAGTAGTTTTGTCTGTCTGCCATTGCCATTAATACAACAGATGTTGAACATATACACCATCATTCTGCTAGATGACCACTCAGCACTCCTCCTGAAATGGAGAGTGTGAATATTCTTTTGTCATGTTTTGCTGCTATAAAGTACTAGCTTGGTCTCGTTCTGATTCCCAAGTTGCCAGTCCTGTAGAATCTGACAGCTGTTATCTTTTTATTTTTAGGGTAAGAAGTACAAGCCTTTGGACCTGAGGCCCAAAAAGACCCGTGCCATCCGTCGTCAGCTGACAAAGCATGAGGAAAGCCTGATGACCAAGAAGATGCAGAGGAAGTCTCGCCTCTATTCCATTCGCAAATTCGCTGTCAAGGCTTAAACGGCTGTACTGTTTTTTTCACTGAAAATAAACACCCCATCCTGGAGTTGAAATGCCTTCTGAGTCTGTGTCTGTCTTAAGCAGAAATCTGAAGTCTGGAACTTTGAAAGATGGTAAATCTCAGGGCTGCTTCCTTACAGAAGTCTTGTATTAATCTTAATTTATTCCAAAAACTGACAGTATCTCTGTCCTAAAAGAAACAGTCAGATGACAATTTGAGTTTGTATCAATTGAAACCTTTAACAACACAGCAGATACACGATCAGATATTTGTGCATCTTTTAAAAGCATAACATTTTAAGTGAATAATAGTGTAACATTAACTGTTTGAGTGAAAATGGGTACAGCTGGAGTCGGTCTACTGAATGTTCCTGAGTTCAGCTGGGCTGCAAGCCATCATTTTTATTGTCCTGTTCTGTGTAATCTCACCCATTGTCATCTATCTCTGTTATCCTCTGTATGTATCCAGCGGGTCAGAACCGCTGATGAGAAGCTATAGACGTGTAATGTCACAACCTCTTTATCATCATATAGTCTCCATACTCTTCCCGATCAATTCCATGGCCTGAAGTGAACCAACCAACAGAGAAAGAGTCGTGCATCTCATACTAAACAGATCAAAACAAATCATACACACAGAGGGAGAATGGGTGAGTCGTACCACCAACAGTGAATCTGATGAGAACTCACTGCTCTGAACAGCTGCACTCTGACTCAACAACTCCTGAACCTTCTCACCAGACTGAAATATCAAACAAAACAAACATTAGTCTATAAACAATACAGTAAAATATAAGTACAGTCATAATTTGTTGTGTTAAAAAGACACCTGTTACTGCATAACATCCCTGCTAATAAAAACATGCTGATTAAACAACAATTTGAATAAAATCTAAATGGTTTCTGTTACAAATAATGTTATGAACCATCGGTTGTTTACCATTAAAATCATTACAAAATTCCTTTAGTGTGTTTCAGATTTCGGTATCCTATTTCAGTAGGATTTAATGGTGTTCCTATCTTCCAGATAACACCCCAGTAATACAACCCAACACATTACCAGTACAGACCAGCATAGTTTCCATTGAAACGTATACAGTTCCCATCATAACCAAAAAATCCAAGGAAAGAGTTTACCATAGGTCTTTCATACACTTGTTTAGTTGTGGTAGCTGTAAATTGGGGTTTTCATGTGACAGATGAGGCGACACATCACCACATATAATCCCATAGGTTTCAGATGTGATCACATGTGTTTTCATGGGAATTTACATATGATCACATGTTTTTTGGACATGTAAATTTCATGTGAATTTTCTGTAAGCTATGAAATTTTACAAACATTAAATGAAACTATGTTTAAATTATTTAAATTATTAATTTTTAGCTAGTATAAGTTTAAGCATTGCAAACTACACATAACAAATAAAAGGAATATTTGTGTGTCCATACCCTGTACATGATGTAAGTACAGTACAAACCTTTATGCTTGTGTATACCCGAAGACCCTTCAAAACTAAAAGTCTTTTCCCTGTCAAAATGTAAGCCACACCCCTGTATCCCTATACATGGGTGTTTCTGATTTGCTGCTAAAGGACAAACATCTGTGTTCCTGTGTCACAGTCAGAGAGAGTAACTGACGCAACATGCCTCCATGTTTTCCATCTAGATGTTTATATTTAACAGCAGGATGTTTTGTAAGTCTTGAGCTTGGGCTTCACACAGTTATTCCACAGCAGTAGATGAATGTTAGTCATTGAATGATGTCCACATTTCTATGCTGGAAGCAATGACATTTTCACCTTTGCTGAATATCACTTTGATAAAAGAACACGATGCTTTTAAAAACAAAATGAAAACTCTGCTTCCCACAGATTGTGCACATGCTAATATTGCATGTACATGGCACACATTCATAACCACATTTAAAGAAAGTATAGGGCTAAACAGGTAAATTCATTTGCTGTCCTTAAAAATCATAACAGCTGTATATGCCTCTTAAAATGTATAAACAAAATATGCTATGCTTGTAACACACTATGAGTCAAATAATACAGTGTCAGGTTTTCTTTTAAATACTGCTTGTATTTTTATATTGTACAGTTTATGTCTACTATAAAGTAATATGTAAAGAATAAAAAACTGGGGTCAGAGACCTTCTCTTGATGAGTTGGTGAGTTGGTGAGTTTTAAATTTGTTTTTTATTTTTTGTTAATCATGAATTGATACATTTCAATATGTGAATTTAAGGACACTTTTCTTTTGTTTCATATGATAACTAATGAAAAAACAGAGTTGGACTGTTGCTACAGAGGAAGTTTCAGATCTCTGACCTAAATGATAAGGGTTGGGGATATATTTAAATCCAGTGTGTGTGTGCACGGATATGTGTGGGTGTTAAAAAATGCATGTGTTTGGGGATTTGACTAAGCCGGTACTGAGGTCAGCCCTCTCCAAATCTGTTTGTCACCTTTGTTTTTCATATTTGAACAGCTCTTAGCATCATCCATGCCAATAGACCATGTTATAACCATAAGAGTTTATGGTAGGTTCATGTGGCTCTGATCTCTTGCTTTCGAAAAGGAGAGATCAGATTAGTCGTTGCATGTCACCCCCATACTTGTGTTATCTGTGACAAACAGATGTTTCCTTTATATTGATGTGAACTGTACATGAATGCAAAATCATGGAAGTATGAAACCACTTTGGAGAAGCACACAGCCAGTGTATATAGTAAAATAGCTTTTTGTGTTTATGTAGTTAAACATGTACTTCTGATTAGGGGTGGGAGAAAAAATCGATGCATCGGGATTCTTTCTCTAACGATTCTGAATCGATTCTCAAAGATTCAGAATCGATTCTATGTCAGAACTTGTTCATCCTGATTATAACTTTGTTAAAATAAAAGCAATAAAATTAAACTTCATGATGGGAATACTGTCAAAGAGATTCTAACTATAAACAAAAAGCATAAAAACTCTTTATTTATTTAAAATGCAAATGTATCATATTTGCAAAAAAATTATATAAAGAATCGTTTTGGAATCGGATCGTGAGTCCCAGATTCGGATCGCGTAGTACCTAAAGATTCCCACCCCTACTTCTGATGCTGTTATTGAATGTTATTTTTCTTTACTGGTCATTAAAAGTCTCTGCTAAATGAATACATAAAAATTTATATGTAAACTTACATAAATGCAGGTTTATATGTAAAAAATAAACATTAATGCAACCTGACATAAATTTTACAATTGATTTTGTGCTGTCAGTTCTTTAATTGTATTTAAGAAATGTTTTGTTAAAATGAATGTCATATTCTTGAATGTCATCTTGAATGTCATATTCTTTAAATCATTTTTTGATTTCAATTACAAATTTGGGAGAAAATAATTGTTTAGACAATTAAAAGCTTGCAGACGAAATTATGGATGTAAGATGGATTATGAGTCAGTCACGGTATTGTTGATTGAAGGAAGTGGGGACCAGGATGATGTCATCGCAATGGAACGACACAGAGAGAGAGAGAGAGAGAGAGAGAGAGAGAGAGAGAGAGAGAGAGGCGCATGTGTTGTGTTAGAACGCGTTCACATTCCACACGCAGACTAAACGTGTTAGGATTAAAATCGTTTTTTAAGGTTTAACTTATTCAAAGTTTTTTGAAGTTATGGGGAAGATTTTTCTTTTCGTTTTGATCACTTTGCTTCTTCTGGATACGACCCAAGCTGAAGGTAAGAGACTGAATTTGTTTACTAAGTTTCTCTTCAAACAGTGTTTTGCGCTTCGTATTTAGATATAATACTTAGATATGAGAACGATACACGATAAATTACAGTAAAGAACATTATAAATGTATTAAGCAAACAAATTAAGCATCAAGTTTGTTATGTAAATTTTGTCTTTTGGATAGCCTGGTTTGTATAAACACTATAAAAATATAGTAAATGTTTTTCAAAATGGTTAACATATATTACGAATAGGGTTAGAGTTAGGATTAGGTTATAGTATTAGTAACTGTAACAGATGAGTAAATGTGCATATAAATAGTTTATCAAGTCATATGAAGTTATTAAAACTTAGAATTAGAAAGATGTTGCAATGCTTGAATTAGAAAGCAATGCTTGAATTTCTGTTTTCATTTTATTTTACATATTTTAACATTAACATTTTAATACATTACTACACAAAAATAACAAGGAGTTCTAAACTTAAACCTTCTCTACTCTCACTTGCAGGAAAGAGGGCTCGGAAGACCAAACGCAACAGCACTGACATGGCCAGCCCGAGGACCTTTCAAGGAAACGCTATCCCAGTTAACATACCTCTTCCTGCGAACCGAACACAACCACAAACACGTATCCGCCCCTCGGCAGCCGTTGCCATAGAAATGGAGTTACGTAGCAACAACACTGCTGTGTACCTCAGGGGTCCTTTGAGCCGGTGGTTTATCCCAACCATCTACATCATAGCCATCATCGTCGGGATTCCCGCCAACATTGCCATTTTGGTTGCTGTGAGAACCAAAGTGAGGATAGTTTCATCTGCCATTTTGTACTGTAGTTTAGCAATATCTGATCTGCTGCTGTTGATTAGCCTGCTGCTGAAGGCACATTATCACCTCAATGGCAACCATTGGATATTTGGTGAAACTGCATGTCGCATCACTACCGCCTGTTTCTATGGCAA
Source organism: Beaufortia kweichowensis (assembly GCA_019155185.1). Lineage (NCBI taxonomy): Eukaryota > Metazoa > Chordata > Actinopteri > Cypriniformes > Gastromyzontidae > Beaufortia > Beaufortia kweichowensis. The sequence goes on along the minus strand of CM032812.1, from coordinate 10,146,277 downwards.
CCTGTACTGTTCTGCATATACACTGGCTTGTATAAGCATTAAGCGCTACATAGCTGTGGTTCACCCATTCCTCTACAAGAGCCTGCCAAAACGATCCTTCACTGCTTGGTGTTGCTTATCCATTTGGGTTGTCTTTATTATCGCCATCCTGCCAGAGCTCATCGTCAGACAGAGCTACCCCATCGCACATCTCGAAATCATCACTTGCCATGATGTTCTTCCAGGCAGCTCAGATGCCTATCAATGGCTCATCTATTATAATCTTGGCCTTACCTGTGTAGGCTTCTTCTTGCCCCTGGTGTTGACAGTAGCGTGTTACACATCTATAATCTGGCACCTTAATCGCTCGCACCGGGACTGGGCCCTTTACATCAGAGCCAGCACTTTTAACCTTATCATCTTCCTCGTGTGCTTTGGCCCGAGCAGCTTGTTTAATTTTGTCCATTATGTGCTGCTCTCTACTAGCTCAATTGAGAATTTCTACATCTATTTTAGTGTGACCGTGTGTCTGTGTTGCCTACATAGTGCTCTGGATCCATTTCTGTTCGTTCTTATGTCCAGAACCGTTGGAACCAAACGCTACTTTCTTACACGTAAAGGACACGCACTTAGCATTTCTACTTAACGTCTTGGTTACTTTACATTAAAACAAAATTTGCTATTTAGAATAATGTGCACTTGTGAACCATGCACAATGGGGAGATCAGAAACATGCATTAAGAAAGTACATCTTGATTTTAAATCAAAAAGTTTTGATCTTGATTCTGAATCTAGTTATTCTAGATTTAAAGTATTTAATTTGTGATACGGCTCATACAAAGAGAACTAATATTTTTTAGATCCAGCCAGTTGGCATGAATAAGTTGGACAGAACCTGTGCCCTTTATACTGAATACAAGTGGAGCGACATGTGAATGCTTTAGGCAGAAAAGGGTGTAATATACTGCCTGGACCGTGTTCAGAATGTGTGTGTTTGTGAATAGAGAAGTGTTATATAAAGCCTTGTTGACCAAGGCAAAGCTTGACTGTAAATGCTTTAATGTTGTACAGAAAATCTAAATGTTTGTACTGATTTCTATATATGTGCTGTAACCTTATGTAAATGTAAAGCACAGAATTAATATAGTCATTAAAGAAGCAAATAATAAAGGGAAAGTTTCCGTTGTCTAATATTTTTGCAGGACGAATTCAACCAAGATGAATAAATGTAAAGCGAAAATTACGAGTGAGATGTTGTGACCGTATTTAATAACAAATTATTTCTATCTTTTCTGTTTTTTCCTCATGCAGACATGTACAAACAAGGACACACATTGTCTCATTGCTAGATGTGAGGTAACCATAAATAAGCCAAGACCATTGTGACACTTTATTTTTTATCTTCCTTTCTTTTCATAACTAGTTTCCTTGTATGGTTATGTTTGGCTAACATATAAACATGCAGGAAGGCAACTGCACATTTGTTAAAGAGTATTTATGATTAGTGTTGGCGGCCCCCATCCCCAACAATTTAAGCAAACTCTGTTTTTCCATCAAAACAGTGGAAAAACTTCTACTTCTACTGCTAACTTTGTTAGTCATAGCTGGGGAACCCATCTTGACACCTGAGAATGTTCCTGTCAAAAACCTATTTTACATTTTAAATAAAGGTTTTGTTAAGGACTTTCAAAAATTATTTTTGCACAGTTGCGCCACCTCCTTGTGGCTATTTTTGCAACACTGTACATGTATTTCAGCGTGCAGTTACAGGGGAAGCGCAAATTTTGAGTGGAAATACAAATGCGATTTTTCACACAGACCAAAACTGACAGTCTCTTCACAGTAGTTTCAGAAGTTTAAATAATAGTCAGCTCCTGGTAAAGCTAAAAGTATTACATAAATATGGTATAAAATATTAAATACTGAAATAATTAAAATCTGATATCCAAAGAAGAAAGCAAAGAAAATATCCATAGTATCTTGATAAATTAAATAAATATATAGTTATACATAAATATTTATATAATACACATATAAAACCATAATTTTTAGACAAACAATTAATTTATTCTAATTTACTCAATAAAATGTATTTTATTTAATATTTATTTTATTGTATTTTTGAAATTGTCCATTCGCGTACAGACAGGGTTTGATTTTGAATTGTTTTCAATAAACTCTTATTTTGAAAAGTCTCTCTGTGGCGGGCGTTCGAAGCGTTTCTTGTCACGTCTGGCTTCCCTCTTCGTTCATCAGCTGACACATGTGCAGTGAAGTTGTGTTTTATTCCCACGCGGTCGTTGGCGAGTCACATTTTTACCTAAACACGCACATTTAACTTCACAATGTATCCGCTTATGGCTTTTCACCATTACGTTTTCGACACATTCGCATAATAAAATATTGTAAAAAATATTCAACAGAGGTACGTCGCATGTGTGGATCGGCGCTCGTGATAACACGCCCGGGCTTGTCTAATGATAAGGGCCGGTGAAGCGCCACGCATCCATCATGGACCAAATGTTTCCACAACAGCTTTTTCCAAACTTTTATCTGGATGGACCGCCGGACATTATATCGAAACACAGTTATGGAGGCTGGGGCTCATATGAGAGAGTGTTTGAGTCCAGTACTGTACTGGTAAGATTAAACGTCATTATGATCCTGACAGCTCCACCCTGATACTAACATTCCTTTAGACTTGTAGAAGTAGAAATGAATGAATGTACTTTAATAGCAAGAATTCATGTTTGCATAGAGTAAATGTGTGTTTGGTGAAATTGTATTTGGTGTTTTTACGGTTTATTGTGTAATTGTGTTTTCCTGGTTTTATTTCATGCATCCAGCCTCAATGTAGTTTATAGTATTGATTATTAGATTATTGTCTTAAATGTACTGTAGTAAATTACTTGTTGCAATTACTGTGCAGTATTTTGTTTATTTTTGCATTCTGCTTCAGTATTAATATTATATTGATGTTAGTCCATCTGCTATATGGACTGAATAAAGGTGGGCAATTCCAGCATTACAGATGTGACATTTTCAGTCGAATTCTCAATTTTTTGCAAATATACTGAAACATCAGTTTATATTTTACTAAAGCCTTTTTGATAGTCCAGACATCAGAAAATATCAGTCCCCAAGTTAAAGAAACTTTGAGAGAGGTTTCTTTAAAAGCTTCATTATTTCACGTAGGGTGCCCATGTAGTGAGTAGAGGTGTGTCAGGTCACCACTTTCTCACTGATAGATAAAACATTTATACGTCTCTAATCGAATATTGTATATTTTAGTATGTAGTATAGTATGTTTTGCAATTACCTGTTATTGTGAATTTGCAGGGACACGGTAAGAAAAACATCCAGGATCACTTTAATGCGCAGCACACTTTGAGTGGAGACCAGTGGGTACCAGTCAAACCAGCAGTTACTCCTTTAATTCCTCCATGTGAATGTGAGAGTCTTTTTTTAGGATCAATTTATTAACTAATACTGATATGGATTGTTATCTCACAAAAACGAAAATACCCAGATCATATTTTACTGCAGAATAAACAAACAGAATTATATTTTTCCAGTGAAATTTCTGAAAAACTAATAATAGTTTAGGTTTGTTGTATTTTCATAAAAGTAATGCCATAATTATTGTCTACATAGGCACAATATAATTGTAGTTTTTCTGTTAATCTGTAAAGAAAATGATCTGGACATATGCTCAACATGTTATGTAAAAAATTTTTTTTTTCGCTGTATAATATGCAGCTTTCAAAATCTTTGATATGAAGATAACATTCAAATAACTATAACTAATTTTGTTTCAAGCTAGCAAAGCATTTTTTGATCGTCTGCCAGACCCGATGGATTTTCCAGAGCACGTAAGCAACATCAGATCAAACTTTAGATCATTTGGCACAGACTTTGTCTTGTAACCTCAGTGAAACACTTTTTATTATGATTTGTCTCGTTTTTCTTTTAGATTGAGTATTTTTACCAGCATCACTGTATGGATGCTTTCTCTACAATGGGAGATTTGCTTCAGGATGTCTTCTCTTTTAAAAGGAAATGTCCAAGGGTAAGTCGGTTCTGGTGTGTGTGTAATGTTTTTCAGAACTGTTGTGTGTCTTGATTTTCTCTGTTGTTAGTGCGTCAGCGGTGATTATATTTGTGTTCTTATGTCAATCAGGGTGTTAAGAGAGTAGTGTGGCTCAGGAAATTTCTAAAGGGCTTAAATTATAAAAGGTAAGAATATATGTGAATGTTCTTTAAAGAGTCATCTTTTCTCTACTTTTGGGTATTGTTGCTTCTGGTTTGTGTATTTTAATTCACAGAAATCCTACAAAGTTTGTTGCCTTTCAAAAACGTGTGTTCTTTTGTGTCACATCCATAACACATGTATATTTCCATCTTCTTTAAATAGATAACACGTGTAAAGACTGATATTTTTTCTCATTCTATTCATAAGGTCAAGAAATGTGTTTACATACACATTTGTGAATAAGTACACTTTGTTGTTATCTATTATGTGTTTAAGGTGCCAGGTTGCCTATTACTGGGAGAAGATCCGTCGCATCCATAATTTATTTGGTGACGTTTTGAGCGATATTCCTGTGTCTATTCTCTCTGAACTCCTCCATGAGGAACTGACAACACAGAGGGAACAACAGCAGGTTTGTGTAGAACTCACAGGTGGTGTTCTGGGATACATGCCACTATATGAAACACAAACGGGAGGTGATGGATGTCTCATCTTTCCCAGTGGACCGGCGCTGGACACACTCAGTATCCTTCCACCATTGTCATAGTGTCATTCCTGTTATTATGTATGTTTTGAACATCTTTGTGAACATTCAGTTTTCTGTTTAGTTCCTTTATTCCCATTGCTCAGACTTCCACAGGGTGGTGCCAGAGTACAATAAAAACAAACCACCCAGTTTCTTCATGGACTCAAAACCGTTTTCCTTTCAGCTGACAGGAAGCATCAGACAGATCAGTTTGGGCAAGATGGACGTTGTAGGTGAGACGTAACATAAGGATTTTGAGGAGATGTTGTTGCACCCAACACACAAAAAAATAGAGCCGGATATTGGGCCAGAGTCACTGTAGATCTATAAAGTATTATTGTTCAAAAATCACAAGTGTTGATTGACAGTTTCACACGTGTATGCAGGTAACGTGGCTGTTCGTACAGATTGTTCCTGTAGTGCGTGGCTGCTGGGAGACACCATAAAGCCCAGATTAATGGAAGTCGTCAGGACAAAAGAACGACTTTCCTGCATCACCGTCAGGTGGGCTTAAAAATTTGTCTTACATGCAGCAACTGTGTACCTCTGTATCTGTGTATCAACTCCAAACTTGACTTAGGATTCAGCAAAACTTGAAAGAGATGTATATTGTTAATGAAATAATATAAATGAAATAATGAAAGCTCTGCCTCATCAACATTTTTTTCTTGTTTTTTTTGGGAGGACTTAGTTTCTGTTTTAAAAATGCATGTCAGAATGCTACCAGACAACATCTCAGTTTTTCAAATTCAGAACAACCTTCCTTACTGACTGATATACAAATGACTTTTTTACTATTCCAGTTGATAAACATCTTTTCTGGGTTGTGTATTACAAAATATCTGTCAGTACATGCTTCTGGCCAAAGTTTGTATGTTTTTATTAGGGAAACAATTTAAAGGAAAATAATAAACCAGCTTTGTTTCAGGATTATATGATTTTTGTTTCGCTTTAGCTGTCAGACCAAGTGTTACAAAGTTAGTCGCCTAAATTTTTAAATTATGACTGGTATTCAAGTTCGTTGCATAAGATCTTAGACTGGTTTTACTTTATTCCACAAAGCAGTGTGGTTTGGATTGTCTTACTAAAGACGACAATGAGCTTATTTTATGAACTTATGTCTTTCTTTATTGACTTCATCCTAGCAACCTCCCAGAGCACCTTAGTAACTGCATAGCAATGCCCTGGCAACCAGTCACAACATCCCAACATTATGGCAACATGTTTTGCACAAATTAGCTTATATTTTCTTGAGAAATGTGTAAAGATCTGTTGTTGAGGGGTTTTTTTTTACATTTAAATGATAAGTTTTGTTTTCTAGCTAAAGCAGTGATAGATGAATGAATTTGAATACTGAAGTGAGTGGGTTTTTTTTCTCTCTCTAGTCCACACATTCCAGAAGAGATTGTGGTGGCCACTGAAGGAGGATCAGCATATCTCTGGACCGTGAAAAAAGGGTACGTGTGTTTAAGAACAATCTGTGCGTCACTGGCAGTTATCAGTGTGCTGGACACTCTGTGTTCATCTTCAACATATCAGTTACAACTACAAACTGTTCTTTAGTTTAATACGTCCAGTGCTTATGCTTGCCAAAGTAGATGTCTTTGTTAATCCTTAATCTTTTTAACCTTTCTTTTTAAGCACAGGAGTTATTCACCCCAAAGTATTTATTCTTTTTTATTCTCCATGGCACCATGTCTGATTGGAGAGTTAAAGGAACAGTTCACCCAAAACCGAAAATTCGTTCTTAATTTATTCACCCTCATGTCATTCCAAACCTGTGTGACTTTCTTCTGCAGAACAGAAAGGAAAATATTGAGAATATAAGAATGTTGGTGACTAAATCCAAATTAACCCCCCAGTGTATGACAATATAACCACATGAAAAAAAATCCTTAAAATATCTTCTTTTGTCTTACACAGAAGAGTGATATACAGGTTTCATCGACATGAGGGTAAGTAAATGATGACAGTCCCCATTTACATTTAATATGTGAATTAAAAATGGTTATCATGATTTTTTTTTTGTGTGTTCTGTGTAAGAAAGACGCACATAAAGGTTTAAAGTTAAAGTGAATAATAAATATTTTTTTTGACTAATAAAATCATACTTGAATTTAACAATGAGATGTTAATGTTTAGATATTTAAAAGGACTGCTGTGAGGGTGTGGATGTTTTGTTTGATGTCTCATAGGTTTGTAACTAAATCTTTCATCGTCAACACGAGTACCACAAAAATCCACAGCGGTCTCAGACCTCCGTTTAAAACACTCCAGTCTCTGGAAAGTGTTTCCCAAAGTGTTTTATGTTTGTAACTGTTTGTTTTATACAGATACCAGAAGTTTCGTGAGGATGATTGTAACCTGTATTTCAATGCCAAGTCACCATGGCGATGGTGCGAGTTCTCCTGTCACCCCAGAGTGATGGTGTTTGCTGACAGAACGGGGGCGGAGCTTACAGACGCACGGGTAAAGTGATGTTTCTATGGTACATTACTGGTGGTCAAAACTTTGTTTAAAATGCAACAAATAATTATTTAGTCCGTTTTGTTGTCCATTTTATTAGTCTTTCTAAACCATCTTGGTATCATCTTTATTTTTATACCCTTACTTGTCTTGTATATTACACAAAAGCAACAGTGTTTATACCCACTATCATATACATTAGTTTTACTTGGTATATTTTATTATTGGATGGAACTTATTCACTACAACATTGGTAGAAGTTAACACAATGTTAACAACAATATTACAACAATATTTAAAGGTCCCCCACTTAATATTTCTACCCAATAAAATGTTTTTGTAGTTGGATTTAAATGTATTTTATTTCTTGTGTTTTATTGTCTTCAGATTTATGACCGCAGTCACACATTGTTCCGGATTGGAAAGACACCAGCTTGTAAGAGAGGAGAGAGATTGATGCTGACTAAGTACCTGAGTGACGTCCATCCCAACCATCACCTCATCACCACCCAGGTAATGACAGCACAGTTAGTCACATAAATAATGCGTCGGCTGTTCGCTGAAGGTGTCTCAATGACTAATATATACATGTCTGATATTGTTGCCTGAGAATTTTTGTGAGGGAAATAAACTCTTTTACATTTCCTTGTCTGCAGTTTTCCGCTTACATCATTGATGAGCGCATGCCGTGTATGCCCATGCTGAAATGGGATCATATGATGGAGTCCAAGCCACTCTTTGCCTGCGCTCTTCCGGAAACGAAACAAAGCAACACTTGTAAAGTGTTACTGGGTGCTTCGAAGACACAGGAGGTCATGTTATTGCAGTATAAAGGTAATCGTATATATTTGTTCAGTGTTAGATTTCATAGAAAATAACACTTGACACGGGTGCGAAAATACTTACCTGACAAAATACAAAAACAAAACGAGCTTGAGCCTAGGGAACATATATCTTGTAATGCACTGTAAGTCACTTGAGTCAAAACTATTAACCATCACCTTGTTTTTGCTGCACTTTGGATAACACCTTGACTGCTAAATGACTGTGTCCTAATGTGATGCTGTACAGGTGGAAGAAATCATGCTTGTCAGAGTTACAGTGCTGCTCAGAAGCTGTACAGTCCCACAGAAAGTCTGAATCACCTAAAACATCTGCTCCCTCACAAGAGACACTTCGCTCACAGGAGACTCGGTGTACCTGCTGCGGGTGAGAATACATCACACCCCACACCTGATCTAATGCCATTATAATCAACTGACATAGATTGCTTGTGGTGTAATGTAATTGTAATTCCAGTATTACGGCAACATAAAAAATACACAAACCAAAATCAATAATACCCAACAAATGGTGAAGAGATGACTCTTTGAAAAACATCTAATAGTTATTTATTTTAATTTTCATTTGTTTATTTATAAGGAATACGGACGTGACAATTCTAAAAAAAACCTGCATTTACCTGACTATGAAAAATCACGATTTAAACATAAACATATGCTTTAAAAACTTTGAGAGAGACTTTATATTAATATTTTAACCACCAAATGTTGACATATGAGCTATCAGTATGATGAAAACCTTTGGTAAAAACAGTTTTTTGAGGCATTTGACCATTTATGGGTTCATAAGAAGAGATACTATATTTACATCTTGTGTTTTCATGTTCTCCTCAGGTCTCGCAGCTATACAGAATAAGGATTACCTGTCTGTTTTCCAGCTTACAGAGATCGGGGATCTCTTTTATCAGACGCTGCAGCTGCACAAACATCATGCCACCACCAACGAGGAGCTCACAGAACCAGCTTCATCATCTGCCCATGTTGAACATGTAGAAGAAACTGGAGAGAACATGAACATGGAGTCCACCGTAAGCAACAATGAACAGATATTCCGTGATGATGAGGCACGTCAAGCAGTGTTTGATCAATCCCATACTTTGGATACAAACGAAGATGCTCAAAAACCATCCAGCCATTCTGCTGGTAATAACTCTAGTAAGGATGTCGATTTCCAGGCTGCTTGGAACCAGTGGTTTACACCCCTTTTCAAAAAGTCTACTTCCAAAAAACGACGCTTCCGCCATCAAAAAATCAGCACCAAGGGTTTAATGAGCTTCAACGTCCCCAAACATGATAAACTGGAGAAATATCGCTTTAAGGGTCTGAGGAGAGATCTTCACGAGGTCATGAGGAATAAAGGGTTTGTCGTTCACGGAGCCACGTCCCTGCCTCGTTTAAACGTGATGCCTGTTCCTGATCCTGTAGATCCTGCAGAATGGCCGGACGATCTGAGCCAGCGATTGACTGGGTCATGGGAGGGCGAATGGAACAACTGGTGGGAGGAGAAACTGGGCTTCAACAGGAACAAGAAACTTGAAGCTCTCCGTGAAAAGCGGCTCAGAGAAAAGCAGGCCAGAGCTCGAAGTCGCATCTCGCTTACAGCAAGCTTTACCTCGTCGGTGTACCAGGACAATCTGTCTGGTTGGTCATCGGCACAGAGTCAGTATCTTGGTTCGGATGAAGAGACTTTGATGGTGGAAGAGAAGGAAGGAACGTTGGAAACTGAGATGCAGGTAGAGATTCCAGCTTTGAAATCTGCCTTAAAGACTCCTCAAGACATCCCTTCTCCTTCTACGTCTCAGTTAAAATCTCAGACTGTCTTAGAGGATGCACAATCAATCCCAAGTACCCCAAGGTATGCAAGAGTGACGGACTTGGGAGTTTCTCCTTCAAACAGTTTAACACCAGCTAAACAATCAAAAGGACACACAGTGGACCTTAACTCTTTGTTTGGTTCCCAAGAACCTACTCTGAACTCTGAACCGGATGGTGGATTTTCTATTTCTCAGGTGTCTTTTTCATCTCAACTCTCATTATCATCCCAGAGACGTCCCCAGGTCAGAGCGTTCTCACAATCATCTCAGCCTAAGAAAAAGTCTCGCATGGGTTTCTAAACCGCCTGCAAATCAAGAAAACTTCAAGGCAAGTGACCTACTTTTTGTTTGGTGTCGAATGTTGGCGGTATGAAGGCGGTTGTGTTTGAAAGAGAAACTTGAGTCAGTATTAAAGAGACTGTGTAAATCTTAATGTGTGTTTGTGATGAATAACACATGTTCACTGTTTGGACGAATCAGTGCTTATAAGTCTGTATTTTTTTTGCTTAATTTCTCTCCTGTTGATTGCTTCTGTGTGATTGCAATGTTTGGATGTACGTAACATGTACTTGCAAAATAGCAGTAGAGTAAACCACAGTCCTGTCATTGCTTTAAAGGGATAGTTCACCCTAAAATGAAAATGATTATTTTATTATTTATTCACCCTCATGTTTTTCCAAACCTCAAACCTGTATGGCTTTCTTACTTCTGTGGAAAACAAAAAAAAGATATTTTGAAGAATGTTGGTAACCAAACAACATTGACCCTCATTGACTTTCATTGTATGAAAACACAAAACCACTGAAACATTTCTCACAGATGAAAGAGTCACATACAGGTTTGGAATGACATGAGGGTGAATAAAGGACAGAATTGTTTTTTTTTTGGCTGAACTATCCCTTAAAATTTATTGTTTCTTTTCATTAAGTCCAGTAATGGCATTTAGGCGTGTAATGTGGTATTCATTGTTCTTACTCTGAATTAGTGATGTCACATAATGATGTGGATTTTAATGGCATATTGTCCACCTGTTTCTCAAAAGGAACAGAGAGAATGTTGCTACACTGGAAGCTAATGAGCATAAGGATGTCAAATGACTTTCCTATATTGTGAAAATGTTACAGTCACGTTATGAGAGACAGAATTTCAACATGCACTGATTGCTTGTTTGTTTACTGATGCATTGTTATATTTTGTAGTTTTTTACAGTTCTAAGAAGCAGTTCTTGTACAACGAAACACATATGAAACATATGATACATTTCAAAATAATTTTATTTTTGTAATTTGTGAATGTCATTTTATTTTACCATGACAAAAATAATAAATAAGTTAATATCTACAAGATGCTATACATAGAGTATATGCATTTTTACATTATACAAATGTACATTTTTATATAAACATTTTTACATTTTAAGGTTTTTTAGGCTTTTTTGTGCAACGCACATTTTCCACGTACAGTAAATGTGTTCATACACACACACGTTGGCTAATGTGAAACTTGGCAAGTAGGTTAACAACATCACACTAACATACACACAAAAATAAACAAACTCGCTTTTTCTGAACATCATGCACACCACAGTAAGTCTCTGACTGTATGATCTCAGCCGTTCTCCGAGCATACAGCTTTCTCCGGTCACACAATAACAATCACTATACAAAAAATTGTGCAAAGCACCAAAGTACAAGTCTTGGGTTGTTAAATAACAGTCTACTGTACCTTGGATATGTCTATTGAGCCGCCTGGAATGTTGACAAATCCGGACATGCACCAACTACTACAAACGCTACGGCTACATGTATATATATTTTTTGACAAATTTTTAGCTGCCAGTGTTGTGCACCGCTGATTTTTTTTTTCCACTTTAGCTTAACACAAATTATTAAGAGATGTATACAGTATGTGGACAGGCTTAAAAGAGTTACAAAGTTTAAAATACAATTCTGATATTTTGGACTGAGGTTTCACTGAACCCAGGCACAATGGCACCTTGCTATTGAACACTTTAGTTTTCAGCCAGGAGAAGACTATGACATCATGGAAGATAAGAAGGAAGCCACGTTCATCTAAAGCTTCCAGAGTTGATAAGATCACGCCCTTGACAATGTAGAAACGCCACATCTTCATCAGTGGTTGTGCTCCTCGGCAAGTGGTTTAGACTGTATTACATCCTGTGGCGCATGGAGCGGAAGTTTGGGGGGAAGTATGGTCCTTCTGCGTCACTTCCTAGGGAACTGCTGAGACTCTCTTCCCCAGAACTCAAGTCCTCACTCGAATCCTCACTGTTGAAGAAAAAAAAACACATTTAGATGCAATCGTGTACGTTTTGTACTTTGTTTTGACCCCACCTTACACACCTTCTCTTACTCACAGATGATGATGCACAACCCAGGTCAGTTTGTAAATACATGGTATTCTCCACCCACATTCCATAGCTACACCTTGTATACATATCTGTCCCATTAGCACATATTTTAAAGTTGTAAGTCATGTTGGATTTTGCAATTCATAACTGGCTGTATCAATGTGCCATAGGAATGACTTGGTGTGTAACAGATATATAAACTCCAGGGTTGGTTGGTTGCTAGGACGTAACAAACCATTTGTAGTTATCAGGTAACGCTGTTAGGGAACATGATAGTGGAGGGTTGGGTGGAAGCATACAGAAGGAACTTCAGCCTGTGCTGACAAGACCAAGGTTGTGACGTAAATGTGTGTGTCAAGTAAAACACCGAGGGTTAAGCAATGTCATTGGAAAAACTAAATTGTGTCTGGTAATACTAGGTGGAACTGAAATTGTGAGACATTGTGATGACGTTTACAACTAGCTGTTGTTTTTAACCCTGAATATTCTGTTAATTTCAGCTCCTTAATCATTTAATAAGTGTGCTATGCCCTGTGTTTTTCCACAGGTAAATTCTTTACCTCTCACTTTCATCCCAGACCCCCTCCGGGATGGTGGGCAGCTCAGGGATGCTGCAGTAACTGCTGTGCAGATTTTGTGCCGTTCTCCGTGAGACGATCCAAACCAGTTTCCTGTGGTCAGGCTTGGCACATTCTGGAGAGGAATATTCCCTCATGCACTGGTCTACCAGACCTCGCCAGTGCGCCAGGTCAGCCTCAGAGATCTACATAAAGTACACAGACACCAACTTACATAAGGACAGGGCTCAGTGCCAGCGTCATTTTGGAAGGAGCTGACTCGACAGGTGTCAGCCAGTGGTCTGCTGGCCACAGGATATGGACTGTTAACTTGAGCTACTTTTGAAAGACAATTATTTTTGTACTGACCTAAATCTTTTTTGTGTTAAGTGTTTTGGTTAAATTGTCTGATTAAACTAGTCATAGTCAAGACTGTGACTTTAAACCAAACATAGTAGTCTGGCATTATGTCTGATCAACTTGAATTTTTACCTTCAGATGTCTCCGTATGCGATGAGCGATCTCTAGCAGGTCTGATGACTTTAAGGCATCAATCTCTTGCATTAGCAGTGATAAGGCAAGCACAGAAGGCTAAAAAAGAGAAACAAAACCATAAGACTTTTACCTTTTTGAACTCGTATCTTACATCTGTGTCAATGTGTTTTGTGGTAATTCTTACTTTTGCTTTGGAGAAAACAATTCTGCACAGACAGGCTTTTAACTCGGCTTCTAATTTGTCGAGATTCAGGACGTTTTTCCTGGAATGGAGTGAAAAGTTCATTTCAGAAAGATGTTCAATGTACAATAACTTAAACTGGGGTGATATAACTGGTTGTATAGACAGATATATTGTTAAACTGAGCTGTCTAGTGCAATGTAAATCAGAAGATAATCTTTAACAAGTTCAAAGTGCAATAGCCAGCTCTGTTTATCAAGCTTCATTTCAAATGTTTACCCGAGGTTTGATTCTGTGGTCTTACCTGCTGGAGGTGTGCGATAGTGCAATAGCGTGGTATAAATGCAGGAAGGTTAAGGCTGTGACGGCTTTAAACTGGAAGTTCAGTTTCTCTGAAATGATCTTCTCCATACGGCTGAGGTCCGAGACTGTAAACTTGCACTGGCTGATGCGAATGAGCTCGTGGCTGGACGCAACGTCACACTCTTCCTCAGTTACCCGGGCGGCGATGTGGAGGCAGCTTATACTAATACATGCCAGATACTTTGGCTGAACCTTTAATTAAAACACAAGGTGGATTGTTACAAAGCCAATTTAATACAAATTATAGTTTTAAGTACAGATTGTGAAGAATGGATTGCTTCTGTAAGGTTAATTGTTTACCTTCATCATGGCTAAAAACCTATCCAGCAGGTTAACGGCCAGTACAAAGGTCTGAGTGCTGTAACCGAAGAAACTGGTCAAGCTCCAGAGATCTTCCACTCGAGTATCTCGACATTTAGCTGAAACTCCATTACCATTCTGTGAGAACAACAAAACATTTACAATTTGAACTATGCAAGTTACATATATTAATTGGTTTTGACAAAAGTATATTGGTTTTGACATATACATTTTGACAATTTTTGTTTTTAACTAATATGTTGGCACAATTATATTTGTCTACAAACGTAATTTCAAACATTGAAATGTACACTTTCAGATAAAAGATTTTTAAGATCATGAGAAACACATATATCAATTGTGTCTAAACATTTGACGGGTACTGTATATTTGTAATGTAGTTTAGAGCAGATTACCTCTTGGGTGGATTCGATCAAACTAAGTCCAGTTTCTTTGGGCTGATAATGAACCTCCTGCTCCAAATTCGCCTTCAGCTCCTTCATTAGTTTGAAGGCATCCATGTTTTCACTTTATCCGGGTTTCAAGTCTCAAAAACCTTTAAAAGGACACAAAAACAAAGTGAGTAAATGCAGTTCACTCGGGGCGGTGGGTCAAGGTTTGCCCAGCCCCCTCTGCTCAGCTGAGCTTCGGTGTCGAGTTTCACTGGTTAACGCCTTCTTACAGCCGAGCAAAACAAATCAACCCCGACTGTAATAAACATTAAAATGGTCTTTTTCAAACTCTTTATATAAAATATATAACGTTAGGAATACGAATGAAAGTGAATGTCGTCAAGTGGATTCCAGTCGATCCGTCAGCTGGAAAATACCCCGAGCAGGGGGGAGGGGTTGTGTCTTTACACTGCTGTACTGTACAGTCTATGTTTTTAACAACAAATTGTACATATTTTACTATTTTACAGTATATTATATATCGACAGTTGTAGTATTTCGCTGATGTATTTGTTCGGCTGTGTTTTATTCAAGAACTGGCGTAAATGAGACGGATACTGGATTAAACGTAAAAGACGACTAACCAACAACAAATTCGGCCGTTCAAAAATCTTTAATTGTCAACAAAGACACATAAATATTATAATTTTTTCATTAACGTTAAACAAATACATTAAAAGGATTTGGAAAAATGACGAGCGAAATTCAGTTCATACCAACGTAAGATCAAGACATTTCTATCATAAAAAACAACAGGATATATAAAAGCGACGCTTCATCTACACAAACATTTTATTAGAATCAGGTATGTTAATAATATAATAATGACTTTATTTAAATATCAAAATAGAAATATCTTACCAGAGATGTTAAAAGGACATATTGTATTTGTGTATTATCCGAGTCGTTCTTATGTTTTTCTCTGCTTCTCTTTCCTTTTGTTGATGTTGAATGTGGCTCCGCCCATTAAGGCTGTCACGTAGGAAACGTAAGTCTCTGTGTATTCATACGTTTATGTATTTTTTACCGTAGACTTCTATTATTTCTCACTTTAAATGAGTTTATTTTATATTCTGTTCACAATACATCATTTATGGGTGTTAATTTTCGTTTTAATAGACATATAATGCTTCGAAAGATACTGGATTGTCTAAAGAAATAGACAACCTAACCGACCAATGAGATCTGCCGAAAGTGTAGCGTTCAAATAGTCCGCCCAAAATCCAGGGCGCTTATTGGCTACTGGGTCTTGAGTTTGCGTCGGCGATGGCTAGTAAAGCGACAGCTGGACCTGTGCTTGGATTGGTTGTTGCTGGGTTTTGTTTTGACAGGGTTTCCAGGGGGGTAAAGAATGTAGTAGAAACACATATATCTCGCTAACAACAATTATAACGACGGTGTGTTTATTTAACATCATTTAATCATCAACATAGCAGGCTAAATCATAGGGCAAGGCTTGTTTGTTTAAATGCTGTTTTTCCCCTAAAGCTTATTAAAGTAACTCAAAATAAGCTGATAAGCGTAAAGGGTCTAAATATTTTTTTTAAAAAGGAATATGCTCAGAGTAAGATTTGTCACTTGAAGTGATCCACTTTAAAGATTTAAACGGCTGTATGTTTTACTATAGACACTGAATAAGATTCTATGGGAAAGTAGTCCCTTCCATACGACTAACACTAAAAAACCTTCCGCCAGAGAAAGCAGTCCCCTTGTGACACATTTGCTAAATTCACAATCTTCTCCGTTGAGAATAAAACCCCGATAACATCTACATATGTTTTTCGTCTCTTGTAGTCTTTTTAGCTGTTTATTGTTTTTCATGTTCTTATTTTGTTCCCTAGAAAATGTTTTCGGCGAAGGTGCCTTCGTGCGACGAGAAGATAGGCGGATGATTCTCCTTCCCTTTTCAGTCCCCTCCTCGGAAGTAGACGTCCGTGTCTATATTCCGTTCATTTTCTTTTTTAATATCAGTTTGAAAGAACCCCTTTACGTTTTTTAATCCCCCACCAAATATTTTGTCGAAAATGGAGGCGAAGCTGGACGCTTAGAAAGATGACGGAATCCGATCTGCTTCTTCATTTTACTTCAGTTTAATGGACCGGATGATCTGCGTTTCCCACAACCTTGCAGGGGAGGTAAAGCAAATCTAAGGCTTTTAAAAACAAATGTTAACATTTCACTGGGTTAACCCTATCCTGAATGATAAAATATACCTATTGATTACCTAAATGTCATTTTTGGTGTATGTGGCTGTCGGTAAACGTATTATAATGACGTATTGCTGTGTAGCTAGTTTGCTAACGAGCATTTAATGTAAACTGCGTCAACACCAATATCACCTGTTTAATATGAGGTGTTTATAGTGTTTACAGACTTATATATGCCACATTGTGTAATATTATTAGATTAAATACATCATTCATTCATCTCCATAGTTTTAATGGATGCTGAATCGTATGTTCATTATTCGTTTTTATTAGAAACTGAATGACTGTTTAGCATCACTGGTATCATCGGTTCAAATACAATTAAAGGTTTTCGTCACACCGATAGCTTAGATGTCAATATTTGGTGGTTTAAATACTCATTTGAGGCCTCTGTCAAAGTTTTAAAAGCTTTTTGTATGTTTAATTCATGTTTTTTATAGTCAGATAAAGTGCTGTTATCAGAATTGTCACATCCATAAACAGTCAATATTCATTATAAATGAACACGTGAAATTTTAAATAAAATAAATATTTAAAGTTCTTTGACGAGTCATCTCTTCTGCTTTGGTTTGTGTATTTTAATTCACAGTCCTACAAAGTATGTTGCTTCTCAGAAACGGGTGTTCTTTTTTGTCAAATCCATAATGCATATATATTTCCATTTTTAAAAAATAAATAACTCGTGAATAGACTGATATTTGTCTGATGTCTGCACTCTATCTTTAGCAAAATATAAACATACATTCTTTGAGAATTTATATTTCAAGCTTTGACTGAAAATGTCATGTCCCGTTATTGCTCTGTTTGATTTTAAGACAGGTCTTTTACTTGAAGACAGATTAATGTTTTGCCCTATATGTATCTATTGTTGAGGTTTTTTATGTGTCTCATGTTCAGGTAGCTGTATCCAGTGGGGAGGTAGGCTTTTCCAGGGTAGGCGATGAAGTTTGCCGAGCCCTTGGAGAGCCAGAAACTGTCATCTCTTCTGGAGAAGGCAGCTTCTAGGGAAGCCAAACTGTGGAAGGTTTACGTGCCAAAGAAACCTACCAACCAGGTGAGTCCGTCAGTGGGTGCGCTGATATATCTGGTTTGTTGGGTGTAACAAAATGTTTATACTGTGTATCTGTCTAGATTCAGTTTTATTTCAGTAACTACTTTTTAGTTATCATATGTGTATTTTTATGTACTTTTATTTTTTATGTACACTGAAGGTGTTTATTAATATAACGGTGTATAATTGTAAAATGAATAAAGGTGTTATTTTGAGAACCTTGAATACGTGGCCTTGTTTTTAAAAGGCACAGTCTATCATAAACATGCTAAGGTTCAGTGAGATAAAATACTATAATAACAAAGGGTCATGTGATGCTCACAATTTAGTAGCATAAATCTGTATGATTTGCCGTTTAATGAGGGTGTTTTACCTCATTATATACTGACATCTGTTTACTGTTTTAATTGTTTAGGATACAGATATTTCCCCTGAAAAGCGTGATGAGGCTGTCCGGTGGTTGAGGGATGTACATTCCCAGCTCAAGCTTTATCCAGAAACCCTCTGCCTGGCAATCAACATCCTGGACCGCTTTCTTACCACCATTAAGGTAATGTTTAAAATGTCTGGGCTATCGAGACATTCTGTCAATGATTGTTGGTAGTTGATAATGATTGATAGTTTTACAACTTCTAACTGTGTTCAGTTACACATGATAGTTATTTAACAGTAAGCTGTAAAGAAAGTTGGTTATCTTTTTGGTTATACTGTAATACAAATTATACCATTGTGTGTTTAATTTGTAACATTCTGTTATCCTCTGAGCTTCAGAAAATGTTGTTAGCTTTCAAGGACTGCAGAGATAATTTGAGAATATTTCTTTACAAAGACTATTTATAGAGTAGAAAGGTGCAGTTATCATGGCAGATGTTTGTACACACAAACAGACTGTACAGTAAAACGTTAGTCACTGTATATCACAGCAGTCCCTTTAATAGGTACAGAATGAACCGGAAATAACCACAGGAAGTGTAGATCTGTGTGAAAGACATTTGCCCTTTGTGTGTCAAACATTATGTGTGAAAAGCAAGCAGTAGACCCAGATAAATTGTATTAAAATGGCTGTTCACTGATCAGTCTTGCACTGTTTTTCTCTCTTTTTCTTTCTCTTTTAGGCCCGTCCTAAGTACCTGCGCTGCATTGCCATCTCTTGTTTCTTCCTGGCTGTTAAGACCAGTGAGGAAGATGAGGTGAACATAATATTAATATGCTGATCTATGATCATTTGTATCCCCCAGTGTAACATGTACACTGCCACTCAAAATTTGGGTTCAGTAAGATTTTTAATGTTTTATTTTTAAAGATTAAGGTTGTGTTTAAAGTTTCTTATGCTCATCAAGGCTGTGTTCATTTGATCAAAAACACAGAAAATATTACAATTTTCTGATGTTTCTGATGTATGTAAAACAATGTTTTTCTATATTAATATACATCCAAATGTAATTTATATCTGTAATTAAAGTTGTATTTTCAGAATCATTACTCCAGTCTTCAGTGTTACATGATCCTTCTAATATTCTGATTTATTATCAGTGCTGGAAACAGTCGTGCTGCTTAATCTTTTTTTGGAACCTGTTCATGAAGGTTGTGTTAAATTAATAAAAAGTGATAGCATAGATTTACATTGTTAGAAAGCTTTATATTTTGAATAAATGCTGTTCTTTTTAACTAGTTATTCATCAAAGAATCCTGAAAAAAGAATCACAGATTAAACAAAATATTTGGTAGCACAACTGTTTCCAACATTGATAATACTAAGAATAAATCAGCATATTAGAATGATTTTTGAAGGATCATGTGACACCTAAAACTGGAGTAACAGCTGATGAAAATTTAGCTTTGCATCACAGGAATAAATTATATTTTGAAGTATATTAATATAAAAACCATTATTTTATATTGTAATAATTATTTTGCAATATTACTGTTTTTTAATGTATTTTTGATCAAATAAATGCAGCCTTTATGAGTATAAGAGACTTCTTTAAAAAACATTACATCTTACTGATCCCAAACTTTTGAGTGGCAGTGTACGTGTTTATTCTGACAGCTGAGCTTATTCATAGTTGGCATCTGACATCAAGGGTCTCAATGTCTTGTATAACAAAATTTAAATTGTGAAAAACATACATGGAACTATTTGTAAATGACACAATGTCCTAACCTAAAAAAGAACACAGATTCTCTTTAGAAATGTAGTGACATTGATGTTTTTGGAAATTGTTGGTCTGATAATTAATCCGATTAGTTTTTGGCTACTCTTTTAAAATAATTTTGGCTAGAGGCTTAGCTCACCATGTGATGTGGCTTAAATGTACTAATTCTATTTCAACAATTCAGCTGATATATTTGCTCTTATTTTACTGTTATATATAGAATGCACATGTACTGTGATAAATTGGTGTGTGTTTAAACTTTGATGTTCATATTTTTGTAGCGGATCCCATCTCTGAGAGAACTGGCCTCCAGCAGCAAATGTGGCTGTTCCCCATCAGAGATCTTGCGAATGGAGAGAATTGTTTTGGATAAGCTGAACTGGGACCTGCATTCTGCCACTGCACTAGACTTCCTTTACATTGTAAGTATATACACACGCTGTATGTGTTATGTGTCTGAAATATACAACATCTTATATATGTATATACATGTTATTAAATCATAATTTGCTGTTTTTATCAAAAGAATTTGTGTTTCTTGAATATAAACACTCTTTCTCTCCTCTCTTTATATCTAGTTCCATGCAATGGTTCGGAGCTATAAGTCTGGGCATCTAAGTGTGGTGTTGTCGGGTCTCAACCCATCACAGCACGTGGCTCTGCTTACCCAGCAGCTCCTCCACTGTCTGTCCCATAATGCACTGCTGCAGGTGCAAGGATCGGTGCTGTCCCTCGCCCTCATCACGCTAGAGCTGGAGAAACTCTGTCCTGATTGGCTCGCTCTCACTGTAGATCTGCTGCGCAAAGCACAGGTGAGACATCAGTCTCTTATACAGATGAAGATGGAGAATTTACCAGATTTATTTATTATTTTCACATATACTGGGTCCATTCTGCTTTTATTTTACTTCTTCTGTAACTTGAAATTGTTTTTTAAAACAATTTCATCATAACAATTTGAGTAAAAATATTTCCTCCGATTGCTTTAAAGGCCTGTTTTGCACTGCATACAAGTATGTCCAACACCCTGTGCTTTACATATTGCATCAGCCACGGGAAAGCCTGGTCTTTGACACCTTTGGACTAAACTGTCTGCAGATGTTTGTTTCATTCTTTGTGTGTCTGAAACAGTATGTTACTTGACACACTTCCTTTTTTTAAGTTTTGTTTAAAATAGTTATTGCACATTTGTTTCGAGTTCAACCCCCTCGTAAAGACACAAATAACTATGATCAGTATCGGTCACTTTGTGCAATGAGCTAAATTTTTTAATAGATTAAGTGCGGAGGTGAAAACATTATGCAGAAATATAATATTAATAAATGTAACTACTTATTAAACTTTGTTGTATTATATTTCTGTTGTCAAGAAGGTTCACATTACCTAACCATGGTAAAATTACTGTAACACTAAGCATCTCTTGGCTTATTCTCTTATGAATGTGACACATGAGCTGCAACGTTTTTTTTGTTGACAACTAATGTTTTCTTATATCTGTCTGTCTCAGATCGACAGTTCTCAGCTGATTGGCTGTCGAGAGCTGGTTGCACGTTGCCTGTCCACACACAAGGCTTCCCTGCCTCCTAACACTGTTTACATCTGTCATCCCCTGCCTCACGTCCCGGATCTTCGGGTAAAGGGAGATCTGTCCGCCTGGCAAGTCTCCCCCTCACCGACAGCCCCGTGCTGTGACCCTCACCGACCCGCATATTCCAACATAACCCACACCCACTCTGGCACCAAGCTTCGGCTTCCCTGCAAGTCCTCGGCCAAGCGGAAGGTGGAACACATGGAGGTGGATGAGTATTTTGATGGGATCAAGCGCCTGTACAATGAGGAAAGTCCCCAGGAGGGGGCGCCCCCATGCATAGGTGAAACAGTTGGAGGAGGGCCGGTGATCCGGCAGAAGGCTGGTTCTTCCCCCTGCCCGCCTCTTCAACCTGTCAATGAAACATAGAGTAAGATACCATCGAAACAATCATACAACCGCAGCAACAGTGTTTATCTAATGACCTTAGAGCAGAAGAGAGCAAAAATTACTAACATATACTGTGCATGATGCTGTTTCATAACCATTTACTGAGTGTGAACTTAAAAAAACATGAAAAAAAAACAATATACAAGGAAAAATGTTGCAAAAAAAGTAGGAATATTTTTCCTCCATCTGTGGAGATAGTCTATCTGGTATTGTTGCTGTTTGTCTCTTTTATCTGTATTTGTTTTTACTGTCTTCATCTTTAACATTTGTGTTTTTTTCCAGTTTCCTTGTCAAACGATCCTTAATTCTGTTGAGGACTAAATAAATTATTTGAAGTATTGATGAATATACTGATAGAGAATAGCAATGGTTTAAAGATGTATATTAGTTTTGTACAAATGTACATCTCCATTCTCCTGGTCCATGGCTTGGCCTAAACACTTGTTGTGATGTGTGTGTGATTATTGATTGTGTGTGTGTTTGAAGGGTGATAATTTCCCTATCACTTCCTTATAACTGAGCATTAATGATAAACTAGTGTTATACATGGCCTGAGTAGATGAACTGTTTGTCACTTGTTCTAAACATAATAATAATATTGTAAGTGTGATATATTGATTAGAAGAAAATACAAAAATAACATTCTGAATGAAAAAGCTTTTCAGATGTTCATCATTCCTTTACTGTCATCTGCTGTTTCTTCTGAAAGCTCTCTTGTGCTCTGAGGTGATGATAATACACTGGACTGCTGCTGAGAAACCTCCCAATGCTCAAATAAATAAAAATATCTACTGAACTCAATGTCTTGACCTTTATTGTGTGTGTGAAACTTTAATCTTGATTAATGCTGTGTTGTGCCAAGGTTTTCTAAAGGATGTCTTTTCAGTACTGCAATCTGAGATCTTTACTGTTTAGTTCATTGCACTCATTGACGCAGGTGAGAAACCCAGGGGTCATGTGATCAATGCATCCGACACCAACTGAACCAACTTCTACTTCATCTGTTGTGTTGTAACAAATGGAAATCAAATGCTAACACCTTAAAGGACCATCTACTGGACAATTACTATTATATATATATATATATATATATATATATATATATATATATATATATATATATATATATATATATAATTATGTAATTGAAATTTTATAATTATGAATCAATCATTTCTGTAGTTTAGTTGGTAAAGCATTGCATAAGCAGCACAAAGATCATGGGTTTGCAGGGAACACGTACAGCTTGTAAATTAATCAAGAAGTTAATTTGGATAAAAGTAAAATGTAAATCTATTAATACAATTAAAGATTGCATTAGATTATTGCAACTGTATAATGTTTTTGTTATAGAATTCTGTACATTTAAACATAAATAAAAAATATTCCATTATAATATAAAACATAACTACTAAATATTATCTGCAGGCAATGATGCTTAATCTTCTAATCTTAACTTTCCTGAGTCATGTTTGCAATTACTTGAACTATTTGTTGCCAATCAAATAAGTTTTTAGTGGATGTACGAAGTCAGTTCTTTTTAAGTTCACACAGGTGCAGAATAACTACTGATAAAAACTATACAAATTCCAATGGTTTCCATTACAAATACCATTATGAACCTGTTTACCATTACAACCACTACAAAATTCCTGCATGTAATGTAAGGTTTATTAGGGATAACTTCTCACCAATAGAACCAAACACATTACCAGGTTTATAGTTTCCATGAAACCAAAAAAACAATTCCCATTATACTCATTAAAGCCATTAGCATTTCTCTGCTGGTTTCTGTTGTTGTGTGTTTCGTCAGGTAACCTCAGCACACAGGTATGCAGGTGGGACTGAGAGAGAGAGAGAGAGAGAGAGACACATGTGGGTGGAGTTATAATGTGAACACTCGAAAGCGCCTGTCAAGCGTTTCATTGTGATTCACGCGCGTGCAGCATGGCCGCAGATTTTACGCAAGAGTCCGTGTTGCGCTTCATTCTCAACAACGGCGGCAAAGTGCGAAACGCGGATTTACTAAACCACTACCGACGCTTCCTGCGGGAGGATGACGACAGAGAGCAAAACCGCGAGCTGTTTAAAAAGTACGTGAACTCCGTGGCGACGGTGAGACAGGAAGACGGTGCGTCTCAAGTTGTGTTACGGAAAAAATACCGCGCGCACCTCGGAGACGTCGCCAAGAATCTCGACGTGAAACCAGCGGTGAGTAAAAACCAAGACTGGAAACAACAAACTGCAGCTTCTGAAACTCATGTAGAAGTGTTGCCTGTTGCTGGAATTGTAACCAACACCACAAACAATAATAATAACGATTCCATGCCCAGTTTGGAGAAACATGTACAAGCTTCACTTTATATTAGACAAGAACCCGTAATCTCTGTGTCCCGCGCAGAACAGATTCACAGCATCTGCCCTTTGAGACCAACTCCACCTGACATTGACAGTCGCTCGAGTGGGAGTGGCCAGAGCTTTGAACAGTCATGGGAGCCGAAAGCGACCCGGGAGGCAACCGGGCTGGAACACGATGTTTACCCTGCCAAACAGGGACAATTACGGGAAGCAGATGGTTGCGAGTCTTTTGTCAATCCACGTGGTGCATACTATGAGGTTAGAGCTTCTCCTCCTCCTGAAAAGCCCAATGTAAACAAGTTGGATCTTAATGCTTATAAACAGCCTTTTCATGCACCTGTCGGACAGTCCCACATATCCACCTCTACTCCTTGTCTACTGGACGCCCCTCAATACGTACGTGCGCCCCTGTACACCCAACCGGGCTTAAGCAGAAGCAATGACAGTCTACGGAAACCACATGGGGCCACGGATGTCTCCAAGGTTCAGATGCCATCAGACTCCATGTATTTACAACTTGGTCACCCAACGATTATTACTTCTAGTCACGACAGTCTTTCCACCACCTCCCCCTCCTCTCTTGTGTCTGACACGGGTTGGCCACAGGACGTTAGGCATGAGGAGAAGTCCAGTGACGGTTTAAAGTATCATGAAGATGAAAACGATGTACGTGCTTTCCTACGTCGCAATCAGGAGACGAGGTGGTTGTCCCAGCTCCACCAACCGAGTCACAACATCACACCTTTGCATCATTCCACCGGTCACCTCGATGACAAAGACTCAAGAGACTCTTCGCGCAGCGCGTCGCCGGAGGCACATTTCGGCGCTGTTGCCCGACGACTCAGTTCTCGCATGTGCCGGAGTCTCGGAGAGAACCTGGATCAGCCGTTTCCAGAGGAGAGTGGCTCGTCTCGGCACAATCGTCTCCAGCTGCTGTCTTCCACTCTTAGCATGGGTAATTTAGTTTCCGCCCCCTCCAGCCGAGGGCACAGTTCAAGAGACCTCTCCTCGCCCACTGGGTCTACCGAAGCTTGGGGACATCTGGGCACGATGGTTCCTTCAGCTGCAAACATTCCTCCGTGCCCCTTGACCCTAAAGAACACGACTGGTTTGTTAAAGCAGCATCAGGCACGTGGCCTGACATCTACACACTCTTTAGAGAAGATCCAAACCTTCTTTCCAAACGGGACTTTATATCCGGCTTCACTATTCTCCACTGGATCGCAAAGCACGGTGACCATCGGGTTCTCAACACGCTTGGGTATGGAGTGGAAAAGGCTGGCATGAGTCTAGATGTCAATGCTAAGACCTTGTGCGGGTACACGCCGCTTCACCTGGCCGCCATCCACGGGCACAAAAAACTCATTCGCCTCCTTGTGCAAAAGTTCAAAGCTGACGTTCAGATCAGGGACAGCAGCGGGAAGAGGCCATGGCAGTACCTCAAAAAAGATGAAAACCGTGAAGTCTTGGAACTGCTGGGAGCCCCACAGAAAATGATCAGCGCTAGTCTGGCATTGCTGAGCACCTCAGAAAAACTTCCCATGAGACCTGCCACCACAAAGGTGAATGTAAAGAGACATTCATCTATCGCTGCACTGTTTAAACACAAGTCACACATGAGGCTTTCCTCGGGTTCTGAAGCTTTTTAGCTTTACATGATTGGATGCTTGTTGAACGGTGGCACTTTGGGTGAAAAAGTATGCACTTTGTCATTTATGTTTCATCATTTCAAATATGTTTTTAAATGTTTTGTGCTTTGTAAGCAGGTCTATATTTGTATGAGGCTGGGTTTCTGTGCTTTCTATGAATGCCATTTGATATGTTTTGGTGTTTCGAAAGCTTTTTCATTAAAAGCCACCTTGAGTTCATTATTAAAAAGCTCTCCTGTAATTTGAGAGTGTTTGTAAGTTAATATATATCAGTGTTTTGCTTTGTAATGACACAAACTCCATTCATGTTGTCTCATAATGTAGAGATGTTTTCTGTTCAAAACTTGTTTTTCATTTCCTTTGAAACTGCTTTGTAATGTATAACACTTAAGCTCTCTCTCTCTCTCTCTCTCTCTGAGTCTCTCTCTCTCTCTCTCTCTCTCTCTTCTCTCTCTTCTCTGTCTCTAAGGTAAAACAATTGAAGTAAGGTAAAACTGTCTGTTTTTAGATATTCAACTGTTCAACCCTGGATTAACTCAAGCTAAATGCTATATACTCTCAGTCTGTTTAATGTTTAACTTGCTCATCTTCCTTATCTTCAAAATGGATGGTGAGAGAGAAATGTTAGATTGTGAGTCTGAACATTCCAGCACTGTTGATGGATCTCATGTGTGATATTATGTGGAAATGAACGTTCGGTGTCTTCATGTTTTGATGATTTATATTCTGAGTTAAACCTGTTCTGTGTTTTGTTATCAAACTATGTATCTGATATAAGGGAGGCAGATAAAAACCCTCTTATGGAAACATCACAGCGTGATCTGTGGGTATGAGCAGTTGTGTTTGCAGATGTGTTTCAACATGTCACTGGGTGTGTTTGGAGTTTACTCGGCTGCGTTTGTGTTTGCGAATCTTACATAATATTAACACTGTGTGATGCACCTTCATACTCAAACTTAATTATATGAATAAAAGACAAGACTTTGACCTTTAAAACCGTCTTCATTTATCAGCATGTGTTTTTGTGCTGTAATATACACAACAATCGTTTGACTTTGAAATTAAGTCAGTCTTCCCTGGTTACCACTGTAGCCTATTGTTTGTTTGTAGTTCCGTTTCATCCACTAGTTTCCTGTTGCAGTTTTCTTTAATCTACCACTGACCCGACTAATGTCAGTATCAGGTGACCTAATTCTCAGAGTCAGTATTTTCATAATTTCACTAATGAATTAAAATGTGTTTTCCAGTCATTCAAGATTATTTAAAACTAAGCAAAACAAGGAAAAATTTTGCCTTAAATTTGTAAGTACACTTAACTTTATACAAGCTTAGTACAAGCTTAAAAGTCATTTCAATTTACTGTTTTATATTTCGACCGGTGGTAATTGTTTTACAGTGTAGAAGTTTTATGCCTTTTCATGGCTTGTGAATTCACGTTAAAATAATCAGATTTTTTCAGTTTCACAGAGAAAAACCTTTCAAAACTGCAGCACCTTTATTCTAGAAACTTTCATTCCCTGCCTTCTTATAGTTGAATGACTGGTTTCACACAAATGCAAAACAATTACAACATGCCTGAAAAGTCACCAAACAACTTCAGTTTCAATTTGCTGTCTAACTTTAAAGAGTTGAATAGTTTTTATGTGAAACATATTTCATAAGCTGAAAAATGAAAACAAGTACATTGGTATTGTTAAATATCAGGTTTCTGTAAATACTAGTTTATGTAAATAGGTTTATGTCAACAACATGGCAAGTTTAATTAAGTTTAATTTATGTTAGAGTATTGTGTTATGTATTGTTACTTAATATAGAAAAGACTAACTAAAAAGTGAACTCATAGAATAGTGGTCTTTAATCCTGATGTTGCTGACTACAGCAACGCACATTATGGTTCTGGGAAATATGAACTGGTATGAATGTGATAATTCTGAAAACAGCACTTTACCTGACTATGAAAAAGCATGATTTAAACACAAACTAGGGCTTTAAAAACTGAAACCTCACATGGGTATTTAAACCACCAGATGACACTTTATGTGTTAGTTTTTTATTCCTGTAACTTCTGAGCGTCCAGCAGGAGGCAGCAATGCATCAACCTGCCACATCTCACCCTGTTTGAAATGATTTATTATTATCATTATCATGTATAGCCTAAAAATGACAGAAATGCGGGCTTAGAGATGAACTTCAACTAAATTACACGGCTGGCCATCACGATGACATTGAAAATGATCATATAAAAGCATGTCATTTAAAAAAAAGGGTGTCGTGCATATAGTGCCAGCGCTCCCTGCTGATGACGAAATTGTACGTCACGCGCAGTGCACGCATGGACTAGCGTAAACACCAAACTACAATTATAAATATTTAGAGTATAGGGAAACTTTAAAAAAAAACAACAACAACAACTTCAAAACCCCTTGAGTGTACAGATCACGTAATTCACATTTCCTAATTAGAGTGTGAGTTTGCACCTCGTTTGCACGATAACGGAAGTTTGATGGATTTCTCCTCATGATCTCTTCGGGTAAGGAAAATTTAGCTATTAAACTTATTGTAATATTTTTACTAATTGTGCTGAAATTACTCTGAATTTCCCTGGCTTGCTTTTACTGATGAACGTTCTTGAAGCATAAAGTTTAAACGATATTATTTTAATCCACATGAGGGAGTAGATGTATAAGTACCTGCTGCCATAGAGATTATATGGGTGAGCTATGCTTGTTTGGAAGGCGTGTTCATTTCTAATTGTTTTCCATTGACACTGATATTTTTGTTTTAAGATTTTGTCCCAAAAACAATTAAATTAAGTAACCTAATAAACAGTGCAGATCTGTTTTATGTTGATATTAGTACTATTAGTCACTGTATATAGTCTTCAGGGCTACCCACCAATGTACTGTTAGCCAGTATGCAGCAAATATGCAGGTTTGTTAAAAAAAAATTGGTAAGATATAAGTAAGACTATTGCTTGTTATGTAATGGTCATGGCCAGGCAAAAAGACACAGTTTAATCAGTTTAAAAAAGATAATGCTGCTCTCTGCTATACATGGACACAAATAAACCAGCAAACAAATGAACTATATCAGTAATATACTTAAATTTATTATATAAAAACAATTCTTATGAGTAAATAATGAGTTGTATATCTGTGTGAACGTTCCCTTTATTCCAGATCAGTATTTACAGTATTTGTGTGTGTATATGTGTTGACAAATGTGAGGATAAATGAAAGAATCTAGTTGGTTTTAGCTTCTATTCCAGAGTGTAGACGTTCTCCTCCACTGGTCTTCTTGTACGTATTTCATAAATAATGTGCCGTGGCTCCTTTGAGAAACTGAGGTTCAAAAAAGCAATAAATATATTTAGGTTGCATCACAAAACGCTTTATGGAATTCTCTAAATGTTTTATCAAATGCACATACCATCCACTGTCTAATGGCTTCCCATAAAATCCACCTAAAGCAGAATATAAATGCTAATTTATTTGAGTTTGGGATGTACTTCATCGGTAATGTATCAAGACCATAAGACTTAAAAATCACCACAAACTTTCATCTCAAAGGAGCTGAGTGCTGTACTTACGTTTGAAGGTCAGCAAGGCAAGAGCGCCTAAGAGAAGGAGCAACAGACTGAGAGACAGAGACAGCACAGGAATATTGATCTGGAGTGTAATCCTGGAGATTGGCTCCTCCATCTTTAAAACACAATGTTAGAAAGGTTTTATGGTCACATTTTTAAAAAAAGAGTGTCATAAAAAGCCTGTAAACTGTTACTGTACATCTCTTATAAAATGTTTAGCGTGTCATTAGTAAATATGTAAATATGAATAAAAAACTCATATTTAAAGTTTTGGTTCCTCTTATAAATATAAAAAAACATTTGGTTATAGATTTAGGTATTACTGCCACCTTGCCCATTATAGTATATGTTACTCACACTTTCAAAAGTTGGTGAGATGTAATAAGTAAAATACATGCTGACAATAACACAAGATACAGTGACTCATAGTGTAACCAATAAAATGAAGATGCTTTTTGACATAATATGTAGGAAAGACTTAAATATGATTTTGTACCACTGCATTCTCTGTAGTGATAATGTTTTACTACATTTAAATTGTAACTCACCATTACCCCAGAATGCACATGGGTGACATTCTGCCAGGAAATGTCAGAGAATGATGAGTCTGTTTCTCTCGGCTGGTCTGACAGTGATAATACTGTGTGAAATTCAAAATGAAACACAGGAAATCACTTTTGTTGTTCATTTAAGTTATTGCATGAGAAATTCTAAGTACAACCACAAGGGTCTGTGACATTTGAGATGTAGGACCGTGTGGTTTCTCAAGATATTAAAGCGTGCCATGTATACAAGAAACTCCAGCAATCGGGTGATTCATCATATTGTGGCTTAACAGTCTACCAAGGGTCTCAGGAAAAAAACTTGCATGAAGCTTGCTTGCAAAAATCTGTAGAAAGGCATTAGGTGTTGAAAACGGTCTTTAAAATGATTGTGAACTACTCACATGTCTGTGTCTCTATTGGCTTTGTGGTAGGCAAGGTTGTAGTTGTTGGAGAAATAGTTGTTGTTGCTTAAAAATAAAAATGCAAGATTTCAAATTCTACTTTACAATACTTTACATTGCTATACCAAGGCTGTCCAAATATTAACAGGGTTCTCACAGAAATGAAAAATAATGATGAAAAAGATTGTGTCAATGTAAAAAAAAATTAAATAGCCAGAAAAATTACTTCTAAAATGAATTTCATCTAAAAAAAAGATCCTATCTGTATCTCTCTATCTGTATCACCTTTCATGACCCTTAAAGTGTAGGTGACCTTCTTGTCATTGAAATAACCCTCTATGTCCACTCTGCAGCAGTACGGTCCGCTGTCCGCCGTCTTTATTTTTTGGATCCCCAGGTCCATTTGTCCTGACAGAACATCTCCAATAAGCCTGTATCTGTCTGAGACCTTAGAAATAACGCCATTCTCATCTGTTTGCACGATTATGTCATTGCACCAAAAGGTTCCACAGTCTCGTCCCCAGCATACGTGGCTCAAACCGTGGAGCTTTACTGAGTAATGACACGACAGAATCACCGTGCTACCCTCCGTCACGTGAAATGCTATCACGGTGAAGATGTCAGCTGCGTGACACAAAATTAGCTAAATTTAATAAATTATTGTTTTTTCTTATCATAAACGAATATATTTTCGATATTGGTTATAATTAAGTTTCTTGCCTGAGATGATGATCGGGAGAATCCAGCGCAGTATAGATAACCTGGAAGGAGTAGTCATTTCGACTGGCCAGTGTGATGTTTAGGCAACACTGCCCTGTGCTGGGCGACACCAGGGGCGTGCAGAGGAGGGCATGTGAATGAGAGGCTGTGTTCTTCAGCTCTCCGCCTGTGACATCTCCAAGAAGGACAGGGCCAATGACCCCTCTGCCAGCTTTTGTCTGTAGGTGGAGCCGTCCAGCGAAGAATAGGGTCATTGTGTGATGAAGTTTTATCTGGATATCTTAGCCATGTCCCAGTCAACAGTCTGCATGAACGACTCTGTGGGCCCACTTACAGCACACACTATGTTCGTGGTGGCACGTGTGTTCACTATTGTTGGTAAACAAAGTGTACATGCAGTCACAGCTGGGTGATTAAACAAACAAGATATTTCTTCTTAAGACTTGGAAAATTCTTAAAAATATCAAATGTGTGAACAATTATTTAGCGTGTTGACCACCTACAGACAAAGACTGTTCGAGTGTTCTTGTAAAATAAACTGGTTACTGGTTACTACTGGTTATTTACCAGTAATGCTTTTACTGCACAGTGGCCTACATTCACTTTCCTGTAGCTCGACTCATAAAGTATGGCACTAGGTCATTGGTTCAATTCCCTAGAAATATTCGTTAAATCTTTATCTTGAATGTATTATAAATCACAAAATAATCGATTGAATACTTAAACATGCTTGAAAATTTCCCATATTTATTCCTCGTTCTTTGCACCAACTAAATCAGGTTAATATAAATTCTCTGGCTTGATTAAATAACCTTTTGGATCTCTGTTTATGTTTACATTATTCATTCACGCAAAACGACTTCCAAATGAGAGAGCATTTCACGTTTTGTCTTAGGAGCCACAAGTAGGAATAGAGATAACGCTAGAAAAAGAGGTGCATCATAAGTGAAATTGTGCAAAGTATGGGTTAGTCATGTGAATGTTGAACAGGTTGTTTGCTGTGCGCACTCATTCAGAGAATGCAGCATTCACTCATCAAACACTGTATCATTTTGAATGCGTATCGGTTTGTTTTTGTCACTTATGATGAGAAGAAGTTTCCTAGATTTGACCTATGAGTCTTAAGAGAGCATTAAACCAGAAATTGTGGTGCACACGAATTACACATAACAGAATATTTTCATCAATGGAAAATATCACAATGGTATGTATTAAGAAAACTATGTAAAAATTTAAACTGTCATTATTTTAACTTGTATTGATGTTTTAATATTGATACATTTAAATGACCCTCCTTGATCTCGTTCTCATGTAGTTTTGAGTTTTGTGACCTACATTCATAATAAACAGCACTTCTTGAGTTCTTGTTAAACATGAACTCTTGTAACCTGGTTATGTAAAGGGGTGCACATGACACAGAACGGTAAAGCTATAATACCACAAACACACATGCAGTTAATCATTTAGCGAAACTTAGTTTACTTTAGATATGTTTTAATAATGACATAGTGTTGCAGTATGTTAGCCAATACGGTTAAGAGCGCATGGCTTACAAGTTATTATTTTTAAAACTTAAGTTCTAGTAAGGGTTAGTCTAGTTCAGTGAATAGCTGTTACAGGATTGCAAACATCATACACTCAGTTGGGCAAATAACAGTTGGGCTGTATGTTTTCATACAATAACCCTTACCATTCACACAACCTTTTTGTTGAACAAAAGGGCTTGGAACAAAAACGTTTCTTTTAAGGCATCGCCCTTTCCACCACCTTTATATTTAGGGGTTTTATTATATTTTTAGTTTTACAGTATAGACAAAAAACAGTCCACAACGTAGAAACCATCACAAGTAGATGTAAGATATTAATGCCACTGTTCATATTCAGTTTCAGGCTCTATCTGATAGATATTGTCCACGGCCATCTCTCTGTTGTACAGGCCAACACTGCTGCCCGAGTTATTGTAGATGACAGAGTTGTCGGAGTCTTGGGCACTGGAGGAGAAACATGAGAATCATTATGCTTAATGTCAGTAGATGTCGCAGATGCGTTAAGAAAGACATAAGATAAGGCAGAACAAGATTTAGAAGTGGTCACCTAATAGAACAATCATATTTTTTTGTTGATGCTTAATTTTTATATCAATCCTGAAACTAAATAACTTTTAAGATTCACTTACATTTCTGCCACCACTCTACTTTTCCTCTTTTGCTTCCCTGAGAAGTAACAGAGAAAATTTAATTTTTTAAAACCAAACACAATAATATTGCAGATAAATTTTCATTTGTTAATTTAAGGAATACACTCAGACTTACATATCAGAATGACAGCAATGACTATTACAGCCAGCAGTAACAGAAGAACAGGCACAATAATCGCAGATGTGTTCACCTTAAAATACAAATCAGCGATAACATATTAAAGATCACATTCAAAGTTTTAATCCTTGAAATGTAATATATTCTGGTATGATAAAATACTCACCCTCTCTCTGCTTTCCACAGAAGACGACTCGTGATAATCGTCATAGTTGTCTTCTTTATAATTAACACACAAACATAATGTTCAGCAAATATGTATTTACAAATTAGGATGTAATTTAAATAATAATTCTGATTGAATAATTCTTCTGATTTGTTATACCATGTGTTGTGTTTAAGGGCCACAGTCCAACAGTGGTGCTCTCCGGGGCAGCTGAAGAGCTAAAATTTCTCTCTTGTGTCGTGTCAGTTTCTAATAAAACAAATGATGTCACATAATGTTCTTTTACATTGACTGGTCTTTATGAAGCAGAGATTTTTAATAATTTGCAAAATGTGCATAAAGAGTGTCTGAAATTTGTACCAGTTGATGATCATTATGAGAAGTGATTATAGAAAATGAGTATTGAAATCATTGCTAATGAAAGTTAAATCTTTTTTCAGTCATTAAAGATTCAATGCTGGGATAAAATAATAATACCTGTTGCTGTGTGAGTGCTCTGTGTTTCAGTGGTTATATGGCCTGGATTTGTGGTTACTGCCACAGGTTCTGGTGTGGTTGGAACAGGTGCTTTGAAACAGGATGTAAAATGTTGCTTTTTAAATGCTCACAGTTTTACATGAGCAATGGCTATCAGTAGATATTGTTAGATAGTAATTATTTAATCTGTAATGACTGAATGATGCCAGATAATGATTAGCAGGCATTATTTCAATACTCATTTTCACAATGACCTAAATTAGTAGCATTAAAATGGTCATTAAAAAAAGTGTTCATCAGTTTTCATCATTCAGCCATAACAGATACACAAATGTATAGATATATACCCTCTGTCTTGGCAGAGGTGAATACTGTGGTTTCACGCTTAGAGGTGCTGATGGTCATGGAGGCTGTTTCCTGTGTTGTTGGAATAGGTGCTTGGAAGAAAGTGTTTAATGTAAAATAAAAAAGTATAATCTTTTTGCTTTTACTATAAGAAATGATGTGATGAATGAATGATGAGAAACCCACATTTGCTATTCATAAAATAATCCTACTGAAGAAATAAAATTTTTATATGTTGTTTTAGATACTTACCGGTTTTAACGATCAAGTTGACGTAATACATCTCATCATTAAACAGTCCGGGAACATGTATGCGACATCCGTATTTTCCAGAGTCTCTTTTCTGTACGTTACTGATTGTCATTGAAACGTCTCCATGCTGGATGTCTCCTGCCAGCTGGTATCTATCCGACTTTTTTCTCACCACTTTATCACCATCACTTCCGATTAATTCATCACCACATCCCATATTGGGAATCTCTCCTTTCATCCAGCATATGTGACATTTTCCATGATATCGACTGTCGTACCTGCACGGCAAAGTGGCACTCTCACCTTCATAATACTGTACTAAGACGTCACATCTGCAAACTGAGAAAGAGAGAAACAGGTTTTTACAGTTTTGGCTTGAATAAAATATTCAGGAGCATAAACAATGTTTTCCTGTATATCTGAAATGTTATGAAATGAACAAACTAAATATTCATCTTATATTTTATTATAAAACCTTACAGTTCAGATGTTACAAAATAATATACTTAAACTTTATATGTTTGAACTTTACTTTAAATTACATTATATTTAGCAGGAGTTGTTGTGTTTAACAGAAAGAATGAAAAACAAGATTTTAAAAAACATTTTAAAAAGTTAAACAATTTTCACAGTTTTTTCTATTTGGCACAAATGTTTGACTTACTTGACAAATATACGATTAGCCAGAATGCAAAGAACCAGCTGTGAAGATTAGTCATGATGAAGGGGTTTCAGTCTTTCTGCAGGCACTGCTAGAGAAAATCTTAAATCTTCTCTTACATCTGAGCCTTTTACACGGAAGTTGACATGCACATGACCACCTCTCTGCTTTCCTGTGCAATTAGACTTCTTTTTTAAAGTTTCACTTCTACTTTGCATGTACCACTCTGTGGTCAACTTTAAGTAACCGAAACAAAGATTTGATCAAACTAAAACCATGTTTGGTGCTACATATACTGTAAAAAAGTGGTGACCCTCGCCATAGTCAATATCAAGGTTATATATACACAGAATGTCCTTCACATTATGTTGGGTGATTTTATTCAGAAAACTGTAAATGACAAAAAATGACTTTAGCTGGGTTTTCACAGGTAGGGTCAAAAGTAACAGCCTGTAGCACATCAAGCAGTTTTGTCATGGTTTTATTATTTATTTGTATATTATTTTACAATAAACTTTTTGAAACACACTTCTAAAAAGTAAAGGAGCTATAAAGGTTTTCTCTCAGTAATGCCATTTTTAGAACCATTCATTTCTTTCTTAGTACCTTTTTCAACTATAAGGAATATTTTGTAAAACAGAAAGGTTCTGTGGATGTTAAAGCTTCTTTACACAACCATACAGGCAACAATAGTTCCTTCTGTAGCATTATAAAGTGTCTTGGAGCCCAGCTGCATTAGACACTAGAGGCCACTATTGTACCATACTGATCTGCAATAAAACCAGCAAATCATGTTACTAAATAAATGCTCAAAACTTTATTAAAACCACATGGAGATGACAAAGAAACATAAAGTAATTGATTTCTGAGAAAAGGTTGCGTGATTTAGGGTTAAAAGCTCTATATTTGAATTGTTTCCACTGAAATGACTTCACCCTGGATGACATACAAGAATTGTTCCACTTTCCACATTACAATGAAGAATAAACAATGTAACTAATCTCAGATTCATTTGAGGGTCAGATTATGCAACAATATCCAGATCAGTTATATTATAAAAAATAACCGTTGAGAACAAACCATAAAATGTTCATACATCATTATACAAGTGCTTTACACAGTCACAATGACGTCAATATCCACTACATCACTCCACATACATGATGTCTGACTGGTGGTTTGAGGGGGCAAGTGTTTTAATTCCCCTGCTGCAGCTTTGTTCTCTAATGCGCCGCAGTCCTAAGGGCAGAACGGTAGATGAATGTGTTATTGCACAGTAAGCAGAATGGTTCATGAGTCACCTCTTTCACTTCCACTTATCCACAAAGACAGAATCTAAGAGCCAAATTTAATGTTGCCTGCAGCACGAGGATCTGCAGAACTTTCCATATAGCCATATGGAACAAGCTAGTGTTTTTTATTCTTGCTGGATTTTAAAGCATCTGCTGATGGTAGATTTAAATAGATCTCACAAAACATATAACACTATTGAGAAATTATAAAGAGAGAGCTCTTAATTGTCACAATGCATAAAAGACTAAAGTATGCATATATTTTGTGCAAAGTATTATTTCATATTTTTTTATAGGATTTTAGGACCTGCAATTTATGTTCTTAATGAGTTTCATGATCTTAAACTACTTACAATTATGTATGCTTGATTATTACAGTAATCACCTGCTAATCTACTTACTAAACAGAAGTGCGATGATTAATCCAGGGGTGAAGACAATTGCTCCCACTCTCACAGCATTTATGACAAATGTTTCTATTGTTGTCTCCTAGAAAGAAGAAGAGCATGCTTGTGTAAAACATCTTGTTCATCTACTAAACAGGTAAGGCCAATATACATACACCTATACATAAATATACACATAAACACACAGTATACATATACATATCAAAGGCAAATGTACATCTGTAATACCTCTTTATGGACAACTGCAATGGCTTTAGCTATGTTGATATTAGTAACATCTGAAATAAATCAACAAGTTTGCATTTAGTGATGTAATATTAAAATCTATTGGCTGATATTTCTAAAGTACATTTAATGATGTTAAGGTGTGGTTAGGGTTATTTTCTTACCTGCTGCGATTTTTGTTTCTGGTGTGATATATTCCCCAGTAATGAATGTGATGATTGGGTCTGATACATAGTACACTGTGTAAAACATAAACAGTAAGTGAGTTTATTGTAGTTCATGTGGGCTCTATAGTTATTAAAAGATTACCACTATTAATTCATATTTGAAGGGTGTAAATGTCTTCATTGCATCTCGATGTGCATTGTGACCTCTAAGGGTATTATTGAGTGAATTATTAATAATTATGGATTTTTAATTAACAGTTATTAATAAATTAAATGGATCACATTGTGTAATAATAACAATGCATTATTGATTAGTTATGCAATACATAATTGAAATTTAAGAAATGTCAAGAAAGGCAGAGAAAGATTTTGTTTATGTGGTATGGCTACAGTTTAGCTTTAGGATCCAGAGTTTACATTGGACATAATGTGTTGAGCCAACATAAATGAAAATGTTCACTGTCAAACATTGAAATTTAATGATATTATGTTTTTTAAAGATAATGAAATTTCACGTGTGTTGTATTGACCTGTTAAATTTGCACTAGTGAGTTTGATTAAATGCTTTTTGCTGCTCCAACTGCATTTGCATGGTTGGCTGCATTTTATTATTTGCATTTGGCATTTTCTTTGCTGTCCGTGGCCCTATCAGAACAGACCAGAAGTCTCACCACAGCCGTATGAGTTCTGAAAGATTTGCAAACCTTGGTTTTCCTGCTTTGCTGTTGTAGAGGCCGACTGTGTGACTCTTTTCAAATCCGGTCCTTATATGGAAGCACAAAAATACATCATCACATTTGAGCACATCAACATTCATAAAAAGATCAGACTGTGTGTTTACTCACCATTTCTGATGAATAGATAAACATTTTGGCGAACATCATTGAATAGTCCAGGGATTTCGATACGGCATACGTACAGCCCAGCATCCTTTTTCTGAGCGCCATTGATAGTGAGCGAAACATCCCCATGATCTAGTTTACCAGTCAAGTTGAATCTATGTGACTCTCTGTAGTTTACTTGCAAACCATCAGTAGAGATGAGAGTGCTCTCGCAGGTGAACCATGACTGATGTCTTCCCCAACAGATTTCTAATATACCGTGTCTGTCAATGTCATATTTACATGGGAGGGTAATGGTTTCCCCAACCTGTCCGAACACTAGTTTTGAGGGTATGCTACAGCCTACGTCACAAAAAGAGAAAACAAGTTTCAGGACATGGTAATTTTATCCTTCAGCATTCTTCATATTACTAGTTTAACCAGATGTTTTACACATCCTGACTCATGCAACATATCAAACTAATCAAGTCATGTTAAGTAAATGTTAAGAGAGTAAGAAAAGTAGTAACATTAAAGTTTCTTAAGTGTTGGGGCTGAAATACATTATACAATAAATCGAAGAATATACACAATATTCTCAATATAGACCACAGATATGAAATATAAACAGTATTGCACTGCTGAAATAAGCGTTATTTTTACTTACTTGCTGCAAGAATGCTTGATGTGATAATGAACAGAAAAACAACCATTTTCTGTGCTGCCTTACACTCGATTCATGTGCAAATGGATCACTGTCTAAAAATACAACTTCTCTTTTCCAAGGAGGCTGTTCACATAGGGGAATAACTTTAACCAGCTCTTGGTCTGCTTTCCAGATCCAAACAATCAGTTTCAATTTTATTTTAATTGTTTATCCTGACAAAATGCACTATACGAAATGTTAGATATAAACAATTTTTTAAACAATTTAAAACAAATTATTTTAGGTATTTTAAAAAATAACATTACAATTTTTCATTAATTGTTTTAGTTTGTGTTTATTGTTATGGAAATATGTCAAATATTAATTTTTGAGTCTTATACTTTTTATTTCAACTATGAAATAATGAAAAAAAAAATTTCATCCCATTGTTTACTCCTAATGTTTTATATATATAATATATATATATATATATATATATATATATATATATATATATATATATATATATATATATATATATATATACACACACACACACATATTATATATTATATTTTCTAGGTTAATTTTACCTAAATGTTTGGTTTGTCCCTTTTTGACCCCAAAACAACCCAGCAGTTTCAATGACTGCTGGTCATATTACATAGTTTTTGTGAATACATAAAAGCAAGAATTATTTTATTATATAAATTCGTAATTTATTTTTTCATATTTTTTCTTATAAACTTCATTTGATGTAGAATGTGGTTAGCAAACAATTCATCTAAGAGTAAAATGTATATTTGATCCAGAATTTTCCTTGGCAGTCAAAAAATATATTTTACAGAACAAAATCAAGAAATGCTACACATATCCACAACAACTCTTTTCAATTTCCTTCCCTTTAGGTGGTAGGTTTTGTTTTCACATTGGTCATTGCTGACATTACAGATCTTAAGAGGGTATTTCAAGTCTAGACGGGCATATTTCCTTCCGACTGCAGGCTCAGTTTTGGCTGGAAGGTGATGTAACGTTCTGATGGATCTGAGACCTCACAAACATCTGTTTGATCTTAATTGCACTCAGGTTTCTTCTTTTGATATGTCACAGAAGTGTTTTTCACTGGCAAAAGCATTTATTCACAAGCCTACATCATACTGAATTGACTTTAGTGACCTAGAGAAAAAGGACAGTCTCTGTCTGTGCTACTTTATAAATGAGGCAGTACATATGGGATCAATCGACATACTAGTGAGTAAAAGTACTGCGAGTACTCATGTTTGAGTTGTTTGTTTTGTTGTAGTAGACTAAACCTTGGACAAGCTCTCAAAGTAATGTTTACAACAGACACATAATTCAATTTTACCCATAATTCAAAAACCACTATTATAAAAGTCCATTAAACTCCTGAGGGGAAACCGTGGCTCAAAAATGCAATATTTTTCCATGTTTTAGGACCACGAATTGAACATCTTTATTATGCTAAAATAAGAGAAAGTACTTTAACTAAAATAAGAATTTAAACTGACACAAAGAAATTAAAACCCAAAATCTTCCATTAAACTAAATGAACCCAACATCAAAGCTATTCTTTTATGCCTAGGATCCCAATTATTAATGTCATGTGTGCTACTATGTTAAACCCTTTTCCTTTCATTCACATTTCTGCATTTAGCAGATGCTTTTATCCAAAATGACTTTCAGTCCATTAAGGTTTTTTGCATTTTGTCAAATGTGCACTGCGTTCCCTGAGAATTAAGCGCATGGTTTTGGCATTGCTCGCACCTTGCTTTTCTTTGTTGAGCAACAGGAAAGCACACATCTTGGATTTATTAATAATATCCCATTTCCTTGTATTAGAAGCTCTTTTGTTTTACTTTATAGACCACCAGATATCTGGCAAGAAAGTCAGACCCCTTTCAACTTTACTTCAAAAGATATTAATTTTAGAAACTCTCTGTGGCATCACAAAAACAAATTTTTATTCTGCTGCGTAAGGTTGAATGTCTCGATAAACATATTTCCAATGCCACTGTTTACTTTTGTTATTTTATTGAGGAGAACATCGCCCCAATGAAACTGCCAGATTGGCTATTTGCCTGCCTGGAGGTCGCAAAAATGTATATATTATAAATTATGATAACATTTAATCATGACATAAAATGACATTTACAAAGCTGTTTATCTCTAATGTATGAAAGGGCTATGAGATTGTTCATGATTTTTCATTTCACAGTTGTTTGAATAACCTCCAGCATATAGTCTTCTAAAAGCTCAGTCTTTATTTTTTGTCTTTGCCAGCAGTTCTGAACAATGCTCCACTAAACAATGAATGCTAATGAATTGTAATCATCAGTAGTAATTGTTCATGAATTGCATCACATTTTGAGAAAATGAACAGATCATAACTAGAGTGTAAACTGTAAAAATTGTACTTAAAAATAAATATGTAAATAAATTGTATTTTTTGAATATAGAAGACCTTATGAAAAATAGGTTTCTGTCAAAAACATTTTTAACCCAAACTAATGTTTTTTCTTGCAGTGAAATTATCATCAACAGTTTAACATATTTACCCGTTTTATTTT
This sequence comes from Beaufortia kweichowensis, assembly GCA_019155185.1. Taxonomy (NCBI): domain Eukaryota; kingdom Metazoa; phylum Chordata; class Actinopteri; order Cypriniformes; family Gastromyzontidae; genus Beaufortia; species Beaufortia kweichowensis. The sequence continues at coordinate 10,104,666 of CM032812.1, read as the reverse complement.
AGCATATAGTCTGAATCTTTTAGTCTATAGAAAAGTACACACACAGCCTCTCTAGGGAGTGTGTCATTGTGTTATGTAATGAATGCAAGCAAACAAGTTTATTTCTAATCTTATAGACATTGAATACTTCATGCACTTTGTAAAATGCTTTCCCCTGCAAAACCTAGTCAATACAACAGTGGAGATCTTGAAAGCAGGCAGACACTGCTGTGTGATTTAATTTAAGATGACTTCTTATCAGTGTACACTTCAAGTTGAGCACCACCTAGAATAAAAAAAACTGCTGGATAATTGCACTTGCAGAAGAACACAATTCTATGAACACAAGTTAAATGCAATATAAGAATGTTATGTCATACACTGGTGCGTTTGTTCTCTTTATCTCTCTTTTAAATGACAAAAGTAAATGGGTTGACATACCCACTATTCTTGCAATATTTTTATTCCTATCTTAATAATAAAGAGAGCTAATGTGGGGATAAGCTGCACCTGTACACACTCACATCTTTTGCATTCGAGGCTTTTGCTATTGTCCTGTCGCTCATTCAAAAGCAGCATCTCACACTGTAAAGTACCATAAGCACCTGTGAATAAAATAATAATTTAAATAGTATCTTGCTTATTATGGGTCTTCTTAGAAAGACATGCCTATGTTTATTTTCCTTGTTTCTATAATATTACTAATTCACTTGCCATCAATTATTTCAGAGAGGAAGCAATTTAGAGCTTGCGGGTGGTTTGCGCCCACAAGGTTTAAATTAAGCAGAGCTTTGAGCTAATCTAGATTTTGTTGTTGCCAGTTTCATTTGATTTGTGTTACCACTTAATTTCAAACACTGATTAACAAAGCATGGATTAAATTTCAACCTACCATATATTAAAACCTTCATCTGTGATTTATTTTCACCATGATTGATTTGCCAGTTTAACTAACCAGCTACAATGTTTTGATGTTTGTCACGGTTATTCAAAAAGAATAAATGTAAAAATAATTTTGGCAGCCCCCCAATTATTAGGGCAATATGGCAGTATACAAAGTAAAAACAATATTTAAAGTTTGGTGCAAATTAATTATTAATTAAACCTACATAAACCTTGATTTAATCTAGGTTTAAACCTTGATGCAATGCACCTTGAGATTTATCACTTTTATCAGTTTTAAACAAAGATGTAATCACACATTCGTCATTGGGGGGACCAAATGTAATATGTTGAGCATCAAGTGTTGAAAATCCTATACCGGTTTATCAATAATATGAATATCCGGGGGACATAGAACTCAGGCAGAGAACTTTCTTAGAGTAAAAATTACTACTGTGCATTTAACTGTCTAAAACATTTAAGTTTATGTCAATTAGCCTTATGGATGCTGAAATGAATCAGTAGCTGAATAGCAGTTGAACTTATCCATTCTTCTTTTGTTGATTAAATGAGTTTGGAATACATTAACTCTGCATTAAGAACTCAGTGGGGTTAATAATATAATTATTTTAATAATAATTTTTATTTAATTTTATTTTATTTTAATTTATTTTATTTTATTTTATTTTATTTTATTTTATTTTATTTTATTTTATTTTTACAACTATGATATGATGTAAATTGTACAATAATTGTACATTATTAAAAACCCCACCTTTTAACACAACGTCACTGGGCCAAAAACAGGTTGTACTAAAACATACAAATAAGACAATTGTACAAATTCATTCCAATTAGCCTGATAAAATAGTTAAGAAGTGCCATGAGATTGTGTTGGTTTTCTCAATTGATTTATATATTATATGGACAGTATCACCTAGATTAAATGTTTATTTTCTTATTTTAACAGGCAGCCTATACACTCTGGGTGAGTAATTGTTTTGACCTAAGCAGGCCAGTTGTTGTTTAATTGTGTCTCATACCCTCGACTAACTAGAATCCCAAACGAAACATTGAACTCAATTTAACAGGTTGTTCTTGTGCCTTGAACATTGTGTATTCTTAAAAGCTGACATGCACCTGAATTAATTACGCCGTTCCTGGGAATGAACTCTCACTGTGTTTTGCCAGAGGATCAGCACCTTGCCATGAAGTGGTAGTTTAACTATTGATCTGTATAACAAAGGACCTGTTTGAAACACATGTATGGATAAAAATACATCTGACACTGCAACACATACTGAACTCTCTATCCAGCAGTTTCACTTCTTTCTTGGACTGAAGTGAATGACAGATGTTGACCTACTGTGACTCAACCATGTATATATTTGTTGGTTTATTCATTGTAGGATAAAAGTATTTGCCCTTGAGCCGAATTCATATGTGACGAATAGAACTGTGACGTTGTTGAACAAAATAGTATTTGCAACTCATCTGCCTGGGACTTGTTGTTCAGATTGCTTAACATGACCTTATAATACAATTTACTACACATAGCCTGGAGGAATGGTGTAGCCTAGTGGTAGAAGGTCTAAAATGGTAATGGAAAGGTTGTAAGTTCAAACCTTTTAAAGGGCAATCCATGAACTATCACCATAATGCCCTTGAGCAAAGCACATCGACCCTCAGAACGCTCTAGAACAATTGTAATGAGAAACGATTATATGTAGTACTTGCACTGTGCGTAAACTTTAATAAAACTTGATTTCCCATAACTTAATTGTTTTCCAACACAGTCTCATGGCAGCTATGAGATGGCTAATGCGCATCAGTTTCTACGATCTCATTCATGTGTTTTAGTACAATCTGCCTTTAGGGGAGTGGGTTCATTTTTGCTTCATACATTTCATACATTTTTGTGTGATTTACATCATACAAATTCATATAAAAATAAAAATCTGGTTGTATTTTTTCATATTTCAGAAAAATACATCTAATGTAACATTAAAGTCATTATAACCATTAACCTGATAACTGTCACTGCACATTTTAAGCATTTATATATTTTTTATATAAAATATTTTTTTATATTTTTTAATATTAGATATATTTTTAATCTTTATTTTTTATTTTAGGTATATAAAACCCATTTTTTTATGTTTATTGTTATGAAAATGTGTCAAATATAAATTCTTGAGGAATTTGTCAATTTTTGATGACAAATTTTCATCAATATATAGTTTGTCATTATTAGATTAGAATTCAACAAATAGTGAAAAGACCTGTGTTTACCTGTGGAATGATGGCAGTTAATAGGTATTAAAATAAAAAGCTTATTGTTCAGTTTAAGTTTAAAAGCTAAATTTTTGTTTTTTATTTCTATTTTTAAATTCTGGATCATAACATCAAGTGCTAAAAAATATGACTGGCATTCACATGAAAAAGAGCCAATTATCACTTCTCACAAATGCTGCATAATGTCTCTCTGTGGACAACTGGGCACAGCACGTGTGCGGCTGAACTTGGAGACATGACAACCTGGAGCCGACTGATAACAGACTCACAGCTGCTGGAGACAAACAGCATTGACAGTTACCGTGAGATCATGAATCTTGCTATTATTCTAGTTGGAAGTATCTGAAGAAGAAGTTGCATTCTGTTATTAATTTATATGAAACCAATATATATATATATATGTTTGTGTGTGTGTTTTTATGATCAACAAATAGATACACCAAGCATAAGGTTTACGTTTGCTTAATGTGGATACATTTGTCACTTGCATAGAAGAGACATAAATGAGATTTGCAGATCATAAAGAGCATCTAAAGTAAAAGAAAATGCATCACTAAAACTCTGGGTAATCTGCAGTAGTGGGTAAAATAAGATGTCTAATATGTGATGAGGTCCCGAAAACACTTCAGATACTCTGTTGGGGATTAATTAAGCCCATCTGAGGACACTTCTGAGTCCCCGAGACTCCCAGCCACCTCTTTTATCTGCTCGGCGTGACTGGCGACCGGCCTTTGCTGGAGACATGACAGTGTGCCAAAGACTTGTCCCTACACACACAGGAAACAGATTACTGGGGGTCAAATCTTTGAGAGGTGTTTGGTTGTACCTAGTTTGGTTGTACAGTATGTGGAAAACCAACTGCAATTTAATAGGTCCTTAAAATGATGTAATAGAGGTTGAAGCATTGTGTTTACAGAGTGGGCTCCAGCTGCAGACTGTGGGATATTTATAGGGATTTTAGAGCTCGTAGTGATTTGTTGCTGATGGCTGAGTTGTTTTTGTACAGGCTTTGTATGCCCGGCCAGTGTGTGCCTGACTCACATACAGTCGTTTATCATGAGTCATGAGACAGAGCGGAACATGTGACTCATTTCATCACACGAGAGGAGATGACATTCCATCTACGCTCATATGGATTATGTCCTTCATGCTTTGTATTGCGTGAGCTCCTGTGAAAGATGGAGTATTTATCATGTGAGCGCTGTATTACCTGTTATTACCGAATGTATTTGTACACATTCATTGTCTTATTGTGACTCTTTTATCGTGCTATCCGAAGAAAAAAGACATTTATCAAAATTGCTGTCGTCACAATCGTCCTCCCCTCCATCCACCTGTTATACAGAGACATATTTTCATGACCCAGTTCCTGATGAATTATATTAATTTTTACATTTAAATATCTTTTTTGGGTGCACATATAAAGTTATAGATTTGAGAGGATGTTGCTATCTAATGTAGCTACTTATTTTATATCACAGTCACTCAGGGACTATTTTTCCGGCAGAAGGAGGACTTTAAGTGATTTTACGTCATATAATTTGCATTGATACATATTTTTAGGCTTTCATATTTCTCTCACAAATCTGTGCATGTACAGAAAGAATTATATGAACTTTTTTTTAAGATAAAGCTCAAAAAAATACATTTTGTCTGCTAGAGAAAGCCATCCACACTGTAAAACCAAACAGTTAAGAAAATGGGTTGAAATCACTCAACAAACAATTAAAAAATAATTCACCTCTAATGTGTACAAATTTGTAAATTTACAGTACCCAACTACTGTAATTCAATTTTCACTGAAATCAAACCTAGCTGATGTCAAAAATACAAAAAGAAGTAAAAGTCAAATATTTGCAGTAAAAAATGCAGTCTGGTCAATTGGTTTGCTTAACGCAATGGTGACCAACTATTTACAAGTTAAGAACCAGAAACAAGAGAAACATAGTTTTTACAAACTCTTTTTGCTGTTTTCGTCTTTGCAGTCCAATTATTTGTTGTGGGAAAAGTTGCTTGCAGAGGCATGTATGTTTAGTTTTTATGCATTATGGCTCTCATCCAACAGTCATCCATTTATTTTTACTTACACAACAATTCCTGTTTCACCACAACTTTTCATAATTTGGCATTTAAATCCCTCTGTACCAAACAAATACCATGTTTGGTCAGAGTGACCATTTGGCCTTATAATAACAGTCATCTCTTTCAGTCAGTAGTGCTGCATTATGTGATTACAACACAAGCTCAATACCATGTTAGTGAAATTTGGGACTTGAACAAAGTTTTTTGCACAAAGATACTTTTAGTGTTCTGGTTCCAAACTCTGTATTATTTTAGCCAACAAAATAATTGGATCGAGGCAATTGATAATTAGATTGAAATAAGTAAATAAATTAATAAATAGGTATTTCCACGCTTCTGTTGATTATGTAAAAGTCTGTTCATGTGTGAATGTTGAGAGAGAAGGATTGAGCCAGCAGGCAAATCCAGGACAGCGTGGGGGTGGCAAACCCTGCTGCTTATAAAACGAATCTTCAGTGATTAGGATTTTACACCTCTTATGAAAGTAAATCAAGCCGAGTGGGAGGAGAAAAGAGAGCTGTGGGCCAAGCTGGCATCAGCCGGTGCTGATTCAGTCCCCTGCGTGCCGTGAGTTACTATGACACCGCAGGATCATGACCTCCCTCGCCGCAAAGCATCACATTTAATGAAGAGCTTTAGTGGCCCTAGACCCCACATCACACACCTGCATCTAAATGCTGATAGTCCAGCAAACAGCGAGCCAATGCAATTAAAATCACATTCACAATATTGACATCTATTTTTTTGACCTTTACTTTTAGACCAGATCAGATACGGGCTAATGTTTACGCAGGAGATTTTGAAGCTCATTAAGATTTAGGAGATTTGTTGTCTGGTATGTCAACAGATAACCCGTGTTGTATCAGGCCTTTCTAATTTAAACAAAGAACTTGATGGACAAAGTGAAAATGTAGGACTGCAAAGGATTCTGGGAAGGGGCCATATTTTAAAAGACCGGTGAACAGAATATGCCATGGCTATTCTGTTATATAACAGCTCCATCTGTTGAGCTGAGCTAAACTCAAGTATCTCATCTGAGTGAGTCGTGCTCAATAAGCACATTTCTTGTAGATACAGCAGTGGGCAGAGGGTTTTGAATGTTGTCTCCCTCACTGTTTACTGTGATTTTAAGAAAAGCTGGACAAATAAACAAGAACAGTTGGGTCTAAAAATATGTTATGTACTCTTGAGTCCACCATCCTCCTGAGGTGACAGGAGAAGTTTTAGTTCTCTTTCTAAAACTTCACATTTACAAAAACCTGTTTTTAGATAAGACGGTACAATTTTAAATATTTGACTTGCACTTAGGTTAAAGGTTAAGGTAGATTTTTAAACTACTTTTATTTTAGGCAGATTCAGTGATTATGATTATATTATGTAGGTTAAGAAACATATCAAATGTTAAATCTGAAGTTTACATTAAACTTTAGTTTAAATACATTTGTTACAATAAACACCAGTGTATTATACAATTTGGATATTCTCTTAGATCTCTGAAAACAGTACATTTTCCATGATTAAAATAAACGCACCATATAAATATTAAGTAAATGTACACACAGTAGTTGCCAGAAGTGATTCCAAAATTGACATCTCTGCTCTTTATTTAAATATTTTTATTTAAAGCAGCATTTTGAATGCATGTTGCATTATGAAGTATTAAATGTAAACAATTATGAATGTTTTAGCTTTTGGTTTTTCTGTGCATTTATTGTATACTATAATAAAACTTCCCTGATATGCTGTAGTTTGACTTGTTGTCAAATAATTTTGTCCATTAAATATCCTAAAAGTTTGTTGTTTTGTCAATTTTGCACAATACAGCTCATACAATATTCCCCCGAACATCACTTTTGGCCACAACTGTATTCAGTAATTTTTAGTACTTTATCATTTTAAAGCAGCTTTACAGAAAATTCATGTTTCCACACTCTACTGTAACTAAAACATATATACATATATATTGAACATACAAATTTAGTTATTTTCCTGTAAATATCTTTATTGTGTGACCTGTGCTATATATTTCCTGATATTTGGCATTGCTGAAACCCCTCCAAATATAATCCACCAGACTCAGACACAGCACTTATTTACTTTAGAGGAAATAAATCATCTTGTTTCACATAGTACGACTTCCCATGAAGGGATTGTCTAAATGTGAGTAAGAAAGCTCTATCTTAATAGCAAGTGTGCTCTTTTCGTATATCCTTAGCAATAGTAATGGAAAATGTATTTGTGGACTTGACAAAGCTGTAAAGTTCATTGAGAATATAAACAAAGAGATTAGACATTGTGTTTTCCATATAAATTGGTCGTGGTTCCACCTGGCTGAGAGCCATTCTGTGGTTTATCTCATGAGAATTAACATAGCTGCTTCAGTCTGCCGGAGCTCAGAGGGGAGATGCTCTGATGGGAAGATGGTCCTGATGGCCTGATTCTCATAGAAGCACTTCTAGTCATCTCATGTGAGTCTACACGATTTTAAACATGTTTTTAAAAAAACATGTCCATCTTGTGAGTCCATCTTTAATGGCTGACCTCTGATAAATATACTTGTTTTTTTATTCCAGGACAATTTTGTTGTTTCATCATTTCAGCATTAAATCATTTTGTTAATAAGAAAATGATGTATTTTTCTTGCGGTTCAGAATTTAGCATTGTCCGAAGTTGATCAGAAATACGCATATAAAACATGTTTTCCATATTCAAAGTATTATTATGTGTGCTCATTCAGAGCTTTGAGAGCTTGTGAAAAGACTTCAGACTTCACTGTTCACTCTCCAAGACTAATTAAGAGGTAATTTTTATGCTTCATGAATATTCGATAACCCTCATGATTCATTCATTCACTGAGTCATTTTACATCAGTTTTGAATGCAGCCATTGATAAGCATTGTTAATCCTTTTCAGGCCACTTTGTTCATTCAGTATTCCAATTATGTGTAGGTTTTTATTCAATTAAATACATTAATCAATTCAGTTTTTATGCAACCAGTGTGCTAGAGGTGCAGCTTAGATAAATATGACTCTACAGCATGATACTACAGATATACATACAGATACTAGCTCTTACAAAGGATAGTATGAACAAATTTTGTTACGTATAATCAAATATTTGTCTCTGAGAACGTTACAAACCATTGCATTTCGTAATTATTTTAAGTCATGTCTACTAGATACTAGATTGAACTAGATACGTGCGCTACATGCGTTGCATGCTAGTGGACCATCTCATTTCAAATGAAAGCCACTTAAGTGATCCAATGAGTCACCGTTTTGGCCTATCTATGGACCAGTGATGGTTCATTCTGGCCTTGTTTACTTGCCTAGCAGCCACTATTGATTTTCTGATGTCCACCAACACACTGATACCACAGTTCAGCACAGTGGTAACAAAGGATGTTAAAGGATGAAGAGACCATTCATAGAATTTAAAGCCTACAGGAAGTGAAGGAGTAACGGCGTAACCAGTCTAATATCCTTAGAAGATTAACTCCAGACAGTCTTGATTTCATTTTGGTTGCTGTTCCAGTCATTTATTTCACTGTAAGTTAGTCATGCCTGACAGTTTCATTATGGTGTTTGTGCTAAGTGCTGCTGAGTACATTTAGTGGAGATTAAATATTGTAGATCATGACAATGAATACTGTATTAAAATTAGACTCCTGTTATCAATTTTCTGAGGCTTGTGAGTTTATTGAGTGCTTGACATCCTCAATTTTTAATATGGGTATGGATATACCTTGTCAAATTGTCCAAAACAGTGTATTCTGTAGAGTAAAAACTATATAAAAAACAGTGGAAAACACACAAGCATCTTTTAATGTCACACATAAACATAAAACACATAAAAAATATTAAAGTATTCAATTAATACATATAATATGATAAGAAAGATATATAAATGAATAAATTATTTGTTTTTGTTGAATGTGCATGTTATATGAATTCACAAGACACTGAACTGCTAAATCAGAATCTGATCTCAAGGTTTACACGCTCTACTGTATTTACCCTGTAGTAGGATAAAATGGTCACATTGATGCACACTAAATTGGGTCATTAAACTAGTGGTTCTCTCATGGTTATTTTACTATTCACTTAAAATAACCTATTACTAATACTATTACTAATACTACCTAATACTATTCACTAATATTTCAAACTATGTATTGATGGAAAGGTCCAAGTATAAATGTTTGACAAATTTCATAACAATGAACATAAACTAATACAAATTATTATTATTTTTTATAAAAAAACTAAAATTAAAAATATATTTTTTAAAAGTTTTAAAAGTTGTCAGTGTGTGTATGTGTTCTGCTCAGTTTTAAGTCATATAATACAAAAATTGGCACAAAACTCCTTCCATACATTTTAGAATTAATAATCATACATTTAAAATTACAAACATTTTATAATTGTGAGCAATTTGATATGAAATGTGCTGACTATATTAATTGCAAAAACAATTCTCTCTGTACAGTAGGTCATTGTAAGACTCATTTGTACTTGTTTGCTGTAGGCTATAGTATGCCTTTATTGTGGACATAAAAAAACCTGCAGCACTAGCTGCTGATTCTAGTGTGAAAGCTGACATTAGGATCCATCTTTTTAATACTTTTCCATGTCTTATGGCCAAACCTTTTCATTCTGAGAAAGATTGTTTATCATTTTAAATAATTGCACTCTTAACAGTTTTCATGCTACCTAATCTAAATCGCTGATATTGATATATTGCTCTCTTTTTTTTATAAGCCAGGCTCTGAAACCACAATCTGCATTTACCCTAGAGCTCACACATACATCCAGTCATCCTACCCTATAGTGTCAAAAGAAAAATTACTCAGCAATGCAAGCTAAGAAGCCAAAATCACATCTTTTTTGAGCCACAGACTGGGAAATGCTGGTGTTTTTCTAGAAAGTCTCACAGGAGCTGAGAAAATGTGCAAAACACATTTAAACTAGGAAGCAAGGAAAATCTTTGGTCCCCCTGGATCATATGCTGAAGTTACTAGTTTTACTACATTACAGAACACATTTATTAAAATAACCTTGTCTATAAATGACAAGCATTTCTTCTCTGTGGTTTATAATGTAGAGAATTGGAGGATTTAGGTGAAGATTTATTGCTTTTTTAGGCCGCAGAGACCAGCTACATAAACACAGCCGCGTTTTATTAAAAATTGCGTTTTTTAGTTTTTGTTTAAAGTGTTTTATAATATACCCAGCAATCAATTTAAATAAGAATAACATAATAGTAAACAATAATAAACTGATGTACAGCCAAGGGTTGACTGTGGATTTTGGGGATTCTGTTATGGAGCACAAGGGAGGATTGCAATACAAAACCAGCTGCTTCTAATGTGGATCCAGGGCCAAGGGTTAGGTCAGATGCTAACAGTAAGTAAATAGTAGTTTTATTATTTGGAGGGACTTAGACAGTTATTTATGAAGCAAAGCAGTGTTTGGACAGCATTGTGACTCGGTAGAAGCAGTCTGAAATGATTTTAGCTGGAGGAAATTAACACCAGCTTTAACTAATGTAAAATAATGTCTGAGCTTCCTCATTGTCAAACAAGAAAAGACTGATTAGTATTAGAGACCACAAAGCATGTGAAGATTTTTGATAGCCATGTGCTGTGTAACTCTTTTATGCATAATTAACTTTCACTGACATTTTACCATTTGTTTTAATGAACTCAGACCTTTCACATGCAAACCAGTAAACAATGATGCAGAGGTATTACACTAAATCAATAGACCACACTTTGTTAATGACCATTCTATTTATTTAATTTGCATAGATTCAGTGTATACCTAGATGTAATATCATATAGCCAACTTTTTATTATGGGAGACTGGGAAGTATTATAATATGTCTTCTTTTAATGTCTTTAACTTTGTGTTACTTTTACAACATATTTTACTGTTTGCCACAACAATATAAATTTATCCATAAACTGTAAAGAATGATTTTCCAGATGTTTTCTATTTCCAGATTTTTACAGAAATGAAAAAAACATTACAGAAAACATTTTGTGCATGAATGTGTTGGTGTAATCATATTTACCTAAAAAAAACTCCTAATTTTGTCCTGTATTTATTTACACAGAAACTTCTACTGTCATTTCAGGAGGCTGATGGTCATGAAGTATATTTACAGTATACTGTACCGTGTTTGTTTTTTCTCTGTATCTCATTTCTGATTGTTTAACATTGTGGTGTTATACTCCCCCCATATTACACAAAATAATCCTTTACATTTCTGTGAAAGCTAATCTTAGTTTTGTATTATTCTAGTTTACACTTGAAATTTCATATTGCTTAACTGCTAATATTGTTGGCTCTTTTATAATAAATTGTGTTTTTGTTACGGTTAAAAACATTGGCTAAATAATGAAATGTTATGTAGAATTGGGCTTCTGGACTTTTATATACAATATAAATCCATGTTAACCAACCATGAAGTCATGAAGTATTTGATTTCCTCTTACTTTAAAATATTTTTGTATTTGTATGAGACATTCCATTTTTGAGTGTTTTGTTTTTTTCTCATTCAAGGGGATATATGACCCTTATATTATTTTTCGCATTTTCCCTATTTCATTCTGTCCCACATTAAAATCTGGGGGAGAAAATTATTGTTGGAATGTAATTCCCAAAACATTAAGAGAAAAATAGCAAAAGGGTTTGTGGAATGCAGGAAAAACAAATATTATAAGCTATTGATATGAGTACATTTTTCCAAAAAATCCAATCATAAAATTTATGATAATTTACTTATCTTTATGCATTACTTTTGGGCGATGTCTGTTATGCCGGCAACAAGGGTCCAGGGATTTGATATCCATTTGATAGCTTTTCCACTTTGTATTCTCTAAATATCTAGTGTCGAATTCAAAAAAATCCATTTCCTGTAACAGGCAAATTATACCACCATCTGGTACTTTGTGTTCTAGCCACACAAAAGCTCAGGTAAGAGATGTTATCCACCTAATATCCGGCATATTAACACAAACAGCCTCCAATGTGAAAGATAAATCTTGATATCCCATGATTAACTCTTGGCATCATTTTCCTGCTGTGAGACTGTGTGATAATTCCCCAGCATGAGCACTGGGTAACAAAATATTATTTATTGGGTTAAATTCAAGCTTTTTCTATAAGTGTCAATTGGAATTCACATAGCATGTTAATACCAAATTACCTTTGCCAAATATATGACTGTTGTGACCAAAGCAATTTCACTTTGACATGTTGGATAAAGAAAATCTTGCATATTTTGTGGTTCAGTTAATTTTAAAAATAAAAAAGACCCTGGGAATAAGATATAGCAAGACAATAGCATCTTGCAGTAAAATACCATATGAGGCCACAAACTTTCAAATGGTTTAGTAAATTAATGGTTCTCTGGGGAATCTTAACATACATCTGAACTTGTATTTATACACCCGTCATTTTACAGTTGCTTTCTGTTGTAAAGGGAGGATTTTAGAGGAACGGCAAAATTATAACTTTCCCACACATGTAAGTAAATACATTTTTCTATAGTGACTGTGTTATGTAACTGTCTACCTTCATATCTTCATCATTGAGTTTTTTTAAACCAAAGGGAATTTTTACGTCAATGATAAAAATCATTTTTTTCTAAATGTATCATAATGTAAAAACTTTTCAGTCTTACTTTCTGTGCTTTTGTTACACATAGGACAGCACACAGTCTGAACAACTTTAACTTTTGCAAGACCTTCTTTGATGGGCCAGCCATAAAATCTGAACCTAATATTGGACACATGTCTCGCTCCATCACACTGAAACAGCTTTTCATTAGCTCTTACCCCTTACAGCAGAGCCTTGCAGCTAAATGTGTCGTACCCCTGGACACGGTCCAGACAGATGAATTACTACCAATTTTTCTAACTTCCATAACAGGAGCCTCTTAGAAATGTTTAGATCCCACAATGACCCTGTGAATATTTTCTAGGCGCTCTCTTTTTTGCCCTTCATACAAGATTGGGTTTGGTGAAAAATGTCTTTTAAAATCTAAAGGATACCAACACATTCATTAAAACATATTAATTTAGCTATCTCATTCTCATTTACATGAGGAAATAGCTTGCGAGTTCATCCCGATTATTTCAGCACTTAGTCCTAAATTGTCAGGGGTGTGACAGAGAATATGTGTGCTTTGAGTGTCCCTGAGATGCTAAAGAAAACTAACAATGTTAAACTGCAAAGACAAACTCTGTTAATAAAAACTTCATTTAGTTCTAAGACTAATACACTCCTGTGCACTTCATGGGTTGCAGACAGAAAACTTAAGCTTATAAAATAAATAAATAAGATAAATATGTTTTTCAATTTTCTAAATAAGCCAACACAAATCTTAATTTTCTTTTTTAACAATCCGCTCAAATCTGTAAAACAGAAATGTAGTTAATCCAGTTGTGTTTGGAGTGCATGAGTTTTTTTTATTGACATAATCTAGTTCCAGCGTTCTTTGTATGAGAATAAATGAAAAGAGTAAATGTGGAAAAGTTATTTTTATGTGCTTTCTGAGCGATCTTAAAAACATTTGTTAAGGTAATGTTTCGTTTTGGGATTTAGAAATGTTTCTGACATGTTGATATTTTGCTTTGGTTACCATCATGTTGAAGAAGAAACATGGTGCTTAAGCTTAGGATGGCTACCAATATGTCCTGTATTGTTTTTACTGAACAATTGGTGTGCTAATGCCAGCAGGGTAACTAGTTTTCTTTTTGTTACACCATTGATTATACAAGCATGTGTTTGTTTGACATTACTTGTTGCGGTTTGTTCAAAAAGGTTTTCACAATACAAATTCCTAATCTTTGAGTTTATATAGTAATTTAATATAGTAATAAAAACCTAATTTCAATTGTGTAAAAAACTTTCCATAATTAAATGAAGTTGAGCCAAAGGCTTTTTGAGTATATGTACTATAAAAGGAGTCATCTGGGCAAACTTCATTGCTCTGTCCACAGATGTAAGCTTGTATTTGCAAACACAAGACAAATAAGCTCATTTAATATACTATACTAAGATGTAATGGCTTGACAATGCACATTTTACTAACCACATAAAAATAGAAAGTGTTTGAGCTAAGATTAACAAAACGATTAGGCATCTGTGATATTCAGGCTTCACTGGCTATTCTTTCTAGGACAGAAAAAATGTAACTGAAGATACTGCAGTTGAAATGCATAAATCATTCAAGGTAATTATTTGTAAAGAAAAGCTGTGATATAGCTAATGGAAATAATGCATATATGCTGTCATTATGTTTTCTGACAGCTGTTCAAGAAGATGCCACGGCTCAGTGTTCTGCAGCGAACAGCTCAGCATTTTCCTCACCTTTCTCACCTTTCACATCATCTCCTGCCATTCATCACATGAGACTGCGGCAACATAAAAGCGTAATCACCTTAATTCACTTAAAGAGTATCTGAGCTGAATGTTGGACAGTTTTCAAGAGCTGTATGGTTGATCGTGGAGTGTGTGTATTTATTGCACTGGTCACTGTGATTTTGCTGCTGTTTCTCCTGAGCTCAGCATTGATGTCTGGGTGGAAATGCATCAGCCACACGTTTGGTGCCGCCACCCACCAACCTTTCCAAAATGTGCTTTAACTTTACCTGTGTGATTGATTTGACGTTTCACATTAGCCACTGTAAAATAGTGTTTTTTAAAATGTTGTATTTTATCAACTGTTCCAACATACCTTGTAACTGCACAATCCTTAAAGGAGCAGTTCACCCAAAAATTAAAGAACATTTTGTCATCATTTACGCAGCATCATGTTTTTCAAAAGCTGTGTTGAATTTTTTTCCTCCATGAAACTCAAAATCAGATTTTAGACAAAACATTAGTGAAGAACAGCTCTAGTCCCCATTTACTTTCATTGTACAGAAAGACAGAACAGTGTGATTGTTTTTAAAAATGTATTTTCAATTTTTACATTTTCAAAAAAGTAAAACATATATAAATAAGCCATTTAAGGTTTAGCGACTTAACTTTTATGCCTTTTATTTATTCTTGCACAATGAATATGTACCTGCACAACAGAAGCTCATTTCTGTTTTTACAGCTCATCTCGCACGAGCTGTAATTTACCTTGATTATTGTGCAAATTAGTTGAAGTTCACTGGTTTCATCCATCTGTTTTAGTTATCTGTTTCTTGTTCTCGCTTTTTGGCCAAAGCTGCAATGTACTTCATCACTGTCACAGCACATTCCTGTTTGGCTGGCATTTGGTAACAGATTGAGTTAGTGGCTAGTTTATAAAATCAAAGATGATTTGTGGAAATATTTGGACACTCAGAGCAGTATTTAAAGATTGGACAGTGTTGGACAGCAGTTCATTAATGTGCTAGGCTGAACTTAAGGTTGTGTGCTTAAAATAATGGTTTTAAAAAGTGTATGTGCAACATATTTTGGGTTGTATTTAAGTTTTTTTAATGATGTAGCTGAATAAGATTCCCAAAATAAAAAAGATTCCCCATGAGACCTAAATTTGCAGCTGTCTGCGAGTTTTCCATATTTTAAATCGCATATGATACTAAGAATAGAGCAGCTGGCACGCTCGTTGACACGCTCTCCTGGTGACATTGTATTGGATTACCTGAATATAGGACACCACTGACCCGTGTTTTGTATAATGTATGTTCCCTCACCACGCTGGCAAAATAGGTGTACATGTTAACAGGCCCTCAGCTTTGTGCTTTTGCTCTATCCGTGACTGTCTATAGCCAACGCGTAAAGTTGTGGATAGGGGAGGGGGTTTGGTTCGAGAGCGCATCGGTGAATGCGAATGCAGGAGTGGTCAGAAGCAGTGCGCTGGATGACACTGAAACACCGGGAGAGACACTGCGGAGAACTCACCGAAGCAAAACGAACAAGTTGACGTATCCTATTATGGACTTTTTCTATTGCGTAAGAACCTTATTTGAATTCGGTTATCTTCATGCTTTCGTAAGCACAGAAATAACAATTTACGAATTTAAAAGGTAGAAACTGGTCCTACTTTGGTATGGAGGCACTGCAGAGGCAAGATGAATTTTGATACAGATCATGAGCTCGTGAACTTCTTAAGCAATGCTTCGTCGGAACTGTATTCACAAGTGGCGTCCAACGTCTCCAACTCGACCTCGGGAAGAAATGGGACCAAATCGAGTTCGTTCAGCCTCAGTCGTGCGGTTCCTCTGGGCTTGGTTCTGGGCGCTTTTATTGTGTTTGCCATCGTGGGCAACATCCTTGTGATCCTCTCCGTTATATGCAACAGGCACCTGCGGATTCCCACCAACTACTTCATCATTAATCTAGCCATGGCAGACCTGTTGCTGGGCACAACGGTCCTGCCGGTATCTGCCACAAGTGAAATTCTCAACTACTGGGTGTTTGGAAGGATTTTCTGTGACATCTGGGCCGCACTGGATGTACTCTGCTGTACCGCATCCATCATGAGCCTGTGCGTAATCTCCATTGACCGCTACATCGGGGTGCGTTACCCGTTGCAGTACCCAAGTATCGTGACGGAGAAAAGGGCGCTCCTGGCTATGCTGGGTGTTTGGGTCCTTGCCATTGTCATATCTATCGGACCATTGCTCGGATGGAAAGAACCGCCTTCGGAGGACGAAACCGTTTGCCCCATCACTGAGGAACCGTTTTACGCCCTGTTCTCCTCATTGGGTTCCTTCTATATCCCTTTAGCGGTGATTCTAGCCATGTATTGCCGTGTGTATATAGTTGCTAAAAGAACCACGAAAAATTTAGAGGCTGGAGTGATGAAGGAGCGCATGGACTCCAATGAGCTGACGCTCCGGATTCATTATAAAGGCTCGCAGACGCAGGATGACTGCAGCGCAGCGGGTAAAGGCCAGATGAGAAGCTCTCTGACAGTCAAGTTACTGAAGTTTTCCAGAGAAAAGAAAGCTGCTAAAACGCTTGGTGTTGTAGTGGGCATGTTCATCCTGTGCTGGTTACCATTTTTCCTCGCACTACCTATTGGTACGTAGTGTTTTATGCGTCAGAAAACTCATCCCAGATGTTTTATTTTATTTTAACATTTTATTTTATTTTTGTAAAATGATTCTCTTAAAAGTAAAAGTAAATTTTTGCACAAATTATTATTTTATAAGAGATTAAAACGAGGTTAATGATTTTTATTTGTAATATAAGTGCTGTGCTTTATGGGTTGTGTTTTAGTACTAATGTATTCATGCAGCTTGTTTAAAGCTACTTTATATAACCACCCTATTAAATGTAATATATAAAAGAAAACATAACTAATAATACAAAAACAAAGTTATTCACAGCACCTAATTTGAATGTTACATTTTCAGATTGTAAATTAGAATTGCTAATTTTGCCTAATGGTGTAATACTGATTATAACTGTTTCTGGAATGTATAAGCTTCATGCACTACATTTAATAATTTATTATTATATTAGTGGAAAGAAAAAGACATATAGGTGTAGGCATTCAATGCAGAACATGCCATTATTAAATCAAAATAGGAAATGTCAGGGTGCAGTTAGTCCTGTGCTTCAAACCCACCTGACAAGCTTTAATACCATGAAAATGTGATATTCACTTTATTTTGGTTTTAGTTTCTAACAAAACATGCAAGGGTAGCATACACAGTTGAATATCATTCGTACAATCACATTACTATCGACATCATCCAAAATAATCATAGCAATAAATTAAATTTACAGATTAAATGTCAAGATGTGACACTTCTGATTCTTTAGAATGTAATCCGGTTGCCAGAAAAAACTGTTTCCAGCTTCAGTGCTTGATTAGTTCATTCACATTATTATTCTGGTATTCAGCTTGGTGAAGTTAGTACAATCTGTGATGATTTACTCTCAGTTGAACATTTGGCTGTCTTGATTCCTGGGAATCAGCATGTTCACTTTGGCATACTAATTATGGTCATAATTAAGTCATATACATAATGGGATTTTCATCATGTCTGTGCAATTAACCTTTATTGTGGGCTTTTAATTTAGCGCTTGATTGTTACAGAGTTGGTCATTTGACTCAGGTCCCTCTAACTTACTGAGGTCTTCTGGTGGAATGCACTGAAGATGCCAATGTCTTCAAAGTTCTCTCATTCCCAGGCTCACTCTGTATATGAACTTCTAATGAGGTGTGGGAATATAGAAGAGTTTCCCAGCCCAAAAAACCCTAATCTGGTCAAAATTTAAAACACACTCCTATATTCACTTTATGACCCTTAAATTCTGCTCTGAATAACCTTTGGAAGGGTCATATTAGGAGATGGGCAGATATGTTTTTCCTGCAAATGAATGAGAAGGAAAAATATATATTTAAGGAAAATATATTCCATGTGTTTGACCCTTGAGGAGTTAATTTTCCTCCTCCGAATAGCCTTTGTTTTCATATGCCATGCTATTTTAACTATGCTATCTATGAATTTTGGACAGAACCTGGAAAGAAATTATATTATTGTTGTTGTTTCCAGTCCATCAAAGTTTTGCTCATTCAGGTCAGTGGGCAAAAGTTAAATTTTGAGTCTAAAATCACATCCATGTTACAGGTTATAAGGCATGCAAACAGCAATTGATTACTATATATATTAGTGTAGATTACTTCTTTTCTGTACAGCTTGACCAAACAGAGTTTAAAAATACAGAATTGAAAAATCAATGACCATTTAGCCACCAGGCCATACGAGAGTGTATCCATCAAGTAATGTGAGTTTTTCAGCCACTTCACTGTTTATTTAATACCACCAATAATCTAAATAACTAAACAACGTAAAGATCTCTTGTTGTATAATAAGGTTTATCAAAATGTCAGTAAAGCTTAACAGAATTGAAGACATTAGGAAACCAATAAGTTCCCTGCAGACATAAAAGGTGGCTGTAAGAGACATGATGATTTGTTAACTTGAGTTGTTCGCTTCGAGGGAAGACTGTCTTAAATTATAGCTGTGCCCTGGCTGGGAGTCTAGGAGACATGTGATTTAGAGATGGTAGGAACAGGAACGTCTTAATTTAATGGAACAATTGACTTACTAGCAAGGAGAGAAGCTGATTTGAGACTTTACACCTGTGGCTCTTCTTGAAGTGTGCTAATGAACACAAGACTCATTTGGCTGACATGCTCAAACCAGTATTTCATTCTATTCCTTCGTGCATAGACTGTTTGAATAATTGTATAAATCATAACAGTATCATAATTTGATGATTAGTCTGTAAGACCAGAGTTGATGAGACGAGCACCAAAAAAGAGTACCGGGCATTTAGGGATGAGTGAAAAAGGCATGAGCAGAGATTAACCAAAGCCAAAGTCTGGAAAAGTATGATAGAGCTTTGTGACCTTTTGTAATGTTCTGGAAACCTGGAGGGAATGTGAACCTGAGAATGAGTTGCAAAATGGCACCTTTAAAACAGCCAATGCTGGTTTATGACTTCAAATAGATAGTTGCTTAGAGTAAAAGCTGTAACAGCACTTTAAAAAATTTTAAAGATATAAAATTTGAAGGACTTGAAAAAAGACCCTATTAATAAAAGCATGCAAAGTGCACGCAAAGGGACATAAAATTCAAATTAAGCTCTTTATGGATTATGTTAAAAAATATATTTTTTTGATAGAGACAGACTTGACACACTTAAATTAGAAGCTTAAAATGCAAATGTGAAACCCTGCAAATATGCATTTGAAAGATATGAGATAAATAAAAAGCCAAACACTGTATTTATAATTTAAACTGTAAAATATGTTTACAGACTAATATTTGCTTTCTGGTTTATTATATTGCATTTATGTTTTGACAATGTAATTGTTATGACTATTATTTAATGATTTCATGTTGAATGTAATGACAGATCTTGATGATTAAATGATTCTGGTTCAGGTATGGTTAAAAAATAACTTGGATCTCTGTGTAGCCCTTGCCTAATAATTAAAGCTATGTTGATAAAGCCTGCCATCTACTGGCAAAAAAAAGAAATCGTTTCACGTGCAAAAAGTCACCAAATGACCTTTTCCTTCTCTGTTTTTCAGGATCCTTTAACGAGAGCTTGCGCCTTCCTCAGACGTTCTTTAAAGTCATCTTCTGGCTGGGCTACTTCAACAGCTGCCTGAACCCCATCATTTACCCCTGTTATAGCCGTGAGTTCAAGCAGGCTTTCATTCGGATCTTGCGATGCCAGTGTCAGCAGAGGAAACAGCAGGGATGGAAGGCGTACAACTACCGTGTCCAGACGGGCTCTGCAAACCAGGGCTACACAGACACAAGCTCCATTTGCATGAACGGCAGTCAGCAGACCCTGGCCCCGATGCAGCCCAGCCCATGTTTTAGCAGGGGTAAGACATCGGCCCATCTTCCAGGCTGGGGTCCCTGCAGCTCTCCTCCTTCCTTATCTGGGAGCCCCTTCCCTGGTGTAAAAAGACCCAGCTCGGGAGTAAACACCCAAAGTCCTTGTAAACCCAGCCGAATGACTTTGCTGTTCCCGAATGGGCCTCATTGTAAAGGACCTCAAAAATCCAGACACACACCTGAGACTACAATGTAGCTTGGTGTATACAGTAACTTTCACACCAGCGATTTCCTTCTGGTGAATCTGATACACTTGTCAATGTGAAACACATCTGGAGATTTGCATCTTGTCATGCATGTCTGCATTGTGAATTTGAGAGTTGATGTAGTTATTGATATTAAATGGATGACGGGGTGGATATTTGTGGTGATTCAAATACTACAAACACTAACTTATAACCCCCCTTATATGTGTTTTGTGTAGACACTGTTGTAAGTTCAGAAAGCTTTAGACGTATGTTTTCTGGCTGGTGTGCTGTGGAGGTGATTCATTGATGAAACTGTGCGTGACTTGCTCACTGATCTGTTAACCTCTTTCATTTCTCTTTCTGATCTTTGTGTTTTTTCTGCCAGTTCATCTCCAGGTTGTGCCCGTTTTGTAATAATTCCTGTTAGGCTGGTAAAAAAAATGGCTTGTGTTAAATCCATGACGCCTTGTGATCTTCAGTTCAATAGTTAAGGAACTGTTTAGTTTAGAAAACACTTGAAACACTTGATTTCAAACAAACAGATGGCATGATAAGGTTGTATATAAATACAGATTTTTTTCTGCCTGAAGAGGAAGACACAAACCAGCAACTCTGCTAGGTGTATATGTACTACACAAGCTCATTGTGCTTCATCATAAAATGTGATGACTTACCATGCAGTGGTATTGTATATTGTATATAGAAACAATACAAACAATATTTCTTAGTTCATCAGTAATATTAGAATTTTTTATCTTCCAAGTGAGTGCTTCTAAAATACGTTTTTGCCTGTACATTATGGTGGACCATGTATTGGTTGTGTTATATTGTGTGCTGTAACACATAAAGACGTACTTTCCTTTTTCCTAAGACATAACCAAGGCATAATGAAGAAATAAATTTTATTTGTGTCCCTGTTGCAAGTCTTTTGAAGTGTCCACTCTGCATAAAAGATGTAAAAAATGAATGCCCATATTACTAGATACATTATTACTTTTATAATGTACTTAACCTGATCTATGATCTATATATATATATATATTTATTCTTTTGGATGTCACTTTTGGCACTGCCTCTATATTTAAACACACATGCACCATAAAACTCCACATGAGCATAGCAGCATATCACGCAAACACACGCACACAACCCGACTTCTGTTACTATTTTGATCCTTGTTTGTCCATTTATTTTTACTGTCAGTCACTCAGTGTATTTTGAATGGAAGACTTGAAGTCATACACTGAAAATATATGTGCTCCTTGTAAAAAAAACATCAGATATCTTATGTTTCACAGTCTGATTCATCCTTTATTTAAGTTTTATGGTCTTCTTCTATGCCAGGAATCCCAAGTTCCACCAGGTGGCCCAAATGCAAGCCAGACCCGACCACATAGCTGGAAGCAATATGAGCCAGAACTGTCTATCATGTCATTCTCACAGTTCCTCAACACATCATCAGAACTCGGAAGTGGGAGAGGAAAACTGCCAAAAATCTGGACAGCTTTTGCTGGACAGAATATTGCTGTTCTGCTGGACTGCTTACCCTTATGAGAAGTAACTATAGTTCAATTTGTAGTATTTACCATAGTATCACTATAATAACCATGCTTTTACTATAATAAGCAATGTTTTTATTCATTTTTTATTATTTGTTAACATTTTTCAAAAAACATATTTTTAATTCGTTCAGAATCTTTCAATTAATATATTAAAAAAATTGTGGTGAAAATTACTGTAACCTTTTTTATGTGTCTAATGAACGTAATTTTTAGTCCACGGCAATAAAACACATTTTGTCGTTTCACGAATATTCGCCGGTAAGAAATACATTTTAATCTTTATAGTGACGAAACACAGAAAGTCCTCCTGCGTACCACAGACGCCCATACTACATATCCCAGAATCCTTTACACCACACGTCATTCACTAAGCGCGTAACCGGAAGAGACGTTATGGCTCGTTTCTAGAAGGTAAGAAAGAAGTGCTGTGTGCTTTTTTAGTTAGATTTAGTTAAATATTCCGATTGAAATATATTTTCTGATATTACATATTACAAATAATATTCCATGTACAAACAGTTTTGTATTAGCGAAATCTGTAGCTGACGATATGAAACCAATCTTAACCTGCAGTGTGTGCTAATACTAGTATGTTTTGGCTAATGTTTGTATCCGTAATTAATAATTAAACAACTGTATTTAGTTTTAAATGCTTTTGTTTCTCTTCTTTGTCTAATGCAGATAAACTATTATATATATATTTTTTCTAAATTACCTGTGTTACTAGCTATAGGTCGGTTTAGCCCAAGTGTGACATGTTTATGACCACAGGGTGAGTTAGCTCAGATCAGCTCAGGCTATTCAATAAAATCTGTTGAAATATTTATATACATTTAGATAAACATAGGTGACCTAATGTATAAATGTGATACACTTAATAATTAAACTTAATAATTAATATGAACCTTATGGTAATAATTATTGCAGTCTGGAGGCATGACACGCCTGCTGTTTTACTGAAATATTCATTTTTACATTTGGGTTTTGCAGTGTTGGATATCAAAGTGGTTTAAAATTTCCTTTACTTAAATGCTGTCCAGGTTGAGCTGACAGCACAACGCCACATGGAGAAGGAATCTGAGACACTCTCAGCTACTATGGCTGACACTTTAAAAGTGTCCGAGACCAGTGAAAGCACTGCGGAGCAGGACGAAGACCATTTCTATGACTGTAATGACAAATTACCCGGAGAAGACACATTACTGGTGGGACATGCTGATGTACAACGCAGTGAGACTGCACAGAGCGATAGGCTGGAGTCAGATGCTGGGACAAAAGAAGACAAGGGCTCTGGGACAGAGAGATTAGAAAATACATATAGCACTGACCAATCCTGTTTGGATACCACATCAGAGTATGAGGACAGATTGGATGAAAAGACATTTGACTCATTGGATAGAGATCAGGGGCTTAAGGAGGAAAATAATGAAGATCAGGAGAAATGGGAGAGATTTGCAGAAGACGATGGGACAAGAGATGGTGACTCAGATTCGGAATTCAAAGAAGCAGAGGGCTCGATCAAAGTGACCGAGTATGATGACGAATACCTGCGAGAGCTAGAAAAAGACCTGACGGAAGAAGAAAAAGAGGTGAGCCTCTATTAGAATTTACATTTATCTTGGTCTGCCTGTACCATATTTCCTGCATCTGTGCATGATTTTTATCATGTGTTTGTTCCTATCACAGGGCAGAAAAAAGGAGAGCTTAGAGCTGAAGGAGAAGGGAAATGGGCAGTTTAAATGCGGAGGTAAGAAAGATTTAACAGCCCTCCTGTTGTCCATTCACACATATTTTATTCAGTGTGATGCCACTGATTTAACATTTGGAATTGGCACTGAACATCAGCATTTAAAGGAATTTAATGTATATTGAAATGAAAATGTATTCTGTCATTAATGAACCACCGTCTCATGCCGATTAAAATCGGTATGCTGCGTTTAGGTTTGAAATGCCATGAAGGTGAAAAAAAAAAAAAGAGTTAATTTTTATTTTTGGATAAACTATTGTTTTAGTTCTATCACACGGATGGTGTTTCATACATTTAAAGAGGTGTGTACGGTTGAGCTGCTGACATTTTAATGTTTACAGAACACGTAGAAGCCGAGGAGTCATACACAGCTGCTCTACAAGTGTGTCCTGTTCACTACAGCAAAGAGAGATCCATACTGTTCTCTAATCGAGCTGCTGCACGCTTGCATCAGGTAACTTTCATCTGGCATTTGTCTAGATAATTTTGTACAGATTATATACAGATTTATCTTATTTCTGGTTTAGAAGCAGTGTTTGGTTATTGCACTGCATGCATACACTGCCCTTCAAAAGTTTCGGGTCATTGGCAAATATTTTTTCACATATTACAATAAATTCATCAACACTATGGAATAACACAAAGGTAACTGTGGAAGTTATGTGGTGACGTAAAAATGATCAAAATTTAAAAATATATTTTTACAGTGATAAATTGTAGAAATGATTGTAGTTCTCCCTGTTATGTTTTTTTTTCGATCTCTTCTTGGCATTTTTTCATTATTTAGTCCAAATCATCTGTTTTAAAAACATTTTTATTGCATAAAAGTTTGATTTGTAATGAAAAATGATTTAAGCATGTGCCTTCATGCAGATTAAACGTGTTATAAGGTCAAGAAAAACATTATAATCATGTGACACTAAACTTTTAAATGGTAGTTTATACTGTGGCCTCTTTTCAAGAAAACCTCTTGATTTCTTTTTTCACTGGTTGGCTATTTAATAGATTTACTGTTGTAAACAAACAGTTGTATCTCTTCAAATAAATTTAATTGAATTATTGGCGCTGGTTTTTGGAACCAGTCCAATTAAATAATATATACAATACTCTGTGTGCTCAGTTTTGATCATGATGTTGTTATTCTTGCATGTGATTATCCAAGCATGGTTTTATTTATTCATAGTTTTTGTTTTTGCCTGGCAGGATAAAAAACAAGAAGCAATCAGTGACTGTTCTAAAGGTGAGACAGAGCATGTGTGTACTTTATTTCCATTTTTTGGTAAAGCGATTTGACGTTCTGACAGTTGAGACTGTTATGAAATGAAGGCAGTCGAGATGATGACTATTCTTCTGTGTCTTCTGCAGCCATTGAACTGAATCCAAATTATGTCCGTGCCATTCTGCGGAGAGCAGAATTATACGAGAAGACGGACAAACTTGATGAAGCTTTAGAAGACTACAAAACTGTATTGGAGAAAGACCCGGGTATCCCTGCAGCTAGAGAGGCGTGTATGGTGAGTGTCCCTGTGGAGTTCTTCATATTCCCTAAATCTCAAGTTTAGTTACTTAGTATACACCTTTATGTTTTTCCAAAATTACTTTCTTGAATTTGTTTAGTACAAATGCTGATATTTTGCAGAATGTCGATGCCATTGTGTTCTATATACACAAAGATTGGTATTGATATTTAAAAAGCCCCAAACAGTAGTCCATTTGAAGTCTTTTATGATAAATATATACAATTTTGAAGACTTGCTTTCCAGCGTAGATCTCAAATCTTATTCAAATTTTCATATATTCAGGCTATTTGTAAATAATGTCTTACATTTTAGTCATACAGAGTTAACATATGGCATTAGAAGACTTGAAAAAGCAAGTCACATGGATTACATTTACAGTAACATTTAACTATCCCAATGTCTTTAAATGTAGTTTTATTCTGCTGTCTTGCACAGAGGTTACCACGGCAAATCGAAGAGCGCAACGAGAAGCTAAAAGAGGAGATGATGAGTAAGATTGTTTGGCTTTAATAGATTTTGTTTTCTTTTATCTTTGCATGTTTCTTTTGTTGTGATCAATCTGTTATCCCTTCTCAAATATAGCGTTTCATTTACATTCATGCATTTAGCATATGATTTTACCAAAAGTGATGTTCAGTGCATTCAAACTTTGACCTGCTCTTCCGGTTCAGGAACATAATAGAATAACAAGAAGAGGTTCAGGTGTAAATCATAACTGATAAAAACAGGAAGTTTAACGTCTATGGCTGTTCACTTCCTATATGTGAATTCAGTATGCACAACACAGAATCAGGATTTTAATATAGTGGGACTTTTAAATGTTTGTTGACAGTGTTTTTATAAAAGTGGCTATTATTGCTGCATCTAAATTTGTGGATTCACACTGTCAACATCATTGTCCTGAACAGTTTGTACAGTTTGTTAAAATTAGGTCTGGGTCAGCAATGAAAAGACAGAATCATCATTATTCAGTACATCAAATGTGTTCAATTTTAAATATACAGTATATATTAAAATTACCTTGTCATAGGCTGTAGTAAAGGGGATATTCTTTGTCATGCATCTGCAAAAATTATTTTGGAGCTTGTCTGGAAAAAAAGAAAGACATTTGCTCTCAAGTATAATAAAATTTTAGTCAGAGACCCAAAACCATTAGTGCATTTCATTTTTATAATTAGTATATTTTCCTTTTTTAAAATTATAATTTCAGTAATTTTAAGGTAAAAACTGCCCTTTTTAAAGTATAAATAAATATTTATAGACATGCAACCACTGTATTTTTCATCTAGAGGTCAGATTTTTAGCTTCAGGTGAAGACTGTTGCTGTTTGGTTAGGAAGAATGTTAATTTACTGCAGTTTATGAGTTGCCAGTCAGGGGTGTGGCTTTTAAACCCTTTATATTGATCTGACTGCAGTCATAACCACAGAGCTGCAGTCAGCCAGACACATCTCTTAAAAAGTGTTGACTCCAGTGATTTAACATTATCATGGTAAAATGGTTGATAAGCTTGTACAGATCATGTAAACAATGTCTGCTTTTGTGTTTGTTTTGTCAGGTAAGCTGAAGGATTTGGGGAACCTGATTTTACGACCCTTTGGTCTCTCCACCAACAACTTCCAGGTCAACCAAGATACCAACACAGGATCCTACTCTGTTAATTTTGTTCAGAATCCCAATAACAACAACAGATAGCAATTTAGATCCATAACAACTTACAGACTATTAACCCTAAGGACTGTTAAGTCACGTCTCCTGGCTACATTATGCTGTCATGCTGATGCCTTTTTGGAGAATTTTGTCACATGGGTGATTTTTAGATGTTTCTTTTTGGTCAGTTAAATTATCATCTCATGTTTTTTCAAAGCTGACAAGTTTGGTTTTGCCATACTAATGCACCTTGAGAATGTATTATATACTGCTCTACCATCAGGTTTTCTTAGCATGTCAGAGCGTTGTTTGCTTTAAGTGTGATGCTGGTGTCAGTCATAACAAAACAGTTTGCCAGTCTCGCCTGCAGTATTCACTGGAACTGTACCTGTGTTCACATTAAACCAGAGTTCTTTAATATACTTGCAGTATTATGTGTTGATTTTCTCATCCAATATTTACTCCTGTTTAATGCACTAGTCACACTTATCACATGCATTGTTTGTTGTTGAATAAGACACACATCCTTGTACAAGGCAAAAAGAGATTTAATGTTCATTTCATAAAGAGATATACATATACAATATTAAAACAATTTTATGCCCACCATCTTCATATGTATAATCAGAAAGGTTCTCTGATTGTACTGACACGCAAGTATATACAACAGCAAGACTGAGGAAAGCACAGCTAAGTGTGAGCGTGTCTGTAGCTGTTCCTCCTAAATTCCCTTTTTACAGGCCTCAGGTTCAGCCTTTACAGTGAACGATCACCTCAACGTCAAGAGGATGCTGGGCAAATGCAGAAAAACCTTGAGGCAAACCTTGAATCTGATAAAGCGCTGTATGACAGAGATACAAAGTCTGTGGAAAATGTGTACTAGGTTCTTACCGTCGTGTACATTAGAAAATGTAAACGTGGGTGGAAGTGATTTGCGGTGCTGGATACGTTTGATGATGTGCCACAAATAAGTGAAAAATTTCAAGCTCTAATGAGACTTCAAAGGACTCGAGTCCACCTCCTGCATTAAGGCTCAGTATTTCTCAATGAAAAATAAAAGCACAGGTAATATTGGAAAGGGACTAAAAGACTAAAAGCACAGTATGATCCACTCCTCTGTATCTGTACTGTGAAGCATAGCACATGCAATATTTATTGCATTTTTACATATATAGTTTTAACATTATAAATTCAATTTATTTTGTCTTTGATTTCAAACCTTTAAAACCCCTGAAATGTGTTCCTGATCACTGCGTAGAATTCATAATGGCCAGAACTTCCTGTGCTCTTCAGTATTTGCAAATGTCCTTTTCAAGCATGCTTTAGACATGAATGTCTGCTTAAAGAAAAATTTGTTTTAAAAGTCACCTCAGCATGATGGATTGGGAAAAAGATGTACAGTCTGCAATTCATTATAAATATATAATTCTTTTCTTAAATAAAAATAATTTCTCCATTACACCTGTGTCTCCAACTGTGGACGGCTTCTTCCATCTTCCTGACTTTTCACCAATGGCAGTGCTCCAGGCAATGGGCTACTCAGCAGCCCTTCAGCGTTGCAGCGCTGGAAAAAAAAAGATACGTGATGAGAATATTTTTGCTATATTTATGAACCTGTATAGATATAAAAAATTCTAAGATGTAAAAATGTATAAAATGCAAATAAATAACCAAAGTAATGTTTTGTTTATAAGGAAATGCCATATACAAGCAGTTGAAATACAGATGGCAGATCAACAACTGGTTTCCTATCTGATAAACTATTTATATTTCTAGTATTAACTTGCTTCTCAGTTTCATCTAATTGTTATATTGGTGTTAGATTATTGCTGTGTTATGTGTAACATTAAGATCTTATGTATGGAAGCCCTGAACGGCAATGTATTGCTTTCTGGAGTCCTCAAGATTTTCTTCTCTTAAATTTTTTTTCTTTTCAATTTTTTTTCTTTTCTAAGAGGTTTCTCCTTTAAAAAAAAATCCTCTTCAAAAAATTTTTTATCTTTAAAAAAAAATTCCCATCAAATAATAAATTTTTTTTGAAAATGAAAAATAGAAGAAAATCTTTAGGACTTATTTTCACAATTAATGTTTTTTTTTAAATTGCGGTTGAATAAAAAATAGTTTGAAGAGTAAACATTTTTTTTAAGCGAAAACATTTCTTTAATAGAAAAAAATGTACTTACTATTTTTCCCAAGAGGGAAAAATAAGTTTTGAAGAGGGGAAAAAAAACATTTTTGAAGATGAAAAAAATTTGTTTACAAAAATTGTAAACATGAAAAAAAAATATTTTTTTTAATAGTTTGAAAAGGGAAAAATATGTAAAAGAAAAGAATTTCTAGAGAAGAAAATCTTTAGGACTCCAGGAAGCAATACATCATTTTTGTTTTACATTGCGGTTCAGGGCTTCCATACTTATGCACCTATATGTAATTGCTTACTATTGCTTCCTAAGAGGGAAAAAAATTGTGAACATGGGAAAAAAAATTGAAAAAAAAATTGTGAACATGAAAAAAAAAACCATTTTTTTAATGAATAAAAAATAGTTTGAAGATGAAATTTTTTAAGAGGATAAAAAATAGTTTGAAGAGGGAAAAAAAAATCTTTAATAGAAATTAAAAAAAAAATAGTTTGAAGAGAAAAACTAATTTTAAGAGAAAAAATTTTGAATAAAAAAAAACACTTTCTGTAAAACATTTTTGAGGAGGAGAAAAAAATTAGTTTGAAGTTTGAAAAAAAAATTAAGAGAAAAAAATTGTGAACATTGAAAAAAAAAATCTTTAATAAAAAAATTAGTTTGAAGATTTTTTTTTTTTGAAGAGGGTAAAAAAATTGTGAACATGAAACAATTTGAAAAGGAAAAAAAATGTAAGAGAAAATGTCTAGAGAAGAAAATCAAAGGATGCAAGCAAGCAATACATAATTTTTGTTTTCTACATTGCGGTTCAGGGCTTCCATACTTATGCACCTATATGTAATTGCTTACTATTGCTTCCTAAGAGGGAAAAAAATTGTGAACATGGGAAAAAAAATTGTGAACATGAAAAAAAACCCCATTTTTTTAATGAATAAAAAATAGTTTGAAGATGAAATTTTTTAAGAGGATAAAAAATAGTTTGAAGAGGGAAAAAAAATTCTTTAATAGAAATTTAAAAAAAAATAGTTTGAAGAGAAAAACTAATTTTAAGAGAAAAAAATTTTAATAAAAAAAAACACTTTCTGTAAAACATTTTTGAGGAGGAGAAAAAAATTAGTTTGAAGTTTGAAAAAAAATTGTGAACATTGAAAAAAAAAATCTTTAATAAAAAAATTAGTTTGAAGTTTTTTTTTTTTTGAAGAGGGTAAAACAATTGTGAACATAAAACAATTTGAAAAGGAAAGAAAATGTAAGAGAAAATGTCTAGAGAAGAAAATCAAAGGATGCAAGCAAGCAATACATAATTTTTGTTTTCTACATTGCGGTTCAGGGCTTCCATACTTATGCACCTATATGTAATTGCTTACTTTTTCTTGCATGGATATTCTTGTTTTAGGGCCAAAGGTGTAATCAAACATATTATGAAACTAACGAGCTGACTTGTTCGTTAAAGGTAATGTACAATGCACTGCATGTTTATATGACTATGAAGTACAAGCCATGTGAACATGACATAAATGCCAACCCTGTGCAGCTCTATATTTTACTACAAGATGTGCAATCACTTTTAGCACATTTGTGACCCTGTATGTGAACATTTTTTGTGAATTTCATTTATTGCATAAAATCAACCTGCATTCTGTAAAAATATAACCTTGATGTATTTCATACTGACTGACTAAAGCCATCTCAAAGACTGAAATCAATGTTTATGAAGCCAGTTTCTGGTATTTTTTAACAAAACAAAACAGTGATGATAAAAAAATTTCAGTTTTAAATTTTAAAATCTATCATATCATTTATTATTTACAGTGATAAACACATTACCTATGTGTTACTTTTACAGCTACGACTACTTTAATGCACATAGATTTTGAGACTTCAGCCTAAATTTCACAGACAGGGTCACATTTTGGTTGTAGGCTTCACTAACATTTTCTTATCTGTTTGCAGGTATGAAAATCTGTCTTTACATGTACTTAATTAATTGTAAAATGAAGTTGAATTTTATTTGGTAAATATTATATATTTTTGAATAGTGGGATTTAAAAGAGCTTTTCCCACAACAGGGTTGTGCATTAGACTACACCTCAGATAAATGCAGTTTAATGCTAGCCTGCACCCATTGCAAGTTTTAAATAATGAATAGAAGCTGAAGATAAAATATAAAAATAATGACAACTAGATCAAATTTTTGAAGTTCACAGTTTATTTATATACTCTTAAAACATCAGAAAACATGTACACAATATCTTCAACTGTTACTTTTTTTCAATGGTTTTACAGCGTTCTCTGACCTGCAAACAGATAGAAATAATAAAGTACAAAATAAGATGCTGAAATGAAACAAAGCCAACCACCAAAATAAATACTGTTTTTACTCCTTAGACAAACACCCTTCAGTCAGTCAGTGTGGTCTACCAAGCATGGTTTTGTTTCTTTTCTCAAGTCATTGATCTCTACCTGCTATGGAAAGACCAAACTATCTTACAGTACGTCCCTTCTCAGATGTGTAAATATAACTGGACAGGTGAATATGCAATGCAAAAACATAGCCAAGATTACAGACCAGAATAAAAGTGATGATGCTCATCCACACAATTAAAACCGTTTGTTCTCAGTACTGAAACAAGATCCAGTCTATTCATCTTCCCATTAACCAGTCATAATACAGTTTGAACACTTTACATATAAATGTGCATTCCAACCTTCAGCCATATTATTCAAATAGTGAAATGACAGGAAATAAAGTTCAGGCACAACAAATAAATTTAAAACACAGTAATCCATAAGCAAAACATTTCAGCTGAGTGACAATGAATACTGGAATCAGCATAATTACTGAACAACTAAAGCAGCCATTGGCCCATAATTATGACAAACATATTCACACACGAGAACCGCTGCCCTTTGCTCCAATGTCCCACTTTTCAGCAGGACATCAAAGCTGTCAAGTGTTTTCCTTTAGTTATTTAATGGAACGATTTTGATATTCCATTGCAGCTACATCAAAACTTACAGTTTGCTTCTTGATGGGATAAGCCTAAATCGGATAAACACATGGTGCCATCAAAATAGCTCATTATTCCATTAAACACATATGCACGCCAAATACATGCAAAATGCAAGAAGTCGGGGGGGGGCGGTGGGTTGACTGAACAACAGGAACATTTCTGCAAAAATTAGACGTATATAAAAACAGTCTAAGACACGAACATACGACAACAGCAGGAGGGAGCAAAACAAGTGGAGGAAAGGAAAAAGAAGCAAGTAGGAGAAATGAGCTCAGGGAGCAGATGTTGTAGCTGTGAGGGGCGAGGGAGGCGGGCGCACGCACACATAGGCTGGCGAGTTTCTGAGTTGGTATAGAGTTGCTGTGCTCTCCTCACAGTGGCACTTGAGGTGACTTTGGCTTACAGGCACCTCCCCCCCGTAACAGCAGCTCAACGGCCTGAAAAGCCACGACTGGCCAAAAGCCACACCCAGATCAACAGCCATCTGCACAGATCACTGGACTTGGATTAGTCGTCTCAGAACGTCTAAGAAAGATCAGCACCGATTAAGTGCCTTTTTCTACCTGAGCGAGACACTCTGTGTCCGATAGAGCCAGCTTTCACATTTACACTTACTTACATATATTAAAAGGAAATGTAAAATCAAATAGTGTTTTAAATGAATATCAGGACTGTAGTTCACGTAATCTTAGGGAGATTAGACTGAGAGGCTCTGACACTACCAATTTATAACACTGATCATCCAACA
This sequence comes from Beaufortia kweichowensis, assembly GCA_019155185.1. Lineage (NCBI taxonomy): Eukaryota > Metazoa > Chordata > Actinopteri > Cypriniformes > Gastromyzontidae > Beaufortia > Beaufortia kweichowensis. Next base: position 10,071,485 of record CM032812.1, on the reverse strand, counting down.
GGAAGCATTCATTGTGCTAGGTTAAAGATTGTTCAGGGATGTTTTCTGTGTCTCCAAGTAGCAGTCGACTTGTAAGGGGGATCGCTTAGTTGGTAATAGTTAGTTACAAGTTGACATTTTTGCAAACATCTAATTCTTCAAGAGAAAGCTATTCAGCTCAATACAAATCCCACTCGGGGTTTCCTGCAACAAAATCTACAAACAGATTTGTACACTGATCAAGACTCATCTAGTCAAAATCTACAAGTAGATTTAAGATGATTTGCCCTCAAAGATTTAGATATTACTTAGTTGGACAACAAAGTTAAAAGCGAGCTTAAATATTGTCACTCAAGCACCCATAAAATCTTTTCATAGAACTCTCTGTCATCTGTTTTCAGTACAATAATTGTAATATATGACAAACTCAAAAGACGCACGAACATCGGATACTCGACATGACAACCGTTTCATTTCAGTTAAACGATTCGTTCCCCTTCGCTTGCCTTTTCAATAAAAATAAATTAGTTCTGGTTGCCCGGCTGAAGTTTGCTCTGGAAGCTGACCGGGTACAGCAAAGTTTAAGAGGTTACAGAAGGGTAACGGGGCCGACGCGGGGGCCTGTTTTCCTACCTTACCAAGATACATCACCTCACGTCTCAAACTGAGTTAGCAAAGCACGAACCTCGGGAGTGAGCTGCTTGGCGGCCTTGGCAGCCTCAGTGATGGCTTTACGATACAGGCCCTTTCTCTTCTTGTCAAAGCGAGACTGAAAGTTTTCTAGAAACGGGGCAAGTTGAGTAACTGCCAGGAAGGAAGTGGTAGGCGACCCAAACCAGGACACTCTGGCCTCCTGCCTGACTAAGAGCCCATTATCTTTGCGACTCACTGTGATGGCTAGGATGCGGGCGGGCCACCAAGGGAAGCCAAGGATTTTGGCCCAAACAATGTCCCCTACACAAATTGTCCTGCCATCCAGGCCAACGCACTTTGAGACGTTTTTGGAAAAAACTGCAGATTTAAGGGGTTTACTGCGTTTTTTGTCGTCCTTAGGAGCAGAGGGAGAGGCAGAGGCAAAAGCGGAGGATGTGCCAGGGGCAGGGGCCGATCGCAAGTCGCCGGGAGGGGGAAATTCAAACGTTTCGGTAGAGCTACACTCGGAGTTGGACGACTTTAGATCATCTGCACTATCGATGCTGCACATGGAGGTGCTAGAGGAGTCAGGCTGGCTGGGGTTAAGGGTCATGTAAACCACTAGGTTGCCACCAGCCTTGCTCCCACGCGTCTCCCGCTTTTCCTCCCGCCCCTCCTGTTCCTCTGGCTCAGCCTGGGGTTCCCTGTATTCCGGGGCTGGGAGCATTTGGGGATCGGGTTGGGCCGTGCTCAGTAGGGACTCGAGTGCTCTGTCTGGCCTCTGGGCCTCGACAGCATTGGTGGCTTGGCTTGCAGAGCAGGAGGAGGAGGAGGAGGAGCGTGTGGAGGTGCAGCGGGACGCGACTGGTTTCGGCAGCGCTAAACGGCCCCCTCCCGGCACTTTCTCCAAGCAAGGCGGCTTACATGAAGAAGAATCGTTCTCTTCGTTACGGTACCTTTGGGGCTTGATGCGCATCCTGGGTGGTAATGGGTTGGAGCCTCCTCCGCTGATCTGCTGCAGTCTCCGGGTGAAGTGGACCTTCTGGTGGGCTTCCTGGAGAGCAGCGGCCCTGGTTATGGCCTTCCCACCGCTACCTGCGACTGTGTCTTTCTGTCCTCTCTGAGCCTTGGCCATCTTAAGCACCTCTCGTGCTTTGGAGTGGTCAACGTTTTTGCTCTGAAGCACTTTTTTGGCATTGAGCTGAACGCGGACATTGGCCGAGGATGGCGTCGTACTGGACACCCCCTTCACCACTTTGTTACCAGCAGCTGCTCCTTTGACCTGACTGTGACCCAGAGAGGAGGAGGTGGACGATGACACCCGTATGGCTGAAGCCTGCCGCTTGGGCCCATCAGTACCACGGCCCTTGTCTTCGGAACGCGGCTCGTTACGGGGCCGCTTACCAGCAGCTACAGACGCGTTGTCGTTTCGCCGTCTTTTGGCATCATCGCTTCGGCAGTCTGAGATGGGGCCTCTGCGTGTCTCTCGTTTGTCCCCTTGCACCACAGCCCCTTTGCATTTATCACATAAAACTTGCCTTGGTCGGAGCTTGATGGCGTTCATTATAGAAGTGGGCTCCTCTCTGTACAGCCTACGCTTGGGTCGCTTGATTTTTCGGGGTGGAGGCTGAGGTAACGGCTGGTTGTAGGTGTCCCTGATGAACAACGGAGGTGGATAAGGGGCCCCCTCCTGAAACAAGGGAGGTGGTTTTGAGGTCCATGGGTTGGGCTGAGGGTTGGGACAGGGCTGGGGCACAGCAGGAGCCTCAGCAGCATCCTTCAAGGGAGCATCCACAGGATCCTTAACTGGAGCATCAGTAGGTCCTTGGTTGACACTTTTATCTGTCTCTGACTGGAATGCTTCCGTCTTAAGCTGCATAGATTCTGGTTTGTCTTTATACTCTCTCTTGGGGAACACAGTTATAGGAATTCCGTAAGGTCCAAACCTGAGGTAGAGAGGATGAGAAAAGACAAAGACATAAGAACAATGAGGTTATGGTGTAATCTCTGTTTCTTTAATATTAAACCAAAATCTCAGGTTTAAGATACCAGAGTAGACTGGTAGCAGATCTTAATTATATTATTGAAACATTTCTGTGAGAATTGATTTAATAATGCACTGGTGGTTACTTTCAGATCATTTTATACATTTGTGAAGCATCAACAATATTGCCATGTCTTTATTGCAATATCATTTCATCTGGTCAAACTGATATCAAAACATGCATTTAGAAGATATTTCCTGCAACAATCATACAGCCTCATGAAGCAATAAATTGCTCTAATTAGATAAGAAGCCACTTGAGACTACATATAATCAACAAAACCTGTTTTTAGACTGCATTAAAGAAAAGAAAAACAATTCCTCCTATGTCAGGAAGCTGATCTTGTCTGGTACAAAATCTGATATATGAGGGAAAAATGAAAGCAAGCAACACTACTGACAAAACACTACACTGAAATGTCCTTGGATGTCAAAAACACACTATTGGGCATGGCAGAACCATTCTCTGCAGCTAACAAACATTAACAGATATTAACAATTTTAACAGATTTCTACAGGGTGAAAAAACACAAAAACCAGGTTAATTAGGAATTAAAGTGCCCACATGAGTGTGTACTTTGCACACATGATGAAACTCTTTGTGTGATTTTCTATTTTAAAACACACACACAAAATCATTCTTCTACTACACTGATGCTTGTGTGCCTGAAAAAATGATGTAATGCATCACACATATAACACATGTTATATGGTCAAATCTGACAAATAGGAGACTGTGTTAAGTCAGAGAAACCTACATCATCTACTGCCAGTTTTGTACTATAGGTGCACCTCAATTTGTATTTTTATGGAGTATTCTACACAATTTTATAGTATAGTATAGTGTTTAAACTGAGAAAACCATACACCAGAAGTATGAGCACTATTACTACCCAGATGATGATGTGTTCAGTTAAAAAATTAGGTGTGGAATTGGAAACTCAACTCAACAGTTGCATCTTTTCCTACATAGCGGAAGAGGCAGGGCTTAAAAACATTTTCTGAAACCATCCAACATTCCACACTTAATACATTTAGATATATAAGTGCATCACCCGGATACTCTGAGTGCACTTTGTCTTTTTGGAATTTTTAGTTTGAAACACTACTCACACTATTTATACTAGAAATAGCATAGTGCATAAGTATGTGAACAGAGACACAGTTATATTTGTGCATGGTTGTGCAGAGTGTACGGTATAATAATATGAAATTATTTAGAGACTAGAAATAATCCAAGATTAAAAAATCCAAATGAAATTTTTTAAAGAAACCACTAGAATTAAACTAGATAACAGGCTGGCAAAACACTTTCAAGCCATGACACTGACTGGTCTAAATATTTGAGGTTAGTTACTGTACTGCTACAGTTACATACTATAGTTCACAAAATATATTTATGCATATTATTCCATAGCCTGGACTCAACTAAATCAACTGCTTAAATATTATCCACCCATCACCACTGCAAAACATGAGCAATTACACTGAAACCAATATAAAGACAAAACACAACATAAAAAGTGAGAGAGGAACTTCCCACATTCTCACAGATTGCCCTACTCACATATGGTGCAAGAAATTGGTTGATTGGTGACACATTCTCAATTGATAACATCAAATTGTCTTTGTTTGACATATAAAGCTGAAGCATATTTTACCATTAACACACAAATGCCAATGTTGAAAGCCTTAAAGCAACATTTTTTATCAAATAAACTTAAGCTAAATGTCAGCATTCACAACAATCTGTCAATTACCACTTACACAGAAAACCTTTCAGACCTTCACACCTCAATTTGTAAAATTAACCAACATAATGTTTATACAGAACACTTGTGCACTTGCCCCTTAGATTTCTACTGTAGTGCATAAACATCAACACATTTTGATTGATTTAACAAGCGGAGACACAGATACAGAGAAACTCTTTTGTCATAATTAAGATGATAAAATTATAACTATAATGTTTTAAAGCTAAAAATGATGGGTGTCATTTAATTACTCCCCAACAATGTCACGCTTATTTAAACCAATCAAGTGCTCGATGTGTAATGAGTTTGGGTCTGTCAGCATGGAGAAATGTTGCCTCTAAAATCGTAGTTTCAAGCTGATGTAATAAACACTTCCTAACAATGTTGTTGCACAGGCTCTTCTACACACATTCCCTTCAAAGAAACATCACAAGAATATTTCAAGACTTATCTCAGGTGAGAACAGGTGATGTCACACGGCTCTGGGCCACATGGATGACATGATAAATTGGGCACAGCTATGATTCATGTATGACAAGGAGAGAAAATGTGTGAAAGAGGGTGTTAAAGAGAGTTGTGGGGGGTGTAGGGTGTTAATCACCAGCATAACACTGTTCTCTCTGATTATGATAATATATACCTTGTTATAGACTTATAGAAAAATGTTGCTGCCATAAGTTTCAAGCAAAATCAAATTGGCTTTGACAGGTCATTTCAATTTTTATAAAATTATTTTTATATCATTTCAATTTAGCAATAAGTTAAGCAAATGTAATTTATTTTTCAAAAATAGTAAGTTGAAATGACTTGTAAAGCCAATTTGACTGACCTTGTACTGAAATGTTTTACAGTGTTTACAAGATACAAATGATCATACTGAAGAAAAACAGTGTTATGCTGGTGTTATACAATGTATAAACAGTTGATATGAAATATTAAATCGTGACAGCAGTGTGACATGCTGGTCTTTTTATATTATTTAATCGAAACATTAATAAACATTATGCACGCAGTTTTACAGACCTCAAATCAACTTAACTACATTGAACACTTTAAGTAAATTTCATTAAGTATCTACAGGGTTATTTAATTTGGGAAAAAACAAAAATCGATATGCATTTATGATTTACACTGCTGCTATAAGCTCCAAATCAATACTGATAATAAACTTCAAACGAGAAAAATTTGAGAGAAATGAATAGAAAGATGCACCTTACTCCATGCTGACACCCAAACAATGCAAACCTCATTTTGACAGCTCCACGAGCCCAAGTGTCATGGGTAAATATTCAAAACGCATATGTGGATATTTGAAGCAAATGTATTGTTTACCTTTTAGAAAGGTCCATGAGAACTCCCGAGAAGATCTTCTCGCCTAAGCGAAACGACACCACCAGCGCATCGTCGATGATGTGATCCAGCGAGACGAGAACCTCTGACCCGGGCACCAGACGGCCAACCGTGTCAGGCTCCGCACACAGAACCGGGGGTTTCGTCTCCGACTCCCCATCAGGTTCGCTGAGGTCCGTTTTAAAACTCTGGTGATGATGAGGATGCGAGCGCACCTCATCCGATTCCGATGATGAGATGAGCGACTGATCCACCACCGCTGCAAGTTCGGGAGAGTCTTTGCTAGAAACAGTAGAAAAGTCACTAATGCAGCTCTGTCCCATTGACTCTCCCAGAGACGTTTCCTCTGCGTTTGACACCGAGTCCAGATGATCCGATGCTTGAGGGATTTCATGAAAAGCATGCTCGTGACTTTTGAGTTCTGACCCGGGAGCGTCATTGGCGGGTTCGGGCTCCGGCTGCGTGAAGCCTATCAGTTCACACTCTAGGTCAGTAGGATGGGATGATACGAGATCGACAGTCGGTTCGGCTGGCTCGACGAGAGACAGTCCGGTTTCGGGTTCCGACGGATGAGTGGGAAGGGAATGCAAGAAGACTACGGGTGGCTGGGAGTCGGAGATGGGGCTCGGGAGAAGGCAGGGGCTGGTTTCGACAGTACTGACCTCGTTTGCAACCTCCACCTTTGGCGAGTACGATTCCTTCAAATGTTCACCGTATTCAGAAATGTCCTTATACCTATAGTCCGTAAGCGCGGGCTGCTCGGTTGCGTCCAAGCGCCCCCAGGAATCCCCCGTGTCGGTTTGCCCACCGTCCGCATGGGCAGCGAGGGCTTTTCCCGCGGCTTGAAGGTCCGGCCTTCTGATTTCCATTTGGACATGGCTGCATTCCTGAACTGCATCCACATCCTCGGGCTGGTGACATAGCTCTGGGACGAAGTCTTGCGTTGAACGGGCCTCTAGGTCGTCCACATGCTCTCCTGGCTCGGGGTCATATTCCACCCCGTCCCCCGCAGTTGTTGATGCCGCAGCAGCAGCTCCTGGCTCCGCAGCCACGGCCGCCATTTTCTTTCCGCTTTGCAACTAGTACTTGGCCCTCTCCTCCTGATAAGATTAGACCCCGCCCACCTACACCTACTGGCACTTGCCATTGGTCATTTTACCGTGCGGTTGTTTTCTATTGGGTCAGAGTCTTGTCATTCAAAGGAAACCTCTGGAAACATTACTGCGATTGGTTTGTGTTATGTCAATATACTTTATTATAAAGATACAACTTAGGGCGCCACCAGAGGCGATGTTGAGTTGAGTATTTGTGACAGGGACTGTAAGTGTAGTGTATGCATATTGTATTTTCAGCTTTTTAATTGTCAGCGTGGACAGCGCTACAATACAATGCCTTTCAAGTGTAATAAAGTTGTATTATATTTCATAATCTTCATAATAAAGCAAATTAAGTAAAATGAAGGCATTCTATCTGATGATACCCAGTCCACCATTGTGCACAGTGAAGCTGCGGATTATCAGATAAATAAATATTTGTCTTGTTAATATTATGCATAAAAAGAAACATGAGAGTTATTTAAAGATTCTGCCATTAAGCTGGATATGTGGGCAATATATTGTTTCAACATGACGTGTTTATTGTCAAACCTAGAGAATGGAGGTATTATAAAAGTTTATGTTTCACTATGGTTTACTTTCAATAAACTATTTTTTTCCTGGTGTCTATTGTAAAGGACACAGTTTAATGAGTACTTTGCAATTGTACTATAAAGTGTTATATACTGTAATGTGTGCTTTTTAAGAATGACATCATACCCCATTCATATGTAAGGGGTGACTAGTCTGCGTGCTGTGATAACAACTACTCTATTCAACTGAGTTTAATAAATAATAAACAATTCATATATGATAAATAATGATAATAATGATGTATATGCAAATATATATGATAAATAGATACATTTGGAGAGCAAGAATAGTTATCCTCACACCACTTTCCTATGATACCTTTTGATAACAATATCTCATCATCAGTGGCCCTTAATGCTTTAAAAAAAATCTTTCAAGACAAATGTCGTACCGTTCCCTGTTCCCTGAATGTGTGCTTTCAGAGGTCAGACCTTGCAGCTAGCTCTGCCAGCGGAGCTCGTCCTGTTCTGATCTGGCTTTTATCTCTCTTTAGCTCATCATTCTGCAAGTCTTGTGATCTTTGAAGTAGAAATTTATCTATACATCTATCTCAACAACAAGAATGAAAATGGAGGAAAATAATTTGCTATCTCTGTTACACTGGCATGGCTGCTAAGAGGAAGAGAGATGATGCAATGAAAACTGTATTTCATGAGAAACTCAGAGGGGTTTATGTGCTGAAGGGCAATGGCCTGTGAAACAGATAAGAAGATTGGACATTTACTGTTGCCAAGCTAATTTCTTGATCTCTGTGTTCTTAAAGTATTTAAGGTTTGTATGTGTATAAATTAAAATCTGAATATATAGCTCATCTTAGCAAAATTATTCTGTGTCTGGCCCTCAGTCTGAAGTAAAGAGCTCCCTGTTTCTTCAAAAGCAAAGTCAAGGCAAATGGTCTTTTGTACTGACAAGTTTTAGGTCTGACTAGAACACATCTGCAGGCTGCAGTCCATTTAACAACTGGTTTATCCAAAATATTGTAAGAAAATCATTGTCTTGAATTGAGAACAATTTAAAGACATTTTTCAGATGCTTAGGAGAAAAATTCTTGTCATATTCTTGCATCACTTTTTAGGAGAATGACTTTTGTAGGAAGTATATAATTTGTTTACTATTTATAACTTTCAATTAGTTAAATACCTACTAGCCTATACATTTCTGGTATTGTTCAAGCAAAATGCTTGTTTATGAGAAAACCTAATTAGCAAGCAACAAAAGACATTAGTTTCAAGGTGGTGGTGACTTACAAGCTTGCATTATACTATACTTTATATAGTATTTGCAATCCCTGGGATCGAACGCTTGACCTTGACATTGTTAGCACCATGTTCTCACCACAGCTTTATATTATGATTTTAAAAACACAAAATCATTTTGCCCACATCAAATGTAATACTATATATTACCCCCATTTACATTGGCCATATAATTAACAAATGCAATTGCCATTATTTTAAACACTATAAAATCTTATCCTATCGTTGCAGCGCAGAGAAACTAATTTAATAAAGATAGTTTTATTTACTAATTTCCTTTCATTGTCTATGTATTGTGCATCAGTGGTACGTAGGTAATCAACCGTAAGGTCATCCACTTGATGACTTGCTCTTTTGTGATGCTATCATAAAAGTTTATAGCACCGTTCTGATCACCGTACCCATAATGTCATGAAAAAGAGGCAGAGTTGAAGAGAGAGGGTATATAAGCACCGTAAAATTCAACCATCAATACCTTTCTCCAAGTTCAGCTCTTCGCTTCCTCTGCTCTCTCCGCTCAACAGCCAAAATCCAAACCATGGCTTTCTCTGGCAAGTGGGAAACTGAATCTCAGGATGGATATGAACCATTTTGCAAACTAGTTGGTAAGCAACTCGTCTTCAAACCTTTTTTAAATGATAACTATGTAATAAAATAACTATGTATTTTTGCTGGTAAATAGCTATGTGGTCCACCAGCTGTACCAATAGTACCAGTTAGCCTTACCAGCCTTGAGCAGAATAGGAATTTATTTTGGCTTAATACGTGCAGGGATTGACTGCTCGGTCAATAAACTGGTAAAGTGTAGGTTGTTGCAAAAATGTGCAATTGACAGTAAAGGCTGAGCTTCTCTTAATTATAATTACTCTATTCACCTCAGGTATCCCTGATGATGTCATCGAAAGGGGACGTTCCTTTAAGCTTGTAACGGAAATCGTCCAGAAAGGAGATGAGTTTACATGGATCCAGTACTACCCAAACAATCACACTGTAACCAACAAATTCACTATTGGCAAAGACAGTGATATGGAGACAGTTGGAGGGAAAAAATTCAAGGTATTGGCATAGAATACCATCCACAGCTCTTCAAGAAAAACACACATTGCACATCTTCTGCTGAATATTGCATTTACTATTAAGATAATAATAGCTATAGGCTGGAATATATGCACTTTTTAAATCTCTAAATGTATGTTCTACCGTCTATGCCACGTCTTAGCAAACTTTCTAAATCATAATGCATGAACTAAATTTACATTCACAAACATTCATGCTTCCATAATTCAATCAGGGGACCGTCAACATGGATGGGGAAAGCTGTCCATTGATTTCCCCAAGTACCATCACACATCTGAGATCAGTGGTGGAAAACTGGTTGAGGTGAGATGTAAAGAACACAAAAAAATGACATTGAAAAATAAGCTGAGATATATTACCTAATTCTCTCTTTTTCTACTTTGCAGACTTCCACAGCAGCCAGCGCTACTGGTCCAGTTGTTTATGTGCGTACAAGCAAGAAGATCTAACTGCACTGTTCTTTTATGTACAACCCTATGACATCCTTACTTGAATAAAGTGTAAAGAGCTAAATAGTGTGATGCTCTTAATTTCTTCCTGTTTATAGATAAGTAGAAAAACAGATTTTATACATTAACAATAGCATAAAATTTTTATGAAATAAATTATTTTGTAATAAAATATTACAACATGGCAACCACTGGAGGGCAGTCAACCCTAAATCCTACACCTTCTTCCTCCAGCTACTCTGAAACAAAGACATTAACATTCAGTTTATTAATGCATACTAAGTACAACACTAATGACTACAAAAAGGGGGTGGAGGTTGATTTTTCAAGGTAACCTTTAAAAATACAATTAAAAATGACACAAAATTAAATAATAAACTCTAAAACCCTTCAAGTTGTAAAATTCACTGCATGTTTAATATGTAACAGAGCAAGTTAATCTTAAATCTCACTTTATGCAGACAATACACGCGAAATGTCCTTTGGGAGAACTGAACAAAGGAGTAAATGTGTTTTTTCCACTAAAACAATAGCAGTGTGAGGGGTTCGCATCAGTGTCGAGGTGCCCCCTCCTGATAATTAAGAAAAAAGGTGCCGTCCCCTTCCCCCTTTCTGCTTTGCAAACAAAGGTTGTGAAAATGATCCATTACCCAACTGCCCCTTTGCCAACTATCAACCCCCTCCATTCAATCTGTGTCTCTTCATCATCACACCAACTCAGACATGTACCCCCCCACCAGGCTCCAGCACAAAGGGAGGGCTCTCTGTCTGCTATCCACCCAATCTCCTTAATTACACAGATAAGAGGGTCTCAGCAAAAACCCATAATCTGGCAACTCCACCCTAGAGTATTAATTGTTAACATTTTAATTTTTTTTTGTATTTGAAAAAGATATATCTACTTCATTGCATATACAAATTTAGTTGCATATAAGACAAAAATGTAAATATCTTGACCCAGTACTACATCATGACCTTCTGAATTTGCTTTAAAAACTAATCTCATGCAAGTCGATTAAAAACAGATTTAACATTTCCTCCAATATTCAGATTATTTCAATAGACATTCACTGGTTCCCCCAAACCAAAGGACATGGTTTTGTCCTTGACTCAGCACGATGCACCTTCCTGTGTCAGATTTTATCTTCTCAATCTCATTCACCTGACAAAATTATTGCCAAAACACTCCCAAACTGAATATTTTCCCAATTACTCCATCTTCACTGTAGCTATTGTCAACTGTCCTTTGAGCCCATAGGCTTTTATCTCTGAAAAGATCACTGGTGCTCAGTTGGATGCGCTTTATTTGTTTAGTGGTGTTTAGTGACAGGAAGAGCCACCATGTGAGGCAGGAATCTCCCCCATTGTCCTCAATCCAGCACGTGACATGCGGGCAGGAAAGGGGGAGGGCAGCGGTATTTGGGGGCGGAGCCAAACGAAGCAGACCCCCTCCCCAACACCACCACCACCAAAGGTCTTTTCATGTGCAATGAGTCCAGACATTCATATGAAACAACTCGCCTTGAGCTATGCAAATTCACCATGTCTATTCAAAACTGGGTTTTGTGCATGCATGATGCATGAAAAAAACATTTACAAACCTTTTGTGCGTTCTCATTTTATTTTTGGGGTTTTCATCCAATTTACACCTGTTATCCCCCGACCCAAACACAGGCTTTAAATAAGACCGTTAGATCATTGAATGAACAGAATTCATCATCTCTAGTTTACTATAAAGGTCTAGAGATTTAGGATACATTGGTTGCAATGTGCAACAGTTTCTTGGTGGAAAAATAAATCACTGCCTGTCAGCAGTAATAGCGTATCAAAACAAATAAAAACAACTAATTCTACATGGTAAAAAGTAGTGGTAGAAGAAATGCAGTCTAAAAGTAACAACCTAATGATTACATATTGCACACACAGAGGCTTCACAAAAGAATGAGTTGAAATATAAAACAGTGCGTGTCTGTTACAGTGAACACAGTTCTCTAGCTATACAACACAAAACAATACAAAAAAGTAAAAGGAGAAACTAAGTTTTGGGAAAAAACAATGCAATGTTCTGACCAATCACAAAGAAATGTATAAAGCAAAAGGATGAGCCCTGCAGAATCAGCACATAAATGGCAATATATTGTGAGGTAGTTCAAAGTACAGGACTATAGGAGAACGATTTTGATCCAAAGTCCAGTAAAGTGGTTGAAAAGCTTCTCATTCAGCAGGACGTAAAGCAGACACTTTGGTCTTAAGGCCAGTCAACATAAAGGAATTCATTGTAAAACCTTGTGGATATAAATGACAAATAATAAAAAGAAGAATGTTTGGTTAATCTTATCTTTAGTGTACAACAAGTCAAATATTTTTTGACCAAGTTTTATAGCCTGCTTTAAAATATCCTATTTAACCACATTAAATCACATTAATTAGACTGAAATGAAAATGTTGATCTAAAGGTCCAAACAAATGCTATCACAGGAGGTCAATCATCCTTCAGCCCCGCAATGAATTAAAGCACATTGTAACATTAGAACCAAGTTTGCATTACACAGTAGTGATATTGAATTTACTCCAAAATGACATTGGAAGTAAATGTGAACGACAGTGTTTAAGAGCAGTAATGTGAGGTAATCTTTCCGAGCCACAGTGTCTGATGGTAAGAGGTATAACAACAACGAAATCAGAACTGCAGGGTGATCATGGCTATTTTCCCTGGGGGGGTGAAACTAGTAAAGCGTGGTTTCCTCCAGCTCAGGACATATGCGTCCGTCCCCTGAGGGGCTTTCCTCCATCTGCCTGAGGAAAAACTGAAACCTCAGCTAACGTCAACCTTCTCAAAAACCAATGCAACATAAAATACACAAAGAAGCTACTTCATACAAACATCAGCCGTATCAATGGTATTGTGTGTAGGTATTAAAGATTTCTGTACATCCCTGATATGAGGCATGTCACTGTAAACAAGACCACAAAGGACACGAGATTCTTGGTCATAAAGCCATCAGTTCATACAAAAGGCAGCAGCATCAAAGGACCATACAGTAAATCCAGTGTGAAAGTTTAAGGACTCGTTTGAAAAATGCTGGTGTGATGGAATGTGGATCTCTCTTCTTAAGGCTTATATAAAAAAAGCATCCATAAAATTCAGTCAATCAGTTTGGCCATAGCCCTGGCAGAATGGTCCCTATTTGACAAAATCTTGAAAAATAGACATCCTCAGTTCATAAAAAAGGAAACAAAGCATTAAAATTTTAAGGGCCGTTTTAAGTTAATACTATAACCTCTGTGGGATCCACTCGACTGTTGGTCTTCTGTTTGGGAAGTCTTCGTCTGCGGCTGGGACGAAGCCCCTCGGGGCCAGAGGAGACAGAGAGGGCGGAGGACGGCGGCAGCCCCAGGTTGAGTTTGTCCTCCCTCTCCTGGCGTCACCTGTCGAAGCAGCCGGCTGTGAACGTGTGGTGGGAGCTCAGGTAACCGCTGCCGTAAGTCAGACCGAGGCAGTGCCGCTCGGGCCCCATGTTCACCTGCATGGAAATGGGACCTTGAAGGGGCAAGCCGCGCAGCCCTGACGCCAAGCTGGGGAAAGAAGCGAACGAGCTGGCCGGCATTGATGCCGAGAGCAGGCTGGCCTGGTGGGGTTGCAGGTATTCCCGGGAGCCCACGGGTCCCAGGGCCTGGCAGTCTGCCAGCATGTGCAGCTGGGATAATGCAGGCGAGTGCTGCGGAAAGCTGCTGGCCTGGAGGAGCAGCTGCTGCGAGCTGGCGGTGGGCTGCCTCTGCAGGGAGGGGGTGGCAGGGCTGGGGGGGACGTGAGGTTGCGGCTGAAGGCTTTGGCCAGAGGAGGGGGATGATTTGGATTTGTTGGCCTCTTTTACGTCGTTGTCATGGGCACTGAAAAATGAAGAGGAACTATGAGCTTGACAATGAAAGCTAATTTAAAGGAACAGTACACCCAAAAATGTAATTTTTTCATACAATGAAAATGAACGGTGACTGAAGCTAACAATGTACCTCCTATAATATTTCCTTTTGAGCCATATGAGTTTGGAATATGAAGGTGAGCGAATCATGAAACTTTTAGGAAAACTATTCATTTTATATTTACATTTAACACTTTTATCCAAAGCGACTTACAGTGCATTCAAACAATATATGTTATAAATGTCTGTGTGGTACCTGGGAAGCAAACCCACAACCTTTTGCACGGCTAATGCAATATTCTACCAGTAGAGTTACATGAACTTAAATTCAGTACAATGATTCAGTATATACAATGCTTTGCTCTTACAGTAACATAAGCTGGATGCATTGCGTCAGATGATCCCAAGAGTAGCCCGTGAGCAGGTGGAGAACAGTGGTCCAACTGGGCGAGATCTGCAGGCAAATTCTGGAAGCAGCTATGCAGGCAGCCGCCACCTGAGACGGTCTGAAGCTTAGAAAGGCATGATCTACAATGAAAACACACAGATGCACACTCCATTACTTGGTCGGCTACAAAATACACGGTGTATTACACACTGATTTTACTATGGATAAGGCGTGTTCTTGAGCACATGAAGCAACTGCAATATGATTAATAAATGACATTAATCACCGAATGAATTATTCAAGCAAGTAATAGAGTTCATTAACCTTAACCTAGTCTAGTCACGGTTGCCAAGCAACAAAAAGTTTATTCTGTAATTTGCACATTAATAAAGGATCTAATTAAAGTGCGATCAAAGGTCTGCATATATATCGGGCAACGTGGCTTTTAAAACCTTTGTCGTGTAAACCAACATATCTGAACTGACGATCTTCTCAAATTAAATTTCTGGTACATTTCAATTTAGAGCTTAAGGTTACATTTACAAACGTTAAGAATGTACTTCAATTTCAAAATTTACCTTGTAATGAGACCTCTAGAAAGTAGTGTGTGTATTTGTCCATGAAGGCTTTGGTTTTGGACAGGGAGGAGAGGGGCCAGCCGTTGTGCAGGTCTCCCTCCTGGACAGCAGCGTGGAGGTAGTAGTCGATGAAGTGGGCGGGTGTGGGCATGCACAGGTTCCATCCAAACGTCTCCAGCAGCAGGAGCTCCATCTTGATGAGGTCACGTTTGTTGAGGGTGAGGTTTAGGCTGCACATGAAGCCCAGCGTGTTCAGCTGCTCCAGTTTGGGCACACGGTCCTCCTTTTCCTCAAATTTACCTGTGCAAAAATGAGCAAATATTAAAAACATGAAAACACTGTGCAACACTGTATCTGTCCAACCACTGGAAGACAGCAATAGTGTTTGGTGCAGAAATTACATGGAGCAGAAGACAAAAAATATTTTATTTTATTTTTATTTATTTTTTATTTTATTATTTTTATTTTTTTCTGATTTCCTTGTTATGAAGAACTGAATGCATCACCCTCTGGATTATACTACTGGCATTCCAGAATTCACTTTAGAGACACCATGACACACATTCAAGACATGTCATGGTATAAGTAACAACATTTTATAGCTTTTTCTTTTTTTCTTACCATTACCAGATATCAGAGAGACATTCTTGACCTAAGAACAATGCATCACTGTGTATCACTCGCATTCTTCGATTTCTTTACAAGGATTTGCAGTGACATCATTAAGGTGAGGCATTTTGTGAATTCTTGTAATGAGAGAACACAGCTGCTCCCCTCCTTGCAAAATTCCTTTGTTCTCGTCCCCTATTGCCTTCCTGTCTCTCCTGTGCTAGGTGTTAATATCTTTTCCCAAAAGTCCAAGGCTCCCTAGTATTGCTTTCCCCCGCAGTCCAATGCTTCAACAATAAGGGCCTCATAACCTCTGACCTCAGCGACGCATGCTTGAGCGCCCACACCCAACCACCCCCTAAGATCAGTGGCTGGTGTGGAGGAGACTCCAAAATGTATTGTGGAGTGATGTTTCAGACTGTAAAATTATGGTACTTTTTCATAGACTATACTACTGAAACTGTTTTTTAGATAAATGGCACTCCAAGGTAACACATACCAGTTTTTTTATGGTTTTCCACATGTCTTGAAGTACCATTGGTTATAGGGAGCAACAATTATAAAAGTTAAGGTTTAAATTACTTACATGATTTAACTTTAAATATTTCAACTTTAGGATTTTTTTTATAAATAAAATAAAACTATTAAACAACTTCACTCAATGAATGCAATGGCACATTGTTCACACCACTGTCAAAACATTTAGTGTCACCTGAAATAAATGTTTTTCTATCTTAAAAGATCTTTGAAGTGATTATCGACCATTCAGAAGCTTAATCAATTAAAAGATTAACAAACGATTAATCGATTAGTTGTTAACCTCACTATGTCAATTTAATATAAACATCCAGTAGTCACTATTTTTTATTCTGTATATTTTGTTACAATTATCACTTTTTTAATGTTACTACCACATTCAATTTTGATTTCTAACTGAAACCTGCATGCCTGTGTCTTTTGTCAAAGGGCTGTTTTCACAGCAGTGGTGCAGGAAACCTGTTTTACTTTGCGTCAAAAATGGCTCACACTAAAAGCCAAAGCCTAATGTCTTTTCTTAATTATCCAGGGTATACAAATTCTTTTCATCAGCATCAAACCTCAGGGGGGGCATCTGTCACACTAATCTGAATATCAGAAACCCTGCTGAGTGTTTCAGTTCAAACATGCCCCGCCAAAGCCCTCGGCTCCCTCCCTCGCCCCTCTGAGGAAAGGACCGGCCTGCATTTGACATGCTACTTAAAAGTGTTTTCTCAAAAAGGTGAGCTGCAACTTCATTAGTCACAGGACAGATATGTGGTTTCAAAAGGCTTTCCGCTAAAGACAGAAAAACTCCCCAGGAATAGGGTTGCACAAGGTCATGTTGTCTTATGTTCCTTACATATGGATTCATACTGTTATATAACTCTTCTAAAGATGACACATGTTAAATTCACATCCTGATAGCTCTGATTAAAGAAAACAGGTTTGACGACATGCATTGTGCTTTAACGACTGGTTACCATAACAAACCCCCATCAGCCCAACTGAAGAGAGGAAATGAGCCTGATGTCTCGCCCTCTCCTCCTCCAAACTTTTCTGCAAAAATAATGAGGATGGAGGGGGGAACTGATAACATCAAGCTTGAGTGTTCATCCATGCATGTCACATTCAGCCATCATTCAGTTCTAAATGTTATAATGAAAAATTACATCTACAAGTCCTGATCTCCTTTCTTAATTCGCCATTTGCTAGTTAATTTCAGACATGGCATGGCATGTTTCCGCTGACTCTGTCTGTGAGCATGTTATCCCTTAGGTTTTAACTTATACATGCACTACAAATCCAGTGAAATTAGCTTTAGATGGGGAAGACTATATATAATTAACCCTGCATAGATTCAGACTGACAAAAACTAAGAATGCATATTAAAGGGTTAATTCACCCCGAAAATTTAAATGATCCTTTACTCACCCTCATTTTATTGCAAACCTTTATGATTTTCCTTCTTCTGCCGAACACAAAAGAAGATATTTTGATAAATGTTGCGAACCAAACATATATTGGGCCACAATGACTTCCATTGTACGAACATAAGAATACTAAAACATTTCTCAAAATATTGTTTTTGTGTTCTGCAAAAGAGAGGTTTTGAACGACATGAGGGTAAATAAACACTAGAAGTTTAAAGTTTAGGTGAACTATCCCTTTAAGATGGCATCTTCCATTAATGATTATAATGTAACACAATACGAGTTCAATCAAAAAGAGCAGTTTTCCAATGTCAAAATAAATCATGTCTTTTCTTTAAATGGAAACGTTGCTATGTTCTCAGCTCTCGAGTCCAGCTGTATCTGACACACATTGACTGCAGGCGGTTCTTGGAGAAAACTAACAATAGCAGCAGCCGCCTCAATCAATGACTCGGGGAAAGGGAGGGATATTTTAACAACACGAGCAAAGCCATTATTCATTCAGTCCAAAGCAATTAATTAATGCCTGAACCAGCCGATTTCTGGTCAGACTACACAGCCCTCCCCCCAGGCGAGAGACGGCCGTAATGAGGCTCTAAATTTTAGCTGTTTAAATACTGTGATGCAAAACAAATTCAAGAGAATCTTTACAATGTGAAAACAGTGAAACATTTTCTATAGGTTTCCATATGTTTCACAACATACTGAATGAGTTAAACAATAATCAAAAGTATTCATTTATCTAAAGTTGCTTGTCAGTGCAGAAAATTACACTAATATTATTTTCTTTTTCCACCTTGATTTAATTTTAATCCATTAAAAACATCAATGCATAAGTCCCCCCCAATCTTATCGTTCTGTATGTGTAAGCAGACGTGCTACAGCTGATAACATGCCTCGCTGCATTACTTTAGGCACAGATAGATTATGAGTCAGGCTTCCTTGTTTCCTTGCACCATAAATCTCCTGGAGACATCAGGCGATACCCGTGATGGAATATCTTGCTTCTTGCAAGCACAATCTACCTGAAACCACTGTGATTTGATGGGGCTCGCCAGGCAGTTTCAACTTGCTGTGCTCTGGGCAGCCGAGCACATTTCTGATTTGAGAACTGGTTTGGTTGCCGTGGCGACTGACTGAGGGGTCTGAAGGCCACGGCCTCTTATGCACACAGCTGTCATGCAGCACAATACAGCAGCCAGTCACTGCAGCGGGAAAGACACGCTCACACAGTTCCACACATTGGAAGAAACACCTACGGTATTGAAAATCATCTTTTTCAGTTCAATGATGAAAATGTGCGTTAATCTAGCACAGTTTTAGTCATGTGAAATACTCTGGGGTAAGCCGTGTTAGTGGTTAACTAATTATTGTTATGCTAATGCTTAAAAGTTTTGCGGGCAAATGCAGAAAAAAAATATAAATAACAGAAAAAATATTATTATGAATAAAAAATATGAACAATTACAAAATGATAAATTGTTTCACTGTTCAAATACTACTAGTTATTAATAATCCTTTATGTCCATCTTTTATTTGAAATGTATATTGTTCTCATACGTCCCATTTATTCAACTAACAAGCTACTACTTCACAGTAAGGCTGTATTTGTTAACATTAGCAAATGCATTAATTAACATTAACTCACAATGAGCAATATCATTCTTCAGCATTTACTTATCTAAAATTGCTCATGTTTGTTCATTGTGTATTAACCAATGTTAAAAGTAAAAAAATGCTAACATTAAGATTAATAAATGCTGTAGAAGTATTGTAGTTCATGTTATCTAATGCATTAACTAATGTTAACAAATACAACCTTATTGTAAAGTGTCACAAAAAAATCCTAACGTCTTTGATTTTGACAGTAACCTGCAAGGTTAATCCATTTAGACATATTGGTTTTGCTTTATTAGTTTATACAGTTCACCTACTTGCAAAGGCACCTCAATCAGTTTACTGCCAAATCAGTTACAGGCAAAAGAAATCCAACCAGCCTTACAGGCACACAAAATAAAAAGCTCAATCAAATTAATCTCCACTTTAACTTACTGGCCAGGAGGAGGCAAGAGAGGGCGATGACGTAGAGCTGGCGCACGGCTACATCATAGTGGTCCATGAAGAGGTCGAGCAGGTAGACAGCCAGATGACGTGCTGTAGGGCACAGCTGGTAGCGGTTGCTGAGAACGGCCAGCAGGTCGGCAAAGTATCGACGCATCCCGATCTGAGGAGACTGGGCCTGGTATGTTGGCAATTTCAGCTCCTATGAGAAAAAAAATTATATGAAAGGGGGCACCTGATTTATGTCAATAGGTTTTATCTGATGCTTTTATTTTTTCTGTTAATCTCAAGTCAAAAAGACATGTCGCAGAACAGGTTTGGCCTTTTCCAAACAATTTTACTACCATTATCTTAGCCAAGAGTTTTACTGCATTTCTATTTTCAATAAAAAGAAACACATTATGATTTTTTCCTTGTCAGCATCTTTGAAAGTATAAAACAAATCCAACTCAAAAATTAATCTAATACCAACGTCATACATGCCTAAAAACGATAATGGTTCAGTCACGCATAACAAGCATCTTAAATTCCCAAACTCTTTCCAGACGCGAGTCCCACGGGCAAAGTGTGCTGCTTTATAGTGGCTGTTTAGAAGCGAGCTGGATCCTTCGCAGGCCTAGCCATCATGTCTCACAGCCATCTGTCCCCGTGGGGTGAGGGGCTGGGATTTGACCCTCTCAAGAAGCCCTTTTGTGGGGCCTGCTCGCAATTTAGACAGGCCTACAGCTGCTGCTGGATTCATTCTTCCTAAGAATGAGCTTTAATTTTGACAACATCTATAAATACTTCACCAGGTAGATAAAATATAAACGCTTTGTATCTATTTTGGGGTTTTACTTGGGGTATACTTTGTGGGTTGCCTAAAGATAAAAACAGGAACTGCCACTTGAACATCACATTAAAAGAGGAAATGATAAATTACATTTATACTAGAAATAGTATGCTATTCTGAAAAACAGTTTAAAACATGTAGACATGCAAATTGAGCATATATTTTAGTCAACTGCAAATACCCATCATCGACCTTGACCACATTTCCATGCTATAGCTGTTCTATGACCCAAATACTTCCATAAATATTTCTGCATTAGCAGAATAATCCATTATGTCAAACAGAGAAAGAGATTGTTCTGTTTTAATAATTCACCAACACTAAACCACCCATCTCTGCATATTTCTTCAAACAGCTGTACCGTTTTGTTTCAGCTCTGTATCACCGCTGTGCACCATATGATTTCTTATAGCGCAAGTCCTAACCAACCAGCCGGATGGAAACATTTGGGAAATAAATAAACGCTCTCTGGGAAAACGCTCGATTAAGGACAACAATGTAAAAAACATTTAAATGCACAGAAACATTGGTGACTTCTGAACAAACATGGTAGAATTTACTCATGTAATCATGAATTAACAGACAAACTCAAGTACAAACACACACACAAACAAACAGAGCACTTCACATTCCAAACCGGATGTGAGTGGCCCCAATAAACAGGCCAGACAATAAAAGCACAACAGACTGCACTAAATTAATGCACTTAACCTCACTGTCTGATGACTGCAATTCACTCAACAGCGGGGGAACAGAAGTTTAGCAACACCAAAGTGTGTCTCCAGTTTGTCCAGTAACAGCCATGTTTATCAACAACAAAGTTAAAACTCACAATAACATTATTTTCCAAACAAAAGCTGATATTTGGTATGGGTCAGATTAGGAAATTGTGTTCAGAATAGGAGATGTATGAAACAATGTGTTAAAACCTTCATAAAGCCACCATCAGGGGATGTTTTGTAAGGGCAGTGTGACATTTCACACCTACCCATCAAGACAAGTTGTATCAAATCTAACCAGGATGCTGATATTTGGATAAAAAAATACGTTCTTACAACTCACCTTAATCCTGAGAGCCTGATGGATGTCCGCTGCGAGCTGGCTTTTCCACCACTGCCCCTCTGGTTCCATCTTTCCCATCCAGAAAGGGCGCTAATCCTTTTAAAAACACAAACAAATATGTGAGAGGAAGAAAATAAGCATTTCTTAACACTTTAAGCGCTGAACGACTGCGGTGCTAGAGAAAAGCTGCTCTATTACTCTTGGAGGAGAAAAGCGCTATAATCCTGTAGGTGAAATTAAATGCAAGATAAGTGCGCATTTGGTAAAAAGTGCGGCGGAATTTGTAAATTAATCGCGAGTTTTAAAAAGTCACACGGCAAAGTTCACGCAGTTCGTCCCACGCTAAAGCTACAACACAGCCGGTCATTGTATATCCTGGCGTTGCAATCACGACTTCGTCTTATTATATCTTACGTCTTACGTATATAATAGCTCTCTATAAATTGTAGGTATCGAAATGTAACTTAAGTCGGAGTTTAAAGTGACCGGCGCCGCGCATCCAGCCATACGGCACGCCAAGAGTCCCCATTACAGCGATAAAGTATACATAAGAGTTTATAAAGTAATAACGCGAAGACTTTTAACTCAAAAGAGTTAATCGACCACAGCTAACTCAACACAAAACAAAAGCATCGCAACAAATCTCAACCCGTACAACAGCGCGTCTTACCTATCAGACAACGACGCTCCAGACCCCTTTGTTTCAAAAGTGCCGCATACTGGAGTTAAATCCTTCAACTCAGCCTGTGTGTACTTTTCAAAACATATCCCATAGCCAGCAAAAAACGTCCCGTGTGTGACACAATCGCTTCGGTGTAGGATAAGAGGACTTTTTTATCATTAAAACACCGCCGCGTGTGTATCCAAGTTAACCCCTGTGACTTGTTTCGCCGTCCCGTGTAATGTGCTCCTGCTCCCCCAGCGGCCTGAGACGAACAGCAGATCTGAATGATGGTGCTGTGCGGAGCTGCATACTCGATCCAAACGGGGAGGAGTCCGCGGACATTAACATGAGCGTTACTCCAAACAATTCATCAAGTCATTTTAAACAAACATTGATAGAAGACTGACATGTGTATGTGTTCATATTAGGCTGTCATCTGAATGTGCATGTGGAGTTTGGTGACTGTGGTTTGCCTCAGCTGAGATTTGATGTGGGAATAAAACAGGACCCATTTTTGTGTGTTTGAACAGCAAGGTTTTATTACAGTAGTGTAATAGCTATGTTTTTAAAAGATTGATTAGCGTTTGTTACTTTAAATATCATGGATGAAGTACTCATACCACAGAAAAGCTAGGGTTACTATAATAGAGTTCAAAGATATTTATTTGTCACATACACATACAACCTGTGGTGAAATGTAAATCTGCTGTAGGGTGACTGTAAACAATAATAAAAAATAATAATAATTAAAATAATAAATTGTATTAGTAATGCGATATCTTCTATAAATTGCATATATATATATATATATATATAGCATTACTAATATTATATAAACCATATTTGGCTAAACCATTATTTATTTTTCGTAAAAATGTTTGCATTTTTTTTTTACATTTTAGCAATAATTAGATGACATGACTTTTTATTTACTTATTATTTATTTTAAGATGCTACAGATGGATGGATTTCACAAAATGATGTTTTTTATTATTATTATTATTATTATTATTATTATTATATTCGTATTAAATAAGAAATCTAATATACAAAGTGCTTTCTTTGCATTTGGCCAGCAGATGGAGCCAGTACCAGTAAAGACTGTAGAGACTGTGTGTAGATTTCTCTTCATTTTTTTTCAGTTTTAAGTTACAGACAAAATTGCACCAGTGAATGATCAGGAGTTTCTGTGAAAATGCATTGCTCACTATTTATTATGAACAATAAGCAGTCTCTCCCAAACAGATTTTTTTATTCACATAAAATATATAATTATATGACTTCTATGTTTTAACGATGACAGTTATAATGATGACTTTTTTAATAATAATGAACACTAACAGACACCAACAGCCTATAAGATGAAGAGAGAGGGTGCTAAAATAAATAAAACCACAGTAATACAGTGAACTGCTAATATGAAAGTTATGTTAAGCTAATACTCCTAACTCTCTGTAATGCTATACCACTTGTCACAACTTAACACCACAGTGTTGGCGATCCCCTCGAGTTTGATGTATGTGTTACTATGCACAAGGGAAACTTTTGGAGTATCACTGGTGTGAAACTTAATAGACTTATATCCATGCTGCCCACTATTTCATGTCATTAAACCATCATGTACAGCCAAGACGAAGTGGCTCAAATGCCATAGCTGTCATGGCCTGCTCGGTCAAGTCCACTTCAAGTCCACTTCAGCTGACAGGCAACACACAACATGAATTTCAGTTCAGCCTTCAGTTACTGTTGTTGGCTAATCTGACACAGCTTTACTCCACATCAAAATGTACTTTGCTATAGATATACTGCAGCCTTCAATTTAACTTCTATAAAAGGACTAATTTCCACAATCAAATGATAGCCACATACTAGCACGACTAGTATATTTGCAGTGGTCGTCTCAAAGCTCGATATCACCACAGTGTACCCACAGGACTTGAGCCATATCTCCCTGATGATAGTATTATGGGGCATGGGGAACTATATTTAGCTGGCTCTGAGACTGCACTGGCCATGTTAGTCAGATTCCAACGGGAACAGTCCAGCACAGCCACACCAGCACCTGCTGTGAATGCAAACTGCCACACCACTACCTCAACCACGACTGGGCCTGGACCACATGTCCTGATCCAGACCTCAGCAGCTAAAAAATAAGGTCTGATTCATCTCTTTTGCAGTCCCTATTTTAGTAATCTTTTTAAGAGGGCAATTGGCCTGATTTCTTATTTTAGATATCTTGTTTATTGAATTATAGTATTCTTTAAAAGAGTTTCTGTTTATTTTTTCATCCAGACGTAGCATGTCAGGAATTTTACCAAGCCAAACAGAGGATTTTGCCCAGGTTGGTGATTTGGATGAGGTGAGAGGGGTTTTCCATTGGGGGTGGGACAGATCTGCAGCTGTCTCTTTTGAACACACAGTTTGTCTTTTGACATACTTCAAACACAAACAATGAGAAACATTTCATAAAAATAAAACTGCACCAATGAACTATTCAGAAATGTGTTCATCAAAATTATCACTTTATTTGTAAAATACCAGAATGTATACAAATGTAAATGAATTTATCTCAGAAATGTGAATTGTTCACATATACACATTTTTCTTCTTTCAACTATAGATTAGAGATCCAAAATGGTGGTTATACACTAGGGCGTAAAGACATCCAATATTATTGAAAGATTTTCAGACCCACAGCATGAAAGGCAATTTTCCAAGTGACCTTTTAGAAGAAATGACTAAGCCATCTATCAAAGGGAAAGACAGCCTGAATCTCGGACAAAAAGATGAAGGGGAAAGTCACCTAGAGGAGGCTGATGATATCACGGATGACTCAGCAAGTTCATACTACACTGCACTTTGTTCTTTGAGTGAGTATGGTGAAGATCTAGATGATAAGACACACCCACTGTCTACAGATCCTCTTGTTAAAGGTGAGCTCCTGGATTGTCCCACCTCCATAGAAGACACCACTTTAAGGTCCTTTATCAAAGATACCAATCTGTCACAAGACTACAAAAAACAAGTAGACCTGGATACAGAAGAGATGCCTGAGGTGTCCCAAGGTGAACAAGATAAATTATCATCTAAAAGGGATTTTTTAGAATCTGATGTAAAACGACTGCTGTCACATACAGCATTAACAAATGTAGATTTGCAATCTGTACAAGCAGACCTCATACAAGGGTTGGACAAAGCACTTAATTTATCAGCAAAAGATTCATCAGTAAAACCAAAAGATTTTTTCAGAAGCAGTGGGACTGTATTTCACACTAACATTAGAAGTGCTGAGGAGCACAGCTATTCACAACATAGATTAACTTTAAACACTATTTTGATTTCGCCTGACAGAGATCAGTATAGCAAGGTTAGGAAACAGGAGCACAGTGGCACAAAGCCAATAGAGGACCACGCGACACAACAGCAGAGACCCAGAGAGGGTCCAAGTGCACACATGGCTGAAACAAGGTTTGACGGAGGTGGGCATTTCCTCGGTCATATGGTAAAGAAGGGGGAGGGACAGGGTAGTTGCAAAAAGGAGCAGGTTGAGCTGTCAGTCAGCTCTATAAATAGAAAAGCGTCTGCAAACTGCATCTCAACATTCACAGCCATCAAGCAGGAGTTAAGAATCCCACCACACTGTTATTCAGAGTGTATCCCCCAACCAGGCAGCAACAGCGGCTACATAACTTTGATAATACTCAGAGTTTGGAAAAGCAGAGACGGAAAGGCACCTGGCTGTCCAGAGAACTCTCCCTCAAACAGTACAGTAGCTTGTGGCAACCCTGCCACACTACAGACAATACCAGAGGAACAACCAGCATGGGAACAAAACTTGCCGAGGCCAGTAAGGTTAACCTGGCCCAGGTAGGATCTTCCTGTTCTGAAACTGACTACTTGCATGTTTTAAGTTCCAGCTGCAGGCCCTCATATCAGCTATCTACTGATGGAAGCCAGAACAACCTGTCAGATGATGTTCTTTCTTTCAAAATGCAGATGTATTCAAATGCTCAAAACACATCTGCTTGCTCAGAATCCAGCAGCTTTGAGTGCATTGACGTTGCAGTGGAAACCAAAGAGGAAATAAACAGAAGCATAAAGACTGTTCCTAAAAGACAAATCCAGCTGAAGAGAAGGGACACAGCTGAGTCACATGTCAGAGAAAACAACAATGAAACCCTTCAGATGTCAAGCACACCTATGCGTACCCATACCAGGGATATATTTCAGCGTCAACATAGCATGCCAGCAGCATTTCACCAAGAGTCACACATGGCTGATCAGCCGTCAATTCAGGCTGACAGAAAGCAGAGGCTGCAGAAGTCATTTTCTCTGGATGAGACATCAGGCAAAACTAAAAAGGCTTCTTGCATTATAACAAGTGTCCTATCAAAAAAGATGCAACATGAAGACAATCTTCGTTTCATGGATGTTACTGATGCTTCCATTAATGTGAGCACTAAAACTACCACTGATGACTTTTTGCATTTGTCTGGCAAAGATGTACATTCTGAAATTATCAATGTGAAACAAAGTGCTTTTTCACAAAATGCTACTCAAACAGAATACAGCTTTTTTCAAAAGCATAACATGGTTAACCCTAAAACGCAACTCAAACCGTTATGCAAACACAGCTTTAACCCCCTGTTAATTGGAGATGAAAGGTCTGGAATTCAAGGAAGTGGCACTGAAATAACCGTCCCTTCAGAGAATGAGAAAGCAGAGAAGCCGATCTCGAGAGAAGAGGCGGTGCAGCTTCCTAACCTGAGCCCTGGAGCAAAGCTATCCTGTGACTCGGCAAAGGGCAGAGCATGGAACTCGAGTGCAGCAACAAATGTAACCATCGGTGCACTACCTCCTGTGAAAACCACACCTGAGGAATGTCACATGGGGCAGAGAACCCATAAACAACACAATGTAACTCAGAACCGAACAAATATGTTGGACAAGCAAGAGATTAAGGGGGGAAGCAAGGAAAGTACACTCAGTCCTACAAATATTGCTTGCCTTATCTCTGATTTGGAGGCAAATGCAGTGGATACAGTTGCCCAGGTTGATGATGGTGGTGTTGGAAAGGAGCAAGAGAGTAACAGAGAGCAAGTTAAACCACCGGGACAGTTTACAGGTCTGGGTTTGCAAAGCCAAGGAAAATTAAAAGCAATGGGCCCTGTGCATGTAGTAAGAGACATGAGAAGCCTGGTGAAAAACACATATAACTTGCCATTCAAGAGTCCACTGGAATCCGCCCAGGGAACAAATGTAAGTGCTCCTTTTCAGCAATCAATACACAATCAAAACAACAACAGGGATGGGGGAAAGGAAGGGGATACAAACATGATGAAAAGCCCCTGGTGCGGAAAGTCACACCCCCTCTTCCACTGGACAGAATAAGAGATCTATCCTCTCATCACTCTTCGCCCAGAGGATGCTCAATTAAAGTAATGCCTGCTGTGGAATCAAATGACAAAAGTCACACTGTTGGATTTACAAAGGTCAGTCCGACTAGTGTAACCAAGGCAAACAGCTGTTCAATGTCAAAGTCCCCAGGGATACAGGATAGCCAAGTTGGCTTTCGTAAAGGTAATGGTATAGGCAATGATACAAACTTGAAACCAACAAACAGAAAAGATCTCCCACTGGAAACCACAGATGTGCCAACAAAACAAGAGTTAAATAAAGCAGAGCAGGAGGCAGCCATCAGCTCTGACAATGATCAACAGGTTGCTTTCCATAGTTTCCCATTATCACTGCAATATTATTCGCCTACAGTAAGCGTTGAACAACAAGACCAAGACCCCAACAAGACCCCATGCCTGCCTCCAAGGTCACAAAGTTCAGTAGGGCCTCTGCCTGGTTGCGTCCTAACAGTTGCTTCAACACCCGTGATTCCCTCATGTTATTATAAAGCCAATCCACTGGGATACCAGACAATCTCTCCTCATATCGGAACTCTTCATGGCTATGTTCAAGGGCCTTTCTTGCTCCAAACACCTCTTTATAACCAGCTGCCTGCAACAAACAGCCATACCCCCCTAATGAGATCCCTCTCTGAGGATGGAAAAATGCAAGCCAAGCAATCCCCAACAGATGGCTCAACCAATCATGCTGAGAATGAAGAGTCTATGATAAAAATACCTTCTCCAGAAAGTATACAAAACACAATCTTTGAAAACAGGCTTGGGGGTGCAGGTGTGCTGGGTCCAGAAGCAGCAGGAAGTTTAGCGGCAAGACAAAACCCTCCCCAACTCTTGCTAGACCCAGAAACTGGATGCTATTTCTATGTGGACATGCCACAGCTGCCACAGCGCAAGATGCTGTTTGATCCACAAACGTGCCAATATGTCGAGGTTCTACTGCCACAGCAGACGCTACCCAGTGCTGTCCTGTCTTCACCCTGTGCCATACCCTTTGCTTCTGTTCACATGCCACCCCTCTACTCCCCACATTGCTTACCTTACGTCCAGGCACATCCTCAGGTGTTTCAACCACCAGGACCGTGAAACCTGATAGGACCTATAGAGTGTAAAAGATAATAACTCAGGCTTAAGGATCAGATTACCCAGAGCCTCTTAAGTGCTGGAATAGAGTCATTTATAAGATACTGAATGAGTGAAACATGTTGACCATCTGCTACCCTGGCCTCAAGGCATCAAAGCTGGAACTGTATTTTCTTAGCACTGCATTCAACACGTTTTTTTTTTTGCAAAGGCTACCTCTGAACTTGCAACTGACATGGGTGAGGCTGTTGAAATGTTGTTAGATATATATGCATTCACACATACAAGCTACGTAAACAGAGCAGTGGCTTTAAAGAGAGAAAGCTTTGGTATGGGTAACTGAGATTCACAGGGGAATCTGAGAGTCTTTAGCAGGTTTAATATGTATGCCAAAGGTCAGTATTTAATTAGTGTCAATTGTAAACATTTACAGAATGGCAGTTTGACCAGGACTATGTTTCTGTTTCATGTAAGCTATGGTTTTCATACAAGGAATTAAGCAATTCAGTTTCTTAAATTAGATATTAGTGCTATTTTTATTCAGAGAATTATGAAACATATACATATAAACACACATATAAACTGGTTTTGAACTAAATCTGCTCAGCAAATGTTTATTATTATTCTCTTCTCGTCTGAGAGGTCTCTGATTCCATACACAGATATCTGAGATTCAGGCTGGATTATTGGCTATATATAACTACTATTGACTCACAACAGCTAAATGTTGTAGTGTCAAATATAAAGTAACTAACACAGCTAGTGGATAAAAATCTATAGGCATTTCCTTCAAATCAATAGACAAAATAAAAAGGGCAGATCCCCTGGCAAGATGCTAAATCAATACAAATACTGCAAAAAACCCAAACCCTTTCCACATACTGTTGCATCAAAACCGCTGCATAATACATGTTGCATACATAACACAACATTGCTGTTAGTTGTTAAAAGTTGTGACAAATGTATAAGAATCGTTTTGAAGATGCCACAAAACAGATTAAATTACAGTAAATTTATGTTTAATACAAAATAACTTAAGCACAACTTTATCAACACTGAACATCACTCATGATCGTTTATCTGTAATTCTCTTATGGTATATAAAGCACTTGTGGCATTTTAAAACATTATCTGTTACGATAAAATCGTATTCATTATCACTTGTGTATTTTACATGCTTTTTTGTCACCATATTCACATAACAATGTGTTTTATACATGAAACCCAGTTAAATAAAGATATATGGCTACACTTTGGTGCAGACCATTTCATCTGGAAAATCTGTCACCACACCTTCATTTTTTGTCATGTTGCCCTCATTATGCTTTTGGCGTAATGGCTTAAAGCCCTTGAAAGTGGGACAAATGGGCAGGTAACGGAGGCAGTCCAGCTTTCGGACCAGCCCCATGCCCACTGGAAAGTTGTACGTGTCTGATGTTACTGTGTCTGATGAACTCACAGCTGCCCACTCTATTAAACCTCGCTCTTTTCTGGTGCCTGTACAAAAAATATATACATACAGTAATGAGATGTAATGTCAAATATGACTGCCTGTTTGTGAATTTAAACTGACGTTGTTTTACTTCATCTATTGAGTTGTTTATTTAGAGTCAGTTTGACTGATGCATACCTGGGATTGTGTTATCCAGTACAAATGCTAAGAACCCTCCAACAAACATCTCTGTCGTCAGGAGCACTGTGATGATCTGGTCCAGCTCTGCCACACCTGTTAAAGTCATTCAAAAGAGTTTTTCCCATCAGTGAGGGACTGTACCTATTTTAAATGTCTATATTAGTGATATATTGAGCATATCCGCTTGTGGCATAAGAAATATCGTTTCCAGGTCCAAGCCTCCACTCTTTTCAACCAAGGCTAGCATTTAAATGTCGTTTATGAGCTCTATTTATTCATATCACACATCAAGCTAAGCATTTATAAACTCATTGTGTACATTAACAGTATTAGTATTTTGATAGGAAACTTTGAATAGAAATGTAAGGTTAGGATCGTGTTTCTTTGATAGTTTTACAGTACACTATGAGTGTACATTAGCAGTAATTGTTGTTTGCCTTTGGTATCTGAAAAGAGCGTTTGGACCCGGAAGCTGTGGTGCATCACGTCAGACTTAATAGCAGATAGATGGATCTAAAGCTGACAGACATAAACCCACTAAACTTTTGAATTAATGGGGTCATATTAAACTATATATTAAGGGCAGAAAAAATAGAAACATTAGAAACATTTTCAGGCTACACAATACAATAATAATATGAACCTGTTTGGATGCTGCCGGGATGAGTCTCCAGATAGTTAGGCAGCATGAGGCCAGAAAACATGGAAAAACCCAGAACAAAAAGATTTCTGGAGGAGTTCAAGTCTACAGTCTGGAGGTTTGACAAGCCAACTGCTGTAATCATGCCTGTTTACACACAAATCAGCACAAAATACACAGATATAATAAAACATTGACCACTTCACTACAAAACACTAATTGAAGAGATTTAATGCAGCTTTATGTTAATGCTGCGTTCCAGACAACTCAGATTTAGGATATTTCCCACATCAACCCGGAGATAACGTCTAAAACGTCGCTCTTATATAAATACATAATGTTTTTTCTTAGTGAATCATTAGTAACATGAATGTTACTAAATACTTTTCGTGTTGCTAAATCCATTGGTTTGAGTTGGAAAATATCCTAAATCCGAGATGTCTAGAACGCGGAGTGTTGCGCGCCCCCGCGGTAATCTATCCCGCTCCTGCAAATGTTCGTTATCTTCTCCCGCTCGTGCCCGCCAACGTTCACGATTAGTCCCGCTCCCACCGGCAAAAACCCGCTAGTATTTAATACTTCCGATTTGTACCGCCCATCATTTAATAACAATATTTTTACACTTTTTTTGTTATTTAAACACTTTTTATGTGTCGCTTTAGTGCACTTGACCACCTTTATCTTAAGCTTACCACGTTTACATCAGATATTAATTTTTATATGATAATTCATAACTTTCCAAGCGGATTTCCAAAATCTCTTATAGACCTATCACGGATGTGATTCCTGAAGTTTTTGGCTCTTCACTGACACCTTGTGGACAAGGCTGAGACAAGGAAAGGTATCCGGATAGTCCAATAAGCTTACCGAACAACGTGCAGAACATCCCTCCGAGGATAGGGTCGGGCAAAGAGGCAAACAATGCCGTGAACTTCCCAATTGTTCCCAATATAAGCATTATTCCTGCCCCATACTGTATCACCCTCCTACTGCCCACCTGAATAAAGAACCAAGACATCAGAGTTTCTCTATTACTGCTGGATGTGAATGAGGATATTGGAAGTGTACAAAAATAACACTGTATACAAAATGCTTTTAAATAGCCTATAAGTAAACACTAAAATTATAAAGAGCCAAACAGCTCCTACATCCTCACCTTTGTTATGCCAAGCACACCTATGTTAGGACTGGAAGAGGTTGAGCCATTTCCTGTACCCAGCAGTCCTGCTATGATACAGCACACACCTTCTATAAAGATCCCTCTAGAAAAGAAAACATCAAAATCAACGATAACACACTATAGCAATTTAATATCTATAGTACCAGTCAAATGTTTAGACAGAACTGACAATTTTCTCATAGTCTTAGAAGTCTTTAAAAAGGTGATATTTCAATGCTTTTTCATAGACAAATTATAATTATGTCAACACATTCATTTCTTTCATTAGAAAACTAACATTTTATTTAAAAATATTTTCTATTTGGATCAAATAATGAATAAAAAGCAGCAAATAAGAGTCCAGCATCTAGATAGAAATTTCTTCATTGCTGTTTAAAAAGTTTCCCAGGTTAAGGCCTCAAGAAGCTAGATGATAAAATGTCAAGAGTATGATTTTACAAATTCTAGACAAAGGGTGACTACTTTTGAAGATGATCAAATATACAGTGTTCATTTATTTTGTATGCTTTTAGTCACAAAATAATTTCCACAGTTACAATTGTGTTATTTCGTGGTTTTGATGACTTTACTACTATTCTAAATTGTGGGAAAAAATGCAAACAACAGTGATTAAGTGTTTACAAAATTTTAAATAGTAGTGTATACACTGTACTTCATATCATATCATATACAAGACAAAGAAAAATGTAATTGCTTATGGTATTGACCTTTAAAAAAAATAAAGGTTGTTCTTACCTATTGATAGCATGCACAGGAGGAGGTGGAGCCCCGGAGAGACGAGCACAAGCATAATAATCTCCAATAGACTCAACGATACCAGCTAGAGTTGCACTGAACATCCCCAGTACCCCTGCCACAGTCACTGTGGGTAAACCCCACTGACCTGTGACACAAACACACAACCACATGAACATGATCTGGCTAATGATCCACAGACAGAACTCCATCTAATTAAACCTCTAATCATTTTTCTTAGAAAATTGAAAGCTTTAGAATAGATATTAGTGAAATTTCCTGCTGTTATAAATCATGGGTGTGTGTTACAGGAGGCCGGGAGAGTCCTTACACGGATAGGGGAAACGAAACCATGGCGCCTGGGTCATAATATCACCCCGGGAGTCAGTGCGGGCCTTGTATCCGTACCGAGATGGGTCATTTGGCAGCACATCTGTCAGGGTGAGAATATAGCAAACCAGCCATACCAGCATGATGGCCATGATGATCTACTGAGAGCAAAAGTATTAATTATTAGACAACATGCATTTCACTTTTACTATAATAAAACCATGGTTAGTGTTCTTAAAGGTTTTCCATCGATATTGTGAAATTACGTGTCTTGTCAGTGAATTTGGCATGCCATTTTACTTAACGACATGTAAGAGCTGTGGCATATTTTTAGGGAACAATAAATTAAATGTTTTTTTCACACAAAATTGTCATTTATAACTTCAGATCACTTAGAACAAGTCATATGGTTTACTTACAATGTTTTCCTAACGTTTTTTAAATATGATTTTTGTGAATGTACAATAAAAAATTTGTATTACTGTGCCCTGGTTAGAGGCTAAATACTTTTTAAAAATGTCTAAAATATATACGATATTATATTTATTATAAATATGTATGTGTATATGAGTTAAAAGTCAGATCATACTGGAAACATTTTGAAGATCTGCGCACGCGTTATGTGACAGCCTTTCTTTCTGGTATAGACTGGGAGGGGACAAGCCCAGTTCCTTAAATACTGAGCAAACAAAACAATGAGGAAGATGCACCTGGAATAACAAAACAAAACCGCAAGTAAATCATGAATTACGAGCATGAACCACATCTAAAGAGCTCAAGGACTCACAGCAGAGAGAGACCCCAGTGGCTACCCGCACGATCTCCTGCTGTCTGAAAGACTGACAAGCCGATAAGGGACACGGTGGGGGTGACGGTCAGGGGACCAATTGAGTTTAATAGGATGCCTGGGATTCCAGTTAACCCTATGACCACCTCAACCAGGCTAGACACAATGATAGCACCCTGAATCTGCAGAACATTGATAAACACAGATTAGATGAGGATCAGGAGATCTCAATCTTTAGATAGCGTTCAGGACAAACCTCTGTTATTCTCGGGTGCCAGATATGAGAAGTGTTGAGAGGATGAGTCCAGTCTCCGTAAATCTCCTCTGTGAAACGCAAAACCAGTGTTAAGTATTAACTCAAGTATTAACACAGAATGACCTGCACAGTGTGGAATGTAGACAGATTATAAATAGACAGTTTCAGATGAGGGGTGTTCACACAGAAAGTGTATTAGGTTTGTGCCTTTTTTATTAATGGTCTATGTTGACATTATTGCACTTGTTTTCAGTATTATATACCTTCAGGGGGACATTTCCATCTGTCAAGCCTTAAAATTGCCTGAGCAGGGACGAGAAAGGCAAAAGCACTCGCCTGGAACAGAGGCAACCTGAACATGGTACATTAAAACGATTAACCAAAAACATCAGCAGCACAATCTGAACCCTGACCACATGTTTCTGTACTGAAACACACATTAGTTAACTCACCTGACACCAATCGTGGTCTGTATAAGAGTAGTGATGCCCACACAAGTGAAGATGGTGCCCACTAATTGGCTGATGGTGTACTGGTCCCGCCCCACACACATGGCCTCAGCCAATAGAAATGGTACAGCAATAGTTCCACTGAAGCATGTCAGGTAGTGCTGGAGATGTAGGACATTTGGAAGGAATATGGTTGTTGGGATAGTAGATCAGACTAGAAGACCAAAAGAATGAGAATGTGTACCTGAAGTCCCAGCAGTATACACAGATACCATGGCGGGACATCTTCAATCCTGTAGATCATATCAAATCCTGCCGTCTGATTCTGATTCCCATCAAGTTTGTTGTCCGTGTCAGCAGGCATCTCCTGTATCTCTGCATGTACAAGCTCATCTGAGGGTGGGAGCTAATGGAGAACAAACACATGACACATCAGTCATTTCAGAAAAGGACCATTTGTGTTTACAACACGTCTGATAGAATTTTTACATGCAGATATTTAAATGTATTTACTTTATAATGCAATGTAAAACGTTTAAAATAGTTTAATTTATTCTCTATGTTCTCCTTACATAAACAAACTTTGAAACATTTCAAATTAAATTTTATTCTTTAAAAATCTCACAGTGATTGAAAGTGTTAAGTTAGGCCGTAACTTAAAAAAAATTGGTTGTCATGGCTGTTGGTTTTAGTTTGGAAACACCCCTGTTTTTTTCGCAGGGTCGACACTTTACTGTTACACGTGACAAGTTAAGAGTTAATCCTGTTTAAAAGTGATAACGTAGATAAATAGATAAACATAATGAACTGTCATTAAGCAACCAGGTCCTGCAGTCATAATGTGAAGAATGTTATGATTGGATTTTGTTTAAAATGTGTCATTCCTAACAGCACATTGTAACTGTTATGAAGATTCCAGTTTTTAACCTATATTGTACACATTGTAATAAAGTTTAGGGACAACAGTGCTAAAAATAGTCGTCCAAAACAGGCATTGCCTGGTATCCAGTATCCAGGTCTTTAAATACACTATATAAAAAGTGACACTTTACAATTAGATTTGTTAACATTAATTTATGCATTAACTAATGTTATCTTATTGTAAAGTGATACCATAAAATATGTAATGTGATAATGTACAGTAAATAATATGTAATTTAGCACACAGTATATAGTCTATGTATAAAGTGCATATCTGAACAATATATTAGCAATGCATGATGCTGAAGGGATTTTTATGACAAACTGTACTATTGGTGGATACATTTTATTTATTATTAATTTAGTAAATCTCTTCTATGACCAACATAAAAGTAACTAGAAGTAGAAAAAGGTTGAAAACAAAGACATTATAACATTGTTTCATCACATTTAGCCCACAAGTTCTTCCCCATGTAGGTTTTTTTTTTAGACAAAAAACTGATCACTCATTCAACCTGCATGCTTTGACTGTCTTAGGCATACAACCAACAAGACACTATCAACATCTATTACTAAATATATTATAAAACTAATGACATCTTAGTTTACTAATGAAGTAAACAAAAGTGCTTTTATTGTAATATTTGCCCAACAAATTATTTTCATGCATATGTTATTTTCTTTAAGATAAACAACTAATGTGACCTATATCAGTGTTTTATTCAGAACAACGGCAACAAGAGATTTTACCTTGAGCTCCTCTGCGGTTTCTGAGTGATTCATTGGCCCTTGGAGGATGTGTGGGGCTCTCAGTGGCTTGAGATCAGGCTGGACGCGGAGCTCTGGTTTTATGGGAGAGAAAGAGAGTGATCAGATTGAACCGGTTAATAATCTGCCCTTGGTTCTGGACTTTACTCTCTGCTTTCTGTGATCATCAAGACAGTAGCTGTGTTCTGAGAACAGTGAATACATGAAGCAATGTATCAACACAAAGCTCCTTTGGATGTGAACTAGAACGCTTCAAAAACATGTGAGGTCATTCTTCAGGGCGCAGAAAAGTTAGAGAACAGTTTTCTGGAAGCAATGAAGCATAACGGGATTCGTGAGAAAGTGCTGATGAATTGAAAACCGCTACTACACCACTCGTGATCTGAAGGGGGACACGATGACAAATATGAAGTGCAATACTGTAATTGTTCAAGGTTGTGACTACAGCAAAAATCTCTATCACGTGAATCACGAGACACTATTATTAACATGCAACACATGGACCCGATACAATGCATAT